>SJYX01013530.1:296894-311858 GCA_006410675.1 Oreotragus oreotragus | reverse complement strand
GAGATACCCTGGAGGAAGGCATGGCAACCCACTCCAGTATTCTTGCCTGGAGAGTCCCATGGACAGAGGAGCCTGGCGGGTGGCGGTCCATAGCATGCAGAGAGTTGGACATGACTGCAGCGGCTTGGCAGGCATGCATGAACTGTCCTCAAAAAGCCTCTTCCTCTTCCAGCCTCATGGTGTAGCCATCTCCTCACCTGGGAAGCTAGGATATCATAGGGACTGACTCTGTGCGTCCTTGTCGTGAACGATCTCAGCCCGTGCCAGGACCCCATGCGCAGATGAGGTTATCGGCAGAGACTAACACAAAAATTAAGAGGCTGAGATTTCTAATTTCATTCACATCTTAGAAACTCTTGATTCATATCTTGATGAATCATGCTAGGCTAACACAGGTAGCAGATTAGGAATCTACTGGCTGTGTGTCAGAGCTAAAGTCCGAATATCTTTAGTCATTTGTTTTCTAAATGCTTGTTTGCTGCTCTTTGTGAATGTTACTGTATGATTTTTGCGTTTTATATTATTAGAATAATTAAGATTTGTAGAAACAAAAGTACATTTAAATTTAGCATTTGGCACCAAAGCTGAAAGCTTTCCGTAATTGCCTTTGGTAATGGTGAGTAAATGGGAGTGGTTACTCTTTCATATCAACATATTGTTCTTCAGTCATGTTATTAAAGTGTCTGATATTAAGCATATAAGAAATCACTAAAAATGATGAGTTTTGTGGGAATGTCATACATTGATTATTGTTGAGAGGCTGAGTGATAGGTATGTTGAGTTTATTATATTAGTTTCTAATTTAATATGTGTTTGAAATTTCCCATAATAAAAAGTTTTAACAAGTGGGTTTTGAGAGAACATAAGATTCTAACATTTTCAAATCGCTGCCAGTGGTGGCATTCAAATGTGACTGTCCACCAGTGGTGGATATCTTATCTTTCATTTATCTATGGTGTTTATTTCAAATTCCCTCAACATGTTTATGATGCATTTCACTAGAGAATTAACTTGGTCATTTTTAGGATGAATTCAGAGCCGAATTGTAATCATTTTGAATTGCGTTACTTCTGATTCTACAACTTAGTCCAGGATTATTCAAATTACTTCGTTGAAAGTATTCTGGGATGTTTATAAATATATGGGGGAGAGGCAGATCCCTTAATGATTACATTGAAAAATGCCTTTTTAAAATCACTGAAACAGGTTCCATGGAGATCAGGAATGTTATTACCAGGATGACCTACGAGTATTATCTAGTCTTACCAAAAAGGAACACATGAAAGGGAATGAGACCATGTTGGATTTTCGAACAAGTAAATTTGTTCTGCGTATTTCCCGAGACTCGTACCAACTCTTGAAGAGGCATCTTCAGGAGAAACAGAACAATCAGATATGGAACATAGTTCAGGAGCACCTCTACATTGACATCTTTGATGGGATGCCGCGTAGTAAGCAACAGATAGATGCGATGGTGGGAAGTTTGGCAGGAGAGGCTAAACGAGAGGCAAACAAATCAAAGGTATGGGAATAAGAACTATGTAATGCAGATTATGAAAACTTGTTGCATTTCCATCTACATAATTTACACGTTTTTCTTACAGCTAGTTTGGGGATAATTTTACACTGTATACTAAGTTTCATGTTCTAAGAATGATGTATATATTAGTGAGGATTTGAGAATGGTTGCATTTAACAGAACCCTGATTACACTGGATGAAACACGTAAGGTTTTTTCCTTCACATAAAATGAGTTAAAGAGGAAGGCCCTCCCGGGCTGGTGTGAGAACTCCACAATGCCGTCAGGGGCCCTGGCTCCTCTTACTTTCTGCTGAGCCACCTTCAGAATGTGGCTTTCTTCATTGTGTTCATAGGTGGCTATTGCAGCTCCAGCTTTGCAGCTGTATTCCAGGAAGGCAGAAGAGGGAGGATATACCTGCTGAATCTCCCTTCTTATGAGGAAAACAGTATTTCTAAAACACCACTCAGTATGTTTGTGTATGCGTTTATTGGCAAGAATGATACAATATGGCCATTCTCAGCTGCGAGGGAGCCTGGAAACAGAAATGATTTTAACTGAGCATGCTGCTGCTCCCAACAAATCAGGGTTCTGTCAGTAAGGAGAAGGAGAGACTGTCTATTGGGTAGACAAGTACAGAATCGGTTTCAGGATATAAATGACCCTATTATAATTGTGATTCCTATCAAGATACTAAAAAGATGTATCAATAAACAAGTAATTTAAAAAAATGGACTCTCTTGACTTGTAGGTATTTTTTGGCTTATTAAAAGAGCCAGAAATTGAGGTGCCTTTGGATGATGAGGATGAAGAGGGAGAAAATGAAGAAGGAAAACCTAAAAAAAAGAAGCCTAAAAAAGATAGTATTGGATCCAAAAGTAAAAAACAAGATCCCAATGCTCCACCTCAAAACAGGTGAGGGAAAAACCTCGGGAACATGTGTGTAAGTGTAAGACGATGTCACAGATGGTTCCAGTTTTTTAATATTCAGAGTAATTTCCAGTTTGTTTTTCTTTCACAGAATCCCTCTTCCTGAGTTGAAAGATTCAGATAAATTGGATAAGATAATGAATATGAAAGAAACCACAAAACGAGTACGCCTGGGGCCAGATTGTTTACCTTCCATTTGTTTCTATACATTCCTCAATGCTTACCAGGTTGGTAAAATAATTCCGTAGTTTCTGGGAGAAAATTGGGAGAGTCATGGAAAATGGTGATTAAATCATTAAAAGTAGCTTAGATGTCTTAACTAAAATGGAGTTTTCTTATTTAAAGTCTTGATATAGATATGGCTTCAAGATAGCAGTTAGAAAAGGAGAATTGGACATTGCTCAGAATAGATAGAAGACAATGTTTAAGAGACCTTTGGCAACTTGTTGGTACCAGAATCTTGTTTGTATGTATCCTTTGTTTCACTGATCAGAATTCTGCTAACCTTTGAAAAAGGAGGAAGCTATGTGGTTCAGCTCTCTGAACTTAAGTACTTACTTAAATTTTTTATAAGAATTCTTTATATCCTTATAGAATTTTTATAATAGACTGCTGAGGATATATTTAGTGAAGTACAAAAATAATTACCTATACTTTGTACTATAATTATGGCTGATTTGCATTGTATGGCAGAAACCAACACAACATTATAATTTTCTTCCAATTAAAAAAAAACTGTTTATATATGCGTTCCAGATTTGGAGGGCAAAAAGTAAATTATGACATGTTCTCAGTATAAGTGTATTTGAACAGTGAATTTCAAAAGAGAATGAAATCTCAAACGATCTTTTTTGTGAAGAAAATAGCTGTCATTATGTGTTCTCTCAGATGTGATTATACTTTTTTCCCCTAAAACAGTATTGTTTAGTATGTATTTTTTAATTGGCAGGGCCTCACTGCAGTGGATGTCACTGATGATTCTAGTTTGATCGCTGGAGGTTTTGCAGATTCAACTGTCAGAGTGTGGTCTGTGACACCCAAAAAGCTTCGTAGTGTCAAACAAGCAGCAGGTAACTGAGATGACCTGTCAGGATACAAATTCATCGTTAGTTTACACCAATTCTATGGAATATACCAGGACATTGTGATCTTAGCAGAATTTCACTTGATTTTACTTTTAAGTCAAATTGTTAGCAACATTCTCAACAGTGAAAAGTGTATTGGAGTGGCAATCAGGAGACTGGGGTGCTAGACTGATTTAATTTCTCTGGTCTTCAGTTTTCTCATCTGTAGAGTGAGGGCATTAGGCTAGAAAACTCCCTGAAGTTAAAAATCTAACATTTTATGATTGTTTGTTTGTAAATAAAAAAAAAAAAAAAGTCTTCAAATACTGGGAGAGTACTTTTCTGTTTTAGCCATAAAAATGGCTAAAATGAACTAAGATCAGGGTTACATTTTAAAGTTTCTTGTTAGTTGTATCGTTTAAACAAGATAACACATTCTCAATAATTTATTTTAATATTTCTGTAGTTTCATTTTGTAAAACATTGTGATCTAGTGGATAAATTGAGTTTCAGCCCTAGTTCTAAGACTAAGTAGCTGTGTGCACTTTGGCATGTTATTAACTGTTCTGAACCTCACTTTCTTCTCTTGTACCCTGAAATGATAGCACCTAATTTAAAGGCATTAGCATAGTGATTGGTAAGTAGGAGGAACAGTTCAAATGTTAGTTCTTCTCCTAAACTCTGATATATTAAATAATTGCCTTAAATTGTTTTAATAAATGTATTTTTTAAAAATAATATTTCTGGATCATTTTAGATCTTAGCCTGATAGATAAAGAATCTGATGATGTCTTAGAAAGAATCATGGATGAGAAAACTGCAAGTGAGTTGAAGATCTTGTATGGTCACAGTGGTCCCGTCTATGGAGCCAGCTTCAGTCCAGATAGGTAAAATACAAACTATAAGAATTAAATATTGCTGTATTACATTGAGATTAAATGAAAGTTATATGAAATATATATATGTTATGTGAAAGTTAACTACTAGAAACATGCAAATGTTGGGGAAAACACTTTTAGAAAAACCCCATGGTTGCCTATCATTCATTATCTTTTAGACTCTTGCCCTCTGCTAATTCATCTTGGGGTACTGGTGTGTAGTAGCTAAATTTACAAAATCAGGATGCGTAACTTCAGGGCTTGCTGGTTATAAAAATGAGCTTTAGTTTTGTATAACTCCAGTACGGGTTGAGGATTGCTTCTTTGGGTTCCTGCTGTGTGTTTGGTGGCTACTGCTGTGTTCTGCAGAGAAGGCGATGGCGCCCCACTCCAGCACTCTTGCCTGGAAAATCCCATGGACGGAGGAGCCTGGTGGGCTGCAGTCCATGGGGTCGCTGAGTCGGATATGACTGAGTGACTTCACTTTCACTTTTCACTTTCATGCATTGGAGAAGGAAATGGCAACCCACTCCAGTGTTCTTGCCTGGAGAATCCCAGGAATGGGGGAGCCTGGTGGGCTGCCGTCTATGGGGTCGCACAGAGTCGGACATGACTGAAGCGATTCAGCAGCAGCAGCAGCAGCAGCAGCAGCAGCAGCAGCAGTCTTCTGTCATCTCCAAATTCACAGCAGATTCCTGCTATTAAAGGCATATTACCTATCAACTGAAGATTTATCTTTGAATAATCAAAAGAACTAATACTGATAAAGGAATTAGAAACCCACAAAAAATGTTTGTCTATTTTTCATGATCTCTTAATATTCTATAGCAATGTGGGGAGAGTATTTTTTTGTTTTTTATAATACCATCTATATCTTATTGCTTTCAGCCCAAAATCGTTCATAAAGATTTTCATCTACGAAACTTTGAGAATGAAGATTTTTGTTTTTTATAGGGTTTTGTCAGATGGTACGTTTATACTTGAGGGAAACTTCTCATATCACTGAAAACCATAGTACTTTCTGAGTAGTTTACTTTTGAAAGCTTTTTACCCAGCTTTGTATAGGGTATGAAAATAGCAACTCCATTTTAAAGTAAAAAATTACTGATTTTAAGTGACATATTTCTTAGAAGCCTTTTTCAGGTGATCTGACTTGACCATACTTTTTGTCATTACCTCTTGGTTTGGTTTTGTTTTTTTCCCAAAGAACTGTGATTTTCTTAAGATGCTGTTTTTTAAAAAACCTAAGCTTATTTAGTAGGTGCTCAGTGGATGATGTGTCATGGCTAACATTAGTACTTTCAACTCTTGTTATCTACTGTGAATTTCAGGCATAAATTAGAACTGAGATGTAGTAGTCAGTTACCTATATTTAACATATACAAATGTACAGAGAAACTGGACAGGTAACTAAGTTATTCTAGGAATCAAATATGTTACCTTCTCTTTTCTCAGGAACTACCTGCTCTCCTCTTCAGAGGATGGAACTGTTAGACTGTGGAGTCTTCAAACATTTACTTGCTTGGTGGGATATAAAGGACACAACTATCCAGTGTGGGACACACAGTTTTCTCCGTATGGATATTATTTTGTATCAGGGGGCCATGACAGAGTAGCTCGGTAAGAACATTATGAGCTTAGGACTGGGCCTATTCAACGAACAGAATGGTTTCTTGTTGGGAATTAGAAACCCCAGCCAAACTTATTTTCACTTCTGTTATTATCAGCTTTTTGAGAATCTCAGCATTTGTAGGTCACCTGAAAACTAATTTGGGACAGAAATATTTCTGTCTACAATCATGTCTACCCCAAGAGTCCATGCCCTCCCCTTCCCCAAGTGGATGCTAAACCTTGTCTTTTGCGGCCACTGTGAGCCCTTTTATTTCCCTGTCGTTATCTTTAAAAGTCCAGGATGAGGTAGCTTGATTTTGAAATTATTTGTAGTCGCCCCCCCTCCCCCCCTCACACTGGGGGCTTCCCTAGTGGCTCAATCAGTAAAGAATCTGCTTGCAATGCCGGAAACCCGGGTTTGATCCCTGGGTTGGGAAGATCCCTTGGAGAAGGAAGTAGCAACCCACTCCAGTATTCTTGCTTGGGAAATCCCATGCAGAATAGCCTGGTGGCTTCAGGCTATGGGGCTGCAGAGTCGGACACAACTTGGTGAGAAAACCACCGTGTGGTAGCCAAAACTAGGGAAAAATACTCTAGGAGTTAGACTAGGAGTTAGTGTACATTCAGAGAACTAAAGGATTGTAGAATTAAAAAAATTTTGGACCATGTTAACTTAGTTTTAAGAATGTTTAGGGAATTCCTTGGTAGTCCAGTGGTTAGGACTTGGTGCTTTCACTGCTGAGGGCACCAGTTAAATCCCTGGGTGGGGAACTAAGATCCTGCAAGCTGCATGGCATAGCTTTAAAAAAAAAAAAAAAAAAAGCTTAGTCTCTAAGTCATTCCATCTTCCTTTCCCTCAGGTAAACTAGTGAGGGGGACCCACTTAGAGCTAATATTTCACATGGTTGTTTCTGTATTTTGAATAGAACTTGGCATTTCAGAGTTAACTACTAATTACCTTGTGTGTTCAATAATTTTTTAAAAAGGCTCTGGGCTACAGATCACTATCAGCCTTTACGGATATTTGCTGGCCATCTTGCTGATGTGAATTGTACCAGATTTCATCCAAATTCTAATTATGTTGCTACGGGCTCTGCAGACAGAACTGTGCGGCTCTGGGATGTTCTGAATGGGAACTGTGTAAGGATATTCACTGGACACAAGGTATTTTAACTTTCATTATTCCAGCACACAAGGTTCTTTGAGATTAAAAAGAGTTTAAAAATTAACTAGTGACATACATTTTAAAGATACTGTCCACACCACTCAAGTTTATGTTACAGTTCTTTGGTCTCATTTTCTTAGGTATTTTTAACCTTACTTTTGATTCTTGTCATGTACTTTTTTTTTTTAGGGACCAATTCATTCCTTGACATTTTCTCCCAATGGGAGATTTCTGGCTACAGGAGCAACAGATGGCAGAGTACTCCTTTGGGATATTGGACATGGTTTGATGGTTGGAGAATTAAAAGGACACACTGATACAGTCTGTTCACTTAGATTTAGTAGAGATGGTGAAATTTTGGCATCAGGTAAATGACTAGAACTGGCTTTGTGGTGAAGAGTCAATTGTATATTTAACGGAAGCACCAAATGTTGAAAATTGCAAAACTAAGTCCTGTTTTGGATTTTGCTTCTCCTTAGCATGATTCAGGATTGTTACCTACATGTATATTGACTTCTCAGGTTAAGCTACTGCTTGAAATTCTTTAGAGGGAATAGAGTTGTTAAGTTCAGATTTCTTTTACCAGAAATGCAAATACATAAAGCATACTTGACATGTCAGAAATTTAAATATGGCAGATTCTACTAAATGGTTTCCTTTTGATTTCCGCTTAGGTTCAATGGATAATACAGTACGGTTGTGGGATGCTGTCAAAGCATTTGAAGATGTAGAGACTGATGACTTTACTACAGCCACGGGCCATATAAATTTACCTGAGAATTCACAGGAGTTATTGTTGGGAACATATATGACCAAATCAACACCAGTTGTACACCTCCATTTTACTCGAAGAAACTTGGTTCTAGCTGCAGGAGCTTACAGTCCTCAATAAACCATAGGTATTAAAAGACCTTTGGAAACTACTGTTTGAAAAAGGGAGACTAAAAGCAAATACCTCAGTGATTACTATTTAAGCTACAAAGAATGTTTTGTCTATATGGATCTGGAAGTATGCTGCTTAGAAAATCTGTACAGGACAGTTCCACATTTCTATAGCAACCACATTTAACTAATTTCCGTTAGTTGAATAAGAGGTATTATGTTTGTGGAGGGGACATTCATGGTGCTTTGGATTGTGTGGAAACTATGCATTTTCTGTTCAAATGCTGTTTTAATTTATTATGTTAAAAAAATCAATTGATTTCAATTCATCCTGCTTCAAGATTCGAATTGAGTAATATAATACCATATTGAATTTTAGCTGAAGAATTCCATGAGCATGTATGTTTCTGCTGTAAAAATGTAGTTACTGTATGGCACTCAAGTACTATGTTATATGATCCACTAACATTTTTGCTTGGCTCATGATTAGTGGAATGTACGTTAACTGGCTAAGATGAACTACAATTCCTTTCTGAGAAATAGATGAAGTACAACCATCCACTGACATCTGAATTTATACTTGTTGGATTGAGTGCACCCAAACACTCTATAAACCAGGTGAAATTAACTTCCATGTTCTACTTCAGCTAAAATGGCTACATACAACCTAGTACACTTGAAGTCAGACATTTCAGTTGCTTACCTCCAGTACTGAGCCTTGCTTTGGAAAACGAAAAGATTTAGACCAAGTTACTGCCAGTTTTTTGCCTTTGTTGCATTTTGTACAGTTTTTATATTTTTGATATCTTGTAAATAAAGACAACCAGCTTTTCCAGGTTCATAATTTATTGTACAAATTGAGTATCACATGATGAGTTGACATTAACTTCTTCAGGCNTGAGCCTTGCTTTGGAAAACGAAAAGATTTAGACCAAGTTACTGCCAGTTTTTTGCCTTTGTTGCATTTTGTACAGTTTTTATATTTTTGATACCTTGTAAATAAAGACAACCAGCTTTTCCAGGTTCATAATTTATTGTACAAATTGAGTATCACATGATGAGTTGACATTAACTTCTTCAGGCATGGGAACTTAACAGATAGTGTACAGTTCAGAATCCTATAAAGAAAGCAAAAATAGTTTAGACACAAATGTGTTCAACTCTGCTTTTAGGACATTCAGTAATTATTAGTAAAAGTCTACCCACGAACCTCCCTGAAATTGAATGCAAATTCATTAGAGTCTCAAAGGAGTCATTAACTCCCCCAAATTTAGTTGTCTCTCAGCTTTCAACAATTTAATCTAAAACTCCCACCTTTAACAAAAGAGCTGTCAATAATTCAGTATGATCCAAAATATACATTGTTGTAAAAGCGTAGTGCATAAGATACTGGATTGACCAAAAAGTTTGTTCAGGGTTTTCTGGCTTATGGGAAAACCTGAATGGACTTTTTTGCCAACCCAGTAACATTCTCCATCCCCCCATAAAGTAATAGTTTAAATAGTAGAAAGGAGGAAGGATGGTAGTATCCCCATTATAAAAACAGAGTAAGGAGGTACCTAATATGAAAAACTGGGTTTCCCTTGTGGCTCAGATGGAAAGAATCCACTCCAGTATCCTTGCCTGGAGAATCCCAGGAACAGAGGAGCCTGGTGGGCTACGGTTTATGCGGTCGCAGAGTTGGACACGACTGAGTGACTAAGCGCACACACAGTATGAAAAATTGGGCAAAAAAAAAAACTACCTGTCAGGAAAAAACCATGGATCACTGCATTTGGCCTATGCAGTCAGTCCACTACGGTCAATAATTTTGGGACTGGAAAAGGTCTTAAAGAGCAGAGGAAAAAATTTTCTGTCATGGAAAGCTACATTAGATAAAATCTAGGTCTGGGGTTTTCTGCACATTGTCTACTGCCAACAAAATACTTACACAAGCAAGGGCAAATGGGCACTGGGTCACACTAAGAAGAAAATGAAGTCTAGGTGTGATTTAAGGAAGTGACAGAATTGCTTACATAAAAATTCAAAAGCAAGATGCATTTGCAACTGATTTAAAAGGCTGGTTAATAATTACTACCAAAAAAATTACAAAAAGAGCTTATACAAGAAAGAAAGGTCTTTACAAGAAAGTCCCAAATCATTGTGGGGGGTGGGTGGGGAAGGAGAGAGAAAGCTAGGTGTCCCTTTCAGAAGGCACTTAAGAGAATAAACACTTCTTGCTCAAAAGCATTCACTGTAATGTTATTTATATTAAAAAAAAATTCTAGTAGGAAACAGATCTGTATAAAATAAATCATATATCCATGAGCACCCATGCATTCAAATTTACAGAGAACATATATGTTATAAAGCAAAATTACAGATATGGATCATAGCCATTGGAAACCAAACAAATACAATATAAAAGAGCTAAACTGAGATATTAACAAAAACTGTCAGGGTGATGGAGACATGGGCATGAATGTAATAAGATTTTGAACAATGACGACATTACTTTTATAGTGTGGGGGAGGGGAACTCTAACATCAAAATGGCAAAGTTATTAAGTTTTAAATGTTATCTCCTTACTGTTTATGTTGCTTTCACAGCTGGAGTTTTTTTAGACCTTAACTTGAAGTATAAGACTATCAAAGCAATACTTCCATATGTGGCCAGCACACACTGAAAAAGAAAGGAAAAAGCGAACAAGAGTTGTTGCCATATCTATATTATTCTAAAACATAACTACTTAAAGGTATCATTAGTACTTACATTCATTCTCCCTGTGAGAGTGTAAGAGTTGAAATATTTTTTGATACCAGTGAAATGGAACTGCGCATCAGCTTCTGGACCTGCCATGATTTCAATCTTTTAAAAAAAAGAAGGCAACAAATTGGTTTGGATGCTATTTAAAAGAAAAAAGTTTTTTAAAATTTAAGTCATGTAAGTATTATATACTGCATATAAATATTGTAAATTTTATGTATGCCTCACCCAAGAAAGCAGTAGCAAAATGATGGAAAAAACATTGGTAAGAATTTGGAAGGAAGACTTTTGTCTTGGTTGCTATCACACAACATTCCAGAATATACATCAAATAACACATCGAACACAGTAGTCTCTAACTCCATCTTCT
Source organism: Oreotragus oreotragus (assembly GCA_006410675.1). Lineage (NCBI taxonomy): Eukaryota > Metazoa > Chordata > Mammalia > Artiodactyla > Bovidae > Oreotragus > Oreotragus oreotragus. The sequence goes on along the minus strand of SJYX01013530.1, from coordinate 300,694 downwards.
GACCCAAAATTGGTTGATGTTTTCATTCCTGGCTCTATCTTATAGCACACTATACATGGAATTCCATCAGTTTTAAGACTAGTTGAAAGCTGGAGCTTGTGATACTTTTCAACGTCTCTCAGAGGGGTAACAACCAAAAAACCTAACTGAACAGCTCACCTTGCAACACCACTTTTTACAATTTTTCCTATAAATAATTTAAGACCTCCATGGGAAGGAGGAGATGGGATTATTTATTATCAAATGGAATTAATACATACTAACTATTGGTGGTGGATGGGAAGCTGAAATCCTTACTCCTTATACCAAAAACAGATGAAAACATGTAAATGTAAAAAGTGAAACCAAAATATCTGAAGAAAACATGGGCAAGCATTTTAATCATCTTAGGGAAGGGAAAATACAAAGGTGGCCAAAGAAACACAGATAATCAACCTCATGATCAGTGAAGGAAATATGAAATGAGACAAATATTTAACCATCAGATTGCAAAGATAAATTTATCATAATAAGCAGCAGTAGTGGGAATGTGGGAAAATAAGCAGTCTCTCTGCTGCCTGGAGGGAGTACAACCTTCCTAAAATGCAATTCTGTAATATCTACTGAATTATGATAGAGTATAGTTTACCCTTTTATCTAGTTGGTTCAATTTGTTCACCAGGAATTTATCCTTATATAGAAATATTATAAAGTGGAAACGTAGTATGGTTCAACGATGGCAACTGAAATACAGTTTATGGAAATAACTACAAGTGCATTTACAGGAAACTAATATATGATGGTTCCCATGGGAGGAAACACAATGCACAGAGATCTTTAAATATAGACGTGAAAAGATGCCCCCTTGCAATATTAAAAGTTCCTATTTCTGGGCATTATAGAGAACATCAAAGGTTCTCCAAGTTTGGTCCCTACACTGTCATCATCCATGCAAACTCATTGGAAATGCCAATTCTCAGGCCTTTTGAATAAAACACTCAGGGGTCCAGCAATCTGTTTTAATACGCCGTCTAGGTGATTCCAATGTATGTTAAAATTTGAAAAACACTGCAGTAACAGAAAACCAAACTCTGATTAGTAATTATATAGGAGAAAAAAAAACAACCCTTAACTATACAGAAGACTTGAAAAAGGGATTTCATCTATAGAGCCTATGTATTTCACAAAGGCGTGTATTTCTTTTATAAAGGCACATCAAAGGTCACCAGAGCAACACTCGAAAACTCGTCTGTATGACCACCTATCTACCACGACCGACGCCACGCCGAGTCGATTGGCAACATAGACGAGCCGGTCGAGGTCCGGTCGAGATTGGTAGGCAGTGGCAGTGACTCAGCCGACTCTTGATGAAACACAATCAGGGGAAACCTGTGAGGAAGTTGCTGCTATGGAAACCGGCACTCTACAGTTTGCCATTCAAAGGCCTTCAGGGGCATTCACATAGAATTGGCAATGAAAATCTGGACAAGTGACCTTAATTGTGAACACTGTTTCAAGAAGGTTTTTGCAGCAATGAAGGATTACAAACTTCCTTGGGTCACTTTAGAGGGCTTGGCAAGTCTAGTCCAGTCCAAGTAGGAAAATCTCCATTAAAAGAAAATTTTATGATATGGCTTTTATATTAAAGGTTTTAGTAAACTTATTAAAGATATGCTTTTCCATTCATCTTCAGGACTGATTTCTGGATTCTTAACAGTATCAAGCAGGTTTCTAAGAAAAACCCTACAGAAAACAAGGGCTTAATTCCCACTAACTTGTGTCTAACAAACATTTTCAGAATGTGGTATCCAACTGAAACAATCTTAAGGTGCCTTAAATCTCCCTCTATACAATACAGAAGGAAGGCTGATGTCTGCAATATTCCACAGAGGACTAATTCTGACTGTAGGGGATGGCACAGTTTACCAGCGGCAATTTAGTCGAGATCGGAAAACGCTGAGATGGGAAGGGGAAGTGAGATGTTGCCGCTAAACTGCAGCAAAGCTTGTAAGCACTCCGGTGAGTATCCTCAGCAAACTCCAGGTTAGTTCTGGGCAAAGATCAGGAATCCTTGTGTTAAGTGTACTTCGTGGAATAATTAAACCGAAACTTGCTTTCCTTTTGAGTTATACATCAGTTGAGAAAGACATGAATGAAGACTAACTAAGATTAAACAGAACCGTACTAATTGTTAAACTGTAGCCTATGGCAAAGTCTAAGCCATGGGGTCTTCGGTTCTGTTTCTGATTGCGCGGCGAACTACTTTTAAATATAATTAATCTTTACATGCTTCTCTTCACCTGTAAAATGAGCACTTCAGAAAAGGCCCAAAGTGACCCACTAGCCTCGCTACTTTCTGTTTTTCGGTACTACTAGTCGGTCTGACCGGACACCTACCTGAAATGGTGAGATCTCGCGGGGAAAGAGGCAAACACAAGAGACCGCCGCTCAGGTACCAGAAGCTGCCTCTGGTACAAGGAGTTCATAGCTCTCTGTTCTAGCTACTATTAGTGAAAGGGCTTCCCGCCGACCGAACACAGACATATCTAAGCCGCTTACCCGGGGCCAGGCCACACTCACTCTCGCCGGACGAAGACTGCAGCGCAGCTAAAGGAACCTGGCTGGACAGCTTCCTAAGCATAGCTCGGTGGAAACAAACTGCTTTGGGCATACAGTGGACGAGAGGTTACTATGACGAGAGGTGGGGTCATAAGTCCGAGTTCTGATCCAATATTACGTCACTGAGTGACCTTGGGGGGGCCTCCCTTCCCTGCAGGCCTCCTTTTCTCCACTGGAAAATACATTCTAAGGGCCTTTAGGAGCCTCGCGCCGAGGCTTCCCAGTCACTGTCCGAACCCTCATGCCCGGCCTTCATTTTCCCTAATTCCTTTTCTAATCACCACCACTCTCCTCCAGCCCCCACCAAAGCGAAGGCCTCGAGGTATGCCCGGACCAGGAGACAGTCTGATTCCATGCCGCTCCCACAGAGCGGAGGCGCGTGGTCTAAATCCATGTTCCCCTCCACACTCACCTTTCAAGGGGTTCAAACTCCACGGCCTGTGTCCTTCACCGTACGCTGCTGCCCCTCGATCCCGCCGGAAGACACCACCTCCCCCTCACCGTTCAACGAGCCTGAAGGGTTCGGCCCTCTGCGTCGATTGGCCACCTCTCTAAGCCCCGCCCTTCCGCTTCCTGTCTCTACGTCTCCTCCCCCTCCCTGTAGAACTGGATCCAGTATAGTAGCGGAAAAAGGGCATTGAGCCCGCCCACGCTTCCGGAAGAGCAGCGTTAGGCTGCGGGTGTACGAGTCTCCGCGTGTGTGATTGCCGTGGCGCGGCCTCTGAAGTAAAAGTGCTGGCGTCCCGGGGCTGGTGAGTGGGGGCAAGAGCAACAAGGGTGTAAACTTCGTGGCTTCCAGGTCTGTCCCAGGACTAGCTGCTTTGGATCCCTGCCATGCACCCGCAGTGCCGGGTGAGTGCCCTGCCATGCACCCGCAGTGCCGGGTGAGTGGTTAGGCCACCGGTTTCCACCTCTGAAGCGGGCTCTGCTGGCGTGGTCCCTGTAACGTCAGGTTATGTTCCTAGGAAGTAGCTCAGATCCCTTTGTCTCAGGGTCGCTTTACTCTTTGAAGTTTCAGTTTCCCCTTTTGTGAAGTAAGATTAAGGGTCAAATTCCTAGTAAACTTGACCGCATTGCTTTGTCCTTTTTTCTCTTTTACGAAATACATTCATTCCTTATTCTAATTCCTTCTAGGCTTCCTCTAGGTCCTCACCTCTTCCACAGTCTCAAGCCTTTTTAGATTCCTATTTCCAAGTGTCTAT
>SJYX01013530.1:273611-293988 GCA_006410675.1 Oreotragus oreotragus | reverse complement strand
CCTGCAGGCCTCCTTTTCTCCACTGGAAAATACATTCTAAGGGCCTTTAGGAGCCTCGCGCCGAGGCTTCCCAGTCACTGTCCGAACCCTCATGCCCGGCCTTCATTTTCCCTAATTCCTTTTCTAATCACCACCACTCTCCTCCAGCCCCCACCAAAGCGAAGGCCTCGAGGTATGCCCGGACCAGGAGACAGTCTGATTCCATGCCGCTCCCACAGAGCGGAGGCGCGTGGTCTAAATCCATGTTCCCCTCCACACTCACCTTTCAAAGGGTTCAAACTCCACGGCCTGTGTCCTTCACCGTACGCTGCTGCCCCTCGATCCCGCCGGAAGACACCACCTCCCCCTCACCGTTCAACGAGCCTGAAGGGTTCGGCCCTCTGCGTCGATTGGCCACCTCTCTAAGCCCCGCCCTTCCGCTTCCTGTCTCTACGTCTCCTCCCCCTCCCTGTAGAACTGGATCCAGTATAGTAGCGGAAAAAGGGCATTGAGCCCGCCCACGCTTCCGGAAGAGCAGCGTTAGGCTGCGGGTGTACGAGTCTCCGCGTGTGTGATTGCCGTGGCGCGGCCTCTGAAGTAAAAGTGCTGGCGTCCCGGGGCTGGTGAGTGGGGGCAAGAGCAACAAGGGTGTAAACTTCGTGGCTTCCAGGTCTGTCCCAGGACTAGCTGCTTTGGATCCCTGCCATGCACCCGCAGTGCCGGGTGAGTGCCCTGCCATGCACCCGCAGTGCCGGGTGAGTGGTTAGGCCACCGGTTTCCACCTCTGAAGCGGGCTCTGCTGGCGTGGTCCCTGTAACGTCAGGTTATGTTCCTAGGAAGTAGCTCAGATCCCTTTGTCTCAGGGTCGCTTTACTCTTTGAAGTTTCAGTTTCCCCTTTTGTGAAGTAAGATTAAGGGTCAAATTCCTAGTAAACTTGACCGCATTGCTTTGTCCTTTTTTCTCTTTTACGAAATACATTCATTCCTTATTCTAATTCCTTCTAGGCTTCCTCTAGGTCCTCACCTCTTCCACAGTCTCAAGCCTTTTTAGATTCCTATTTCCAAGTGTCTATCAGAACCAACCCCTCCTCCAATTCTCACTTAAAACTAGTTCTGGTTCTCGTTATTTCTCTATTGGCTTTTCCTGCCGCTTAATCCTACCCGGTGTGTACCTTCCTTCAGTTCTATCTCCTTGTGGCGCTAACGGTAAAGAACCCGCCTGCCAATGCAGGAGACCTAAAAGAGGCAGGTTCATTCCCTGGGTTGGGAAGATTCCCCTGAAGGAAGAAATGGCAACACATTCCAGAATTCTTGCCTGGAGAATCCCATGAGCCGAGGAGCTTAGCGGGCTACAGTCTGTAGGGACGCGAGGAGTCGGAACAGAACCAAAGCGGCTTAGCAGGCACTCGGTTTACCTTCGAAGATTCAGTCCTGTCTCCTTGTCCAGGCTATAGCCAAACAGTATGTTTGGTTACTGTTCTGTCGTTTCCTTTTCTTAAGGGTCTAACTTACCCAAGTAAAAGTTAATTTACTCACACCCAATGAAAGATCTGACACAGAGAGCTCAACCTGTCTTTTAAAATGTAATTCCAATTATTATGCTTTATTCACCTTGTAATCTAGTGGAACAGTTCTTCAAAGAAAGACAAGCAAGCTTGTGAGCAGTTTTAAATATTTTTTAAGTTGAGTATTATTTATTTGGCTGCACTGAGTCTTTTTTTTTTCTGCAGGCTTTCTCTAGTTGTGGCGAGCAGGGGCTTCTCTAGTTGCAGTGCGCAGGCTTCTCGTTGCAGTGGCTTCTTATTGTGGAGAACAGGCTCTGGGGCGCTGCGGCTTTAGTAGTTGCAATGCATGGGCTTAGTTGTTCATTGCATGTGGAATCTTCCTGGACCCAGGGATCAAAATGGTGTCCCCTGCATTGCCAGGAGGATCCTTAACCACTAGACCACCAGGGAAGTCTTTGTGAGCAGTTTGACAGACATATTGCTGCTCAGAATAATTGGCTTTTCCTGTCTCCGTGCTTTTTCTCATATTCATCCTGCTTTTCCCTTTCCACCTGTCAAAATCCTGTTCATCTTTTAACATGCAGCTCAAAGGCATCTTTTTTAAGGAAGCCTTCCTCCTTTGCTGAAGCCTCATTATTTTCTACCTTCTTGTTGATAGTTTATAACCTGATCTGTATTTTAGGTTATTTGCAGGATTGTTTTATCTTAGATGTGTGTGCATTCTTTGAAGATAAGGGGTTATGTAGTCATTTGAGTATCTGTGACTTATTGCCGCTGTTTAATGATGCTCCATTGAAACTATAACTTACTGGAGAAAAATATGTGAACGTGTGGTTTTGAAGCAAAGACCTTTGGAAAGATGAATTATGGATTCTGTTGCCTGGCATCAAACCATCCATTTCTTAGTCTTGAATGCTGTCTAGCACACTGGTGCTAGAAGGCTCGGTCTCTTGCCCATCGATCACAACCTTGACACTAAAGTACATATTGCCAACTTTTTGCATTGTTTTTAGGACACTCAAACATGGCAGCCATGGAAGAAAGCTTCCCCCGTGGGGGTACAAGAAAGACCCACAAATCAGAGAAAGCTTTCCAGCAATCAGTTGAACAAGACAACTTATTTGATGTAAGTGGGGTGCTTTTTTGGGAAGACTTGCAGAACACTTTCTCTCTAGTGTACTTATGGAGAATGAGCCTTGTCTGAGAAGGTGTGGTTTTCCAGATTGGATTCTTGTTGAAGTCTACTTTTATACATTTAACTTGTTAGAGAGTCCATCCCACCACATGGGTATATCTTTTGAAGCATGAGTGGCATTTATTATGTAAGTTTTCGGTGCCGTTCTTTCTTTCTGTTTTTGGCCACACCAGGAGGCCTGTGGAATTTTAGTTTCCTGACCAGAAATTGAATCTGCACCATTGGTAGTGAAAGCGCAGAGTCCTAACCACTGGACTGCCAGGGAATTCCTTGTTTCTCATTCTCAGAAACTTATCATGTTGATTAAGGATGGAGAGAAAACAGTTTGAATAAGGTTTGAATGAGGCTGTGTAAAATGATCATGATTTGCATTAGAATTTGAAATCTTCACCTAAAGTAGGTTGTGCTCCAAATGCTAGACCAGAACTAACATTCAGTTGTATGATTAGGTCTATTTTATGTAATCTTTCCAACTGTATTGTGAAGCAGAGATCACCATTCTATGGTGGTAAACTGAGGCCTAGAGAGATTATATAATTTAGCTGAAACCACACAGCTTGTTATGGTAGAGATCTCTGTGACTCCACCTTTTTTATTTTCATGCACTGTTCCAAATTGCTTCTCCCAGTGGGGAACCCCCGTGTCCATCCCTGTCAAGCGAGGAAGAACGCAGGGGGGAAGAGGCTTTTAGACTAGAGCTCAGATTTTTGTCACAAGGAGAATTGGTGTCAGGATGGGAGAGTGGCCACGAGGCAGGAATTAAAGAACAGTTGGGAGTGGGGTGGAGTAGAAGGGTGATAAAACAGGGTGACAGATGAACTGAAATTGAAGGGAAAGGCCTGGATAAACTGCTTTTTTTTTTTTTTTTTTGATCTTTTCCTCCTCCCTCCCCTGCTTTAGATTTCTACTGAAGAGGAATCTACCAAAAGGAAAAAGACCCAGAAAGGGCCAGCAAAAACAAAAAAGTTGAAAGTTGAAACCAGAGAAAGCAGCAAATTTGTCAGAGAGAAGTTTGAAATCCTTAATGTGGAGGTTTGTCAACGTTTGGTTTTGAACAAACTTGATGTGCTCTTCTTCCTTTCCTCCTCCCTTTTTTCCTTCATTCTTTTCATATATGTACATGTATATATATCTTATGTCTCTATTCCAGTTTTGTCAATGCCTGTGATCATGGATCGTGTGTTTTTCTTTTTAGCGGCTAAGTCCCTCATCCTGCTGATGCTCTCTTGGAACGGTGTTTTAGTAAATTAATAGGTTAGAATTGGCAATACCCTTAACAGTCATTCTGATTCTATCCTTTTATTTCACAGATGTGGAAACTTATCTCAGAGAAGTGAAGCATTCTTTTTATGTCCCTTAAGTTTTTAGGTAACTCTAATACTTTAGTTATAAAAAAGAAAAAGCTAAATGATAGTGAAGGGAAAGATACACACGGATGTAGATAGTGAAGGGAAAGATACTTCCAGCCTGCAGAAATATTTTGTTCGTCCTGTGTGCTACTTAAAAAAAAGTTGGTGGCAACATTAGAAAACTAAAAATTTTACATTAAGAATGTGATTTCTGGCTTCTTACAGAAACTTGAAAGTGCTAATAATACAAGTATGCACTCTCTCATATTTGTAACCACACATTGCTGAATAGCGTTGTGCCCTTTAGACCTGGCACACATGCCGGACTTCCATAGTCTCCCCTGGCCTGTGTTCTGCATTGTGTTGCCTCCCAGGCATTTGAGTTTGGGTTGCTTGGAATAAAGGAAAAGGTGAGGGTGCCCTCCAACACCCTTATGCTGTAAACACAGTGGTATCATTTTAGCCTTTCATGGTGCTCAGTCAAAAACATGACGAGTGTGTAATATATACATGTATGTCTCTCTTGTACCTTTTTATGTCAGAGTTAGGACTAGAGGCCAGATTCCCCTACCCTTGCCCCACCTCCCCACCTCCCCACCTCCCTATTCAGTGTTCTCTTCCCTGTTGTACATAATTCACTCTTTCTCTTCTAGTCCCTGTGTGAGGGGATGCGGATTTTGGGTTGTGTGAAAGAGGTAAATGAACTGGAACTGGTGATTAGTCTCCCCAACGGCCTCCAAGGATGTGTGCAAGTGACTGAAATCTGTGATGCTTACACTGAAAAGCTGAATGAGCAGGTGGCCCAAGAAGAACCCCTGCAGGTAAGGGAAACCTGGGTGAAATCTGTAACTGGAGTAAGATGTAAGATGACAGCTTTGCTAAGTGCTAAGAAGGAAAGGTACAAGATACCAAGAGAGTTTATCTAGAGAATTTATTTTAAAGTTTTTTTAATTTTTTAAATAAGGGGACTTTCACTTAGGCCAGGGGACCTAGAAGACTTGCCCGAGGAAGGGATACCTGAGCTGAATGTGAAAGATGAGGGTAGGCTGGAGAAGGAAGGAAGGGAGTTCAGGCAGAAGGAGCCTGGTTTGTTGCAAAAGACGGCTGGTGCGACTAGACCAGGGAGCAAGGAGAGTGGTGTGAGGTGGGGCTAGAGGGCTGGGTGGAGACTAGACCATGTTAAGGATTGGTTTTTCCCGAATCAATTGGAAGCCCTTGAAATGCTTTCATTGAGGTGGGTGATATGTAGACAGAAGACAGAATGAATCAAAGCAGCGTGAGTAGTTGCTTAGGGACTAGTTTAGAGGCTGTTGTTATAGTCCAGGCTTGGAGACTGATGGATTTACTGAGGGCTGGGGAGGTAAAGTCAGTGCCTAGTGATGGATTCCATATGGGTGGCAAGGCCAAGACACATGTCAGAAATGAGTCCTAAGTTTCTGTTGAGCATGGTTAACAGTTGGCCAGGCCATCTTGAGATAAGAAACCCTGAAAGGGTACCAGGATTGGGAGAGATGATCATGATTTGATTTTTGGTTGTGTTGAGTTTGAGGTACAATTGAGATGACCAGTAAATAGGTGATTTTGGAGCTGAGGGAGATTTCTCTGTATAGGTAGGTAGTGGCTGAAGCTGTGGAGGAGGAAGAAGTTGCTTATAAGGAGCACACAGAGGGACAAGAGACTGAAAGACTGAACCAGAAGTCAACATTGTATTTTAGTTGCTGTCAGAAGAAGGTGCGACCAGAGAGGTAGAGGAAAAACCAATGAAGGAAAGGTCAGAAGCCAGGAGGAAATGTTTCAGGAAGGAAGCAGCACCAGAGTGAAAATGCCTCTTTAAGGTCATGTGAGAAGGACTGCAAAGTGGGCTGTTGGATCAAGCCACGTGGAGGTCATTGGATATTTTGTTGGGAGATCAAGTATGGAGTGAAAGGGTGGAATGCAGATTGCAGAAAGTTGAGAAGTAAGTGGAAGATGAGGAAGTAAATGAGGAAGTACAGTAATTGTAGAAGATTCTTTTTGACAAGTCATTTTACATCTGCCTGTTGTGTGGAGATGTTTGGAGACCTTACCTGTAATCCAAGACTGACATGGCCACAAACCAATGCCTTTGTGGCTGAGCAGTCACTCTCGCCATCCGCCTTTTGGGCTCTGGGAATCTGAGGATGACAAACCACTGAATCAGGGTCTGGCAGTGAATTCTCAGTTTAGGGGAAAGGTACATACCAGATTTTTCTCACTTGTATTATGCAGGACCTGGTCGGCTTGCCTGAGCTCTTCTCACCTGGAATGCTGGTGAGATGTGTGGTGAGCAGTCTGGATACCACAAAGTGGGGCAAAAAGAATGTCATGCTATCTCTGAACCCCAAAAATGTCAACAGAGTGCTGAGTGCTGAGACCCTGAAACCTGGCATGGTACGTATCTGGGGCGAGGGAGCAGGAGCAAGCAGCATCCCTTCTCCGTGTCCTGCCTTCTAGGGGTGTCTAGACTACTCTTCACTTTCAGCTTAACTGTTAACACATGGGGGTGTGTCTTTTCCTGGGGGAAGATCTCCGAGGTGCTTTGGGTACTTAATGGAAGTTGAAGGCTTGAACCTAATCACATCATTCTGGATGGAAGAAAGGGAACGCAAGCCCCATATTTGCTGGTAGGGAAAAAAAAGATGCCTCCAAGGAACCTTAGCAAGGGTGAGAAAGTTCTTGAAGTGCCTTCTTCTTTACTGAGACTTCTTCACAGATGAAGTCATTTTCAAAAGCCACTGAACTTTGTGGGGAAAGCTTGGGGGCTGCTGTCTGAGAGCAAGAGCCAGGGTAGACAGAGCAGTTAGTCTGTCACCATATGAATGGACACTCCACTACTGAATCTCCCAGTCCAGTGGTGGTTCAGGAGATGTGAATCCCTGCTCAGCACCTCCAAGCCGAGTAGGTGTAAGACACACTTAGATAAACTGTACTCACTTAAGAGGAAGATCAATATGGTCTTGGAACATTTGGTTAGAAGCAGTGAAGTTTGGGTCAAGCCCTGAACGTTGAGTAGAATGGGAAACANATCTTTCTGTCTCTTATACACAGCTAGATGTGTATAAGAGACAGCACCTCCCCACCTCCCCACCTCCCTATTCAGTGTTCTCTTCCCTGTTGTACATAATTCACTCTTTCTCTTCTAGTCCCTGTGTGAGGGGATGCGGATTTTGGGTTGTGTGAAAGAGGTAAATGAACTGGAACTGGTGATTAGTCTCCCCAACGGCCTCCAAGGATGTGTGCAAGTGACTGAAATCTGTGATGCTTACACTGAAAAGCTGAATGAGCAGGTGGCCCAAGAAGAACCCCTGCAGGTAAGGGAAACCTGGGTGAAATCTGTAACTGGAGTAAGATGTAAGATGACAGCTTTGCTAAGTGCTAAGAAGGAAAGGTACAAGATACCAAGAGAGTTTATCTAGAGAATTTATTTTAAAGTTTTTTTAATTTTTTAAATAAGGGGACTTTCACTTAGGCCAGGGGACCTAGAAGACTTGCCCGAGGAAGGGATACCTGAGCTGAATGTGAAAGATGAGGGTAGGCTGGAGAAGGAAGGAAGGGAGTTCAGGCAGAAGGAGCCTGGTTTGTTGCAAAAGACGGCTGGTGCGACTAGACCAGGGAGCAAGGAGAGTGGTGTGAGGTGGGGCTAGAGGGCTGGGTGGAGACTAGACCATGTTAAGGATTGGTTTTTCCCGAATCAATTGGAAGCCCTTGAAATGCTTTCATTGAGGTGGGTGATATGTAGACAGAAGACAGAATGAATCAAAGCAGCATGAGTAGTTGCTTAGGGACTAGTTTAGAGGCTGTTGTTATAGTCCAGGCTTGGAGACTGATGGATTTACTGAGGGCTGGGGAGGTAAAGTCAGTGCCTAGTGATGGATTCCATATGGGTGGCAAGGCCAAGACACATGTCAGAAATGAGTCCTAGGTTTCTGTTGAGCATGGTTAACAGTTGGCCAGGCCATCTTGAGATAAGAAACCCTGAAAGGGTACCAGGATTGGGAGAGATGATCATGATTTGATTTTTGGTTGTGTTGAGTTTGAGGTACAATTGAGATGACCAGTAAATAGGTGATTTTGGAGCTGAGGGAGATTTCTCTGTATAGGTAGGTAGTGGCTGAAGCTGTGGAGGAGGAAGAAGTTGCTTATAAGGAGCACACAGAGGGACAAGAGACTGAAAGACTGAACCAGAAGTCAACATTGTATTTTAGTTGCTGTCAGAAGAAGGTGCGACCAGAGAGGTAGAGGAAAAACCAATGAAGGAAAGGTCAGAAGCCAGGAGGAAATGTTTCAGGAAGGAAGCAGCACCAGAGTGAAAATGCCTCTTTAAGGTCATGTGAGAAGGACTGCAAAGTGGGCTGTTGGATCAAGCCACGTGGAGGTCATTGGATATTTTGTTGGGAGATCAAGTATGGAGTGAAAGGGTGGAATGCAGATTGCAGAAAGTTGAGAAGTAAGTGGAAGATGAGGAAGTAAATGAGGAAGTACAGTAATTGTAGAAGATTCTTTTTGACAAGTCATTTTACATCTGCCTGTTGTGTGGAGATGTTTGGAGACCTTACCTGTAATCCAAGACTGACATGGCCACAAACCAGTGCCTTTGTGGCTGAGCAGTCACTCTCGTCATCCGCCTTTTGGGCTCTGGGAATCTGAGGATGACAAACCACTGAATCAGGGTCTGGCAGTGAATTCTCAGTTTAGGGGAAAGGTACATACCAGATTTTTCTCACTTGTATTATGCAGGACCTGGTCGGCTTGCCTGAGCTCTTCTCACCTGGAATGCTGGTGAGATGTGTGGTGAGCAGTCTGGATACCACAAAGTGGGGCAAAAAGAATGTCATGCTATCTCTGAACCCCAAAAATGTCAACAGAGTGCTGAGTGCTGAGACCCTGAAACCTGGCATGGTACGTATCTGGGGTGAGGGAGCAGGAGCAAGCAGCATCCCTTCTCCGTGTCCTGCCTTCTAGGGGTGTCTAGACTACTCTTCACTTTCAGCTTAACTGTTAACACATGGGGGTGTGTCTTTTCCTGGGGGAAGATCTCCGAGGTGCTTTGGGTACTTAATGGAAGTTGAAGGCTTGAACCTAATCACATCATTCTGGATGGAAGAAAGGGAACGCAAGCCCCATATTTGCTGGTAGGGAAAAAAAAGATGCCTCCAAGGAACCTTAGCAAGGGTGAGAAAGTTCTTGAAGTGCCTTCTTCTTTACTGAGACTTCTTCACAGATGAAGTCATTTTCAAAAGCCACTGAACTTTGTGGGGAAAGCTTGGGGGCTGCTGTCTGAGAGCAAGAGCCAGGGTAGACAGAGCAGTTAGTCTGTCACCATATGAATGGACACTCCACTACTGAATCTCCCAGTCCAGTGGTGGTTCAGGAGATGTGAATCCCTGCTCAGCACCTCCAAGCCGAGTAGGTGTAAGACACACTTAGATAAACTGTACTCACTTAAGAGGAAGATCAATATGGTCTTGGAACATTTGGTTAGAAGCAGTGAAGTTTGGGTCAAGCCCTGAACGTTGAGTAGAATGGGAAACAAACCGTAAGTTGTAGGAAATTGACAAGTACCGAGAGGCGGCTGTTTGGCAGTTGCTATTTTAGACACTTTCTCTGAAGACGTTTTCATAGCTACCTTGTGAGGCCAATGGGTATTACTCTTGTACATTTGAGAAAATAGGCTGATAAAGGTTTACCTGAGTTAAGTGGCCAAAGACCAAATAGCTAGTGATTCCTAGAGCCAGATTTGAATGCCACAGTGCTTCCAGTGAAATGTAAAGGAGATTGGCAGGAGTTTTTGNTCATAGCTACCTTGTGAGGCCAATGGGTATTACTCTTGTACATTTGAGAAAATAGGCTGATTGATAAAGGTTTACCTGAGTTAAGTGGCCAAAGACCAAATAGCTAGTGATTCCTAGAGCCAGATTTGAATGCCACAGTGCTTCCAGTGAAATGTAAAGGAGATTGGCAGGAGTTTTTGGTGAAGTGAGGGGGGTGTTGGAGGTGCTTAGAAAAGACATGATGACAGCTAAAAGGGTGGCTCTGGATTCTCAGTCGTCTGGGCACTGGGGATGCCGGCACTGCACCCCTTTCATGAATATGACATGAAAAGCTTGCCTATCTTTTGAAAATCCTCCAGAAAGAGACCCCTCTTTGTCATTCCATTAGTCAGCTCCTCACTGTCTGGAAACCCGAAGATCTTCAAGCCCCAGGAGAATTAAAGTTAATTGATGTCTTTCCCTCTTCTATCCTTTAATGAGATTGAGGTTGTTTTCCTTTCCTTAAAAAAATTTTTTTCAGTATAGTTGATGTATTCACAACTTTTAAGGTTATACTCCATTTAGGTTATACTCCATTTAGAGTTATAATCAAATATTGGCTGTATTCCCTGTGTTGTAGCAGTTGAGGTTTAAATTTAAAAGTGGGAGGGTGCTTGGGATTCTGGGATGATTTGTCAAGACCAGTGGTGGGAACCGTCATGTTTGCTGTGTTTGGTAGTGAATGTTGGTTATGTGTCCTATGACCTGTGACTTTCGAACTTTTGGGAATGCTTTCTCTTCCTCCAGCTGCTCACGGGCACTGTGTCCAGCCTGGAAGACCATGGCTACCTAGTGGACATTGGTGTTGGTGGGGCCAGAGCTTTTCTGCCACTGCAGAAAGCCCAGGAGTACATTCGGCAGAAGAACAAAGGTGAGGGAAAGAAGGACAAGTACATGGTTGTGAGCTGGTATGTGTGGGGATTATATTTAAATGCCATCGTCTCAGTATGAGTGGAGTACCAGGCTTGCTAAAATCTGATGGGCCAGTTTCACTTTTTCCCACGTAGAAGTTTCCACTGAAATTTGGACCTCAGGGCCTCTGAACCAGGACTCTTTTGCCTAGTTGAGGTTTTTTTTTGGTATTGTAGTTGATTCTAGATCAATTAGAGTCATTTCACTCCCATTTTTGTAGATTTTTTCTTGAAAATTGGGAATATGGGGAGTACTGCATGGTAACTGGACAAGTAGGCCATGGATCTTTAAGGTGTCACTTGAGCCCAAGTTAAAATTCTTCTCATAATAGATGGTTTTTCCTTTTGGGGGGCTGGACTTGCAGGTGCTAAACTGAAGGTGGGTCAGTACCTGCACTGCCTCATTGAGGAGGTGAAGGGCAGTGGAGGAGTTGTCACTCTGTCTATTGGGCACTCAGAAGTTTCTGCTGCCATTGCTACTGAGGAGCAGAGTTGGACCCTCAATAGTTTACTACCAGGACTGGTGGTCAAAGCGCAGGTACAGAAGGTAAGCCATTCACTGTTACTACTGTTTTCTAAAATAAAAATAATTTGTATTAAAGTAGAGTGTGCACACAGTCTAAAATTGTGCTGTCCAGGAGGGTAGCCCCTGGTCCCATGTGGCCATTAGTACTTGAAATATAGCCAGTATCACATGTTTGAAATGATAATATTTTGCCCAGTATAATATTTTGTATTGGGTTAAGTAAACTATTAAAACAAATCTCACCTTTTACTTTGTAGTTTTTACAGTGTGACTGCTAGGAGACTGGAAATAACATATGTGACTTCAGTTACATATGTGCTGTGGACAGTGCTGATCTAAAGATTAGATGGTATTAATATTAAAAGGCTTCTAATGAAGAACTCTCACCCCATTGAACCTCCATCTTTAATTCTTTTAGCTTATCTTTTGAAGTTTACCTCTGTATTTCTAAATAATATGCTTCTGCTAGATATCATGGTTTATCACTTTGAGGCACTGAGTTTTAACCCTTTATCAAGGTAGATGAAATTTTGGCTTCCTTATTCCTCCCTTCTCCCAACTTTTGATTGTCTTTATTCAGTATTTAAATTATTAGGACCACATAAATATTGTTTACTTGCTGAACTAGGTAATATAATTTGTTTCTTGAACCATTTCCTCCCCCAACCCTGGAGTTGATCAGTTTTGTTTCTCTCATTTGCTGAATTCTCTTCCTATCATTGTTTCTTCATACATCCTGTAATTATTTTTCCCTCATTATTTTCTATATTTTCAAACTTTTTCAAATAATCTTTGTTATATCTCTTCCTATCTGGAGTCTTAACTGTCATCTGGCTCCAGTCTGGTTGCTTTGTAAAGCTGCTCCATAGCTGATGTCCAGAGGCTTCCAGTCTTTATTATTCTGGATCCTACCCCACTCTTCTGTATTGGATAGAACCTTCTTTGATTCCATGTATTTCCCTTTTTTGGTTTACTTACTTGTTTTAATGTGTCACATTCTCCAGAAACATCCTCAAAAAAGCACAAGCCTTCATGCTAAGTTGCTCAGTTGTGTCCGACTCTTTGCAGCCTCATGGACTGTATCCCACCAGGCTCCTCTGTCCATGGAATTCTCCAGGCAAGAATACTGGAGTGGGTAGCGATTCTCTTTTCCTGGAGACCTTCCCGACCCAGAGATTGAGCCCAGGTCTCCTGCATTGCAGGTGGATTCTTCACCATCTGAGCCACCAGGAAAGTCCCCTAAAAGCACATTGGAGGTTAATCTTGACTTAATGTGTCTTGAAATTCCCAAGACCGCTGCCACGTTTGATGATTCCCCGGGGAGACTCTTAGACTCACCATGTAGTGGTCCTCATGGCTGTGATCCGCTGCAGTGAAAGGAGGCAAAGCAAAATCAGCAAAGAGAAAAGGCCCATGGAGTGAAGTCTGAAAGAAACCAGGCATAAGCCTCTGAGAATCCTCTTCTAGTGGAGTCACAGGGGTGTCTTTAATTCCTCTAGCAACAGGTTATGACAACACATGTGAATGTTGTGAGGGCTTCTCAGGCGGTGCTAGTGGTAAAGAACCTGCCTGCCAACGCAGGAGATTTAAGAGATGTGGGTTTGATCCCTGGGTCAGGAAGATCTCTTGGAAGGCAGTGGGGGCATGGCAGCCTACTCCAGTATGCTTGCCTGGGAAGTCCCATGGACAGAGGAGCTTGGTGGGCTACAGTCCTTGGGGCCGCAAAGAGTTGGACACGACTGAAGCGACTTAGCACGCACACATGCACGTGAATGTTGTCTACCAGCAAAGCTCATTGAGGGTTTCTATTTTTATGACTGAATAATACTCCATCATATGAAGTTGGTGGACATTTGAGTTGTTTCCACTTTTGGCTCTTAGGAGTAATGCTGGTATGAAATTTGTGTACAGGTTTTTGTGGGGACACATGTTTTCATTTCTAGGAATGGACTTGCTGAGTCATATGGTAACTCTGTATTTAACTTTTTGAGAAACAGCCAAAGTGGCTACAATGTTCTACATCCTCACCAACAATTTAAGCATTCTAGTTTCTCTTCATATTCTCATTAACACTTATTCTTCTTTTTATTATGGCTCTCCTAGAAGGGGTGGGTGTGAAGTGGTATTTTGTTATTTTGATACGCATTTCTCTAATGATTAGTGATGTTGAGCATCTTTTCATGTTGCGAATTGGCCGTTAATAAATTTTTTGGAGAAATATTGAATCAGAAGTCCTTTATTCATTGTTTCTTATTGATATGGTAAAAACAATTCCTTGTATATTCTAGATACATACCCCTTATCAGATATTTTAAAGTGTTTTATTTTTCTGGAACTATTAGTATGATGTTGGACTTAATGGATCAGTTCTAATTTTCTTACTTTTTACTCTCTGTTTTGGTATATGCATGCATTTGCATCCTACTTTAGGGAGAGTCTCTCAACTTAAACCTCCCATCCTTTGTTGAGTTTTTGTTTTGACTGCCATCTTATGAGAGAGTCACTAGAAAACTCCTGGGAAGTCTGTGAGCCTGGGTGGACTTGCTGACTGGCTGACTTCCTTGTCAGGGGCAGGAGCTAGCGGACCATCTTTGAGAAACTGCCAGGTGTCACTGTTAGAAATCTTCTCTGGCATGTTAGATTTCTCTAGAAAGGATCTAAGGATATAAGCCTGGTTGCCTAAGAGCTGGATGGCAGAAAGGGGCTGGATGTCTTCATATCTATATCTATACGATAGTCAGAGTTTTTCTTAATTCACATTTCATGGTTTGTGCACTATTCCTGTGTTTTGAATATGATACAGTTTCCAAGAGAATAACTCTCCCACTTTCTTTGGAGATGGGAGAAGGGTGAACCCTGTGAGGACCTGGGGGTCTGACTTAGTTTCCCTGCCTCAGTGCTCTCTTTTGAGGGCCTTGTCACCCCACTTTCTGGTGGGCGAATTGCTCGTGGTCAGTATCTCCCGCTTGCACGCACGTGGGTTTTCCCGTGTTAGCCTGAGCACATCACCAAGTTAGCAGCAACTTGTCCAAGTTGTCAGGCTGGCGGTTCCTCAAGGATCTTTGTATAAAGTGCCTTCCATCCCTTTGGGAAATCCTGAGAGTGGAGAATCCTCTCAGGCTGGGGATGTAGTGGTGGTGGGTGAGCTTACTGAGTATAGGAAGAGCCAGTACCAGGGGTTGTGCTGCCACTTGATTTTATGGGAAGAAAGATGATAAGGGTTGGGGGTGGGGTGGGGGAGAGTTACGGTAATGTGGCCTTGAATGTTTAGTATGAACAGTCTCTCTCATTCCTGATTCTTTCAGAGAGATGTTTTTTTCACAGTTGGTTCTGTTTATTTCTAGGTGACTCCACTTGGCCTTACAGTTAAATTCCTCTCGTTCTTCAGTGGCCTGGTTGACTTCATGCACCTGGATCCTAAGAAAGCCGGAACATATTTCTCAAATCAGCAAGTAAGAAATGTTGCACTTATCTTTTCTTGATTTCACTTGTGTTGCAACCAGTGTCACAGCTGCTAGAGGCAGGTCCTGGGACTCGTGTGTATGCGTGTTAGGGGTGGTGAGGAGAATGAAAGCTGTCTAGGAAGGACCATAGGAAATGGTCAGTGATTATTTCTGGGGATTGAGATTAGAATAGGAGCCTGTGAAGAAGAAAGCACCTTGTAATTTTTGTTTCATAGACTCCAATTCTTCTCTCTTGGCAGTGAAACTTTTGCCTTTATAATTTAAAGTGTTCTAAGAAAGTGTTAACATAGGAGAACAAAATGTATGTTTAATATATACATTTGTATTCAAAATAAAGTGCTATATGAAATGAATGTGAATGTGAAAGTGCTGTGGTACACCTGGTTAAAATACTGTGTGATTATACAGTCAAGTGTTAGTGGTTAAGTCTAAGTGATTTTTCTTCCCTGATCTAAATATTCAAATTTTCTACAATGATTGGATATTTGGGAAGAAAATTCAAATATATTCTAACCATTGTTTTTAATTAAAAATTCCAAAATGATTTATTTTTTACCAATGACTCATGCTAATGGAAGCTATAGAGACGTTGTTGGTTTCTTGTTTTTGTTGTTTTATTTTTAAAGTAGGTTTTCCCAGCACTTGGTGATAATAATATTGATTTTTTGGTGAACCTCTTGCTGGTGACTTTTTTTCTCTTCGTAGTCATAGTTTCGTACAGCGTTGAGACATTTTACCCGCTAGGACCTTGTGATCAGAGCAGGCTGTTTCTGGTGTTTTAGATGAATACAGAGACGCCAGGGCATGGCTCCTGTTGGCGTATGCATTATTAGGCTCATGGTGTTGAGGGGACCCTGATACCCATGATACCCATGTTCCTGCCCTTGCATAAGTGTTGATTCAGTCAGACGTAGTTCCTCTGGGGTGTTCTGTGTGAATTTTCCACATGCTGTTTGATTGTACTTGCTGTTTTTATACTTCCACCTATATAACTTGGTCAACACAGGGAGAGTCTTAACCCCTGAAAGTCGGCTCTGGGTGTCTTGTCTCCAGTGTGCCTTATCCTCATTGTGTCCCTTGTCTAGGTGCGGGCCTGCGTCCTCTGCGTGCATCCTCGGACCAGAGCTGTGCGGCTGAGCCTGCGCCCCGTCTTCCTGCAGCCCGGGCGCCCACTCACCCGTCGCTTGTGCCAGCAGCTAGGAGCTGTGCTGGATGACGTGCCTGTCCAGGGCTTTTTTGGCAATGCTGGGGCCACCTTTAAGCTGAAGGATGGTGCCCTGGCCTATGCTCGGGTAAGGAGTCTCTTTGTTTCATCAGGTTCTCATCACCAGAAGGACTTCGGGGACGTTCTTTTTTCTTCCTTCATCCCTGAGTATGAGTTTCCTATTTTTGAATTTCCCCAAACGTGGCAGACAGTTAAAGACTTGAACAAGGTCTGTCGGTTATATTAGAGTACCTTGAAAGTGGCTTGCCTTAATTGACACCAGATTGGTGATAGGAACAAAGATGAGTTAGGACCTACGCCAGGGCTTGGCGAGGGTGTCTTAAAAGCCGGATAGTGAATGTAGACTCAGGCACCACCGGGCGCTGCCCTAACTGCTCGTCTTTGTTGCAGCCTGAGAGCAGCAAGGACAGCATGTGAGTGAGAGGGCGTGGCTATGTTCCAGGCAGACTTTTACTTCCGAAAATAGGCATTTCATTGTGAGCTGTGATGTATTGACCCATGATCTAGACGGTTCTCTGACTTGGTAGAGACTCTGTGGTAGTAAAAAACAGCTTTTTAGTTAGAGCAATTATTTTAACAGATAATTAGAGTGCTGTTTTTATGGTAGGTGATAAGTGTTGTGAGTCATTTGCACATCTGATTTAATGTCTGGTTGTCTCAGATCTGTTGCCTCTGATTTGTCCTTAATCACTTGGTACTCTGTAGCGCAACCATCTCTCCAATTCTAAGAAAACTTTCAAACCTGAGGCCTTCAAGCCAGGGAACACTCACAAGTGTAGAATCATCGACTACAGCCAAATGGATGAATTGGCCTTGCTCTCTCTGCGGACGTAAGTCTGTCGCTCACTGTGTGGGGTATAGAGGTGTGCGTCTTCATCTGTGGTGCATGCTCACGGCGTTGCCTGTCCTTACTTGGTGAGGGTTTCTTTCCTTGCCAGTGTGACTTTGGTAGCCCTGAATTTTAGGCAGCCTCTGCCCTAATGTATTTAATCTTGTATTTGCCTTTTGTTCTAGGTCTATTATTGAAGCTCAGTTCCTTTGGTATCATGACATCAAACCTGGGGATTTGGTTAAGGTAAGACCTCAAGCATATAATTAGGCGCTCTCCCACCTTCAGGCAGTCTTTAGTTCACAGGTTAACTCAGCTCATTACTCCTTAGATGAACACATTTTCAGGCCTGCTCCTTCCCTCTGCCTGCTAACTGGGATTTCTTTTCCTTCTCTTGGGTGACTTGAAATTAATTTCATGGTAAAGTCTTGCTAGCACCATGCCACTACACAGAGGCAATAGATCATCAGTCTTGGGAATTGATGGTGTTTGTTAGACCAGGTCAAAAGTTCTTTGGTAATTTAGCCACCTGGGATATTAGTAAGGAGTCAATTCCAGTTGCCTCTCCTGTCTAGCTACGTAGCCCCTTTATATGTAGAGTTCACTCCTTAGCAGACATAGTCCTTTCCATTGGAGATGGAACTGGTAAGACAGACAAAAAGATGCTCACCCAAAAAGGTGTGAAAGTTCTCGTAAATAAACTCTACTGCATTCAGCCCAGTGTGGGGCATGTGCTTTGCCCCTATGAGATCTGGAATAACAGGTAGTTACCCCAGGAAGCTAAACTTTGAAAGAGAGGTGTGAGATGCTTTGTTGTTAAGAAGTGTAGGAAAGACGTTCTTGAGGCATCACGGCATCTTTTCCTTGGATTCTTAGGGCAAAGTGCTGACCATAAAGCCACACGGAATGGTGGTGAAGATGGGCAAGCAGATCAGGGGCCTGGTACCTACCATGCACCTGGCCGATATCCTTATAAAGAATCCGGAGAAGAAATACCACATTGGGGATGAGGTCAAGTGCCGGGTGAGCCTCTTGAAGGGTTGCTGGTGGGGTTGGCCAGATGGGAAGAGAGCAGTGCTTCGCAGGAAAAGTTTCTGCCCTTTTCCACAAAGTGACCACATAATGTCTGCAGTGCTGTGCCTAGCACTGGGAAGAGAAAATGGGTCCCTGCCTTTGATAATTACATGTTATAATTGAGAGTTAAAATATCCCTTCCTGAAGAGTACAGGCCATGTGGCTTGCTGCAGGCTGTGTGCTATGGTCACATCTCAGAACGGGGAGATGAGAGTAGGCTGGGGCAGCAAGAATCATTGAGAATCAGTGATGATGAATAGCAGCCACCGTGTAACATGCATTCTGTGCCAGTTGCTGAGCTCGGCACATCATAACATTTCATTTCATCCTTAAAATTGCCATAAGAAGGAAGTACTATTTTCCTCCTCTTTGCAGATGGGGAAATGAAAGGCTAGAAATGCCAAGTGTCTTGCCCGGAGTCATACAGCTAATACATGGCAGAACCACTTTTCAAGTCGCGCTCTATATGAGAGTAATGTCTTCTGTCTAGATCTCTGGCAGAGGTGGGGCTTGAACTGGAAAGGATCAGTAGGATTTGGAAGGTTTAGGAAGATCAAGGGGTGTGTCAGGTACAGAAATAGCCCAAACAAAGCTGTCCAAACTTGAGTGTTTTACAGCATAGACGTGGGTCCTGAGAGAAGCCGCACAGAGTTGTCAAGAGTAAACGTGATAACACACAGTGCTTAGGGCCTGGTGTGTGCAAACTCAGTGTTGGGTTTTCTTATTTCCATGTAATTTCATTACTGGGTCAACAAAGATATTGGTTAGCCATTGGTACAAAACTTTACAGTAGTGGGGTCAGGAAGTTAAAGGAATTTCTCTGCCCTCGAGGAGATGACCTTCTGAGGAATGAGAGGTGGTTGGATCTCTCAATTATAGTTTTTAGCTAGTACAAAGCTGTATTGAGGGGGTAAACACACAGCAGTACTGAGGATTGAGGAGGTGAACGGATTCAGTCATTCATTCTGTAAGACAAGATGCAGAGGTCCAGGAGAGGAAGGGAGTGGAGGCCAAGTAGGAGTAACCGACACAGGCCTCCCTGGAGGTATGATGGCGTGATGAGTGTTGCTCTAGACCCAGGGCTCCCTTACAGGAGGAGATACATTTGAAATAGAGATGAATGCTCCCTGGGTTATCATCCAGCAAGAAGCAGGGAGGATCTACAGTTGAGATTTTTCTCAGAGAGAAGGAGATAGCGAGTTTTTAGGGACTGACCATGGCCCAGGTCAGGGCTTACCAGATAGCTTGGCTGGTAAAGAATCTGCCTGCATGGCAACCCACTCCAGTATTCTTGCCTGGAAAATCCCATGGTCAGAGGAGCCTGGTGGGCTGCAATCCATGGGGTCACAAAGAGTCGGACATAACTGAGCAATTGACATTTCACTGAATCAACTGGAGTCTTAAAAGGTCTTTTTTTTAATGAAAGGAAAAAAACAACCCAACAACGTAAACTGTATTTCCAGCAATCTGGAGCCAGAGTTTATTTCCTTGTCTTCCCATTCCCAGAAGAACACAGTTTTTTGACATTACAAACTTCCTGACAAATAGCACAAGAAATGTTCAGACTTTTGAGATGTGTGTTCTCTTTATTCAAACCGAATCCTTCTGTATATGTCATCAGATGGGTTTGTTTGCTTGGCATAAGGGAAATTATAAAACTCTGTTCTCAAATGAAAAAAAAAGAATCTGCCTGCAATACAGGAGACCCCAGTTCAATCCCTGAGTCAGGAAGTTCCCCTAGAGATGGGATAGGCCACCCACTCCAGTATTCTTGGGCTTCCTTGGTGGCTCAGATGGTAAAGAATAAGAATATTCCTGCAATGCAGGAGACCTGGGTTTCATCCTTTGGTTGAGGAGATCCCGAGGAAGGGCATGGCAATCTGTTCCCGTATTTTTGCCTGGAGAATCCCCATGGACGGAGGAGCCTGGTGGGCTACAGTCCATGGGTCGTAAAGAGTCAGACATGACTGAGCAACTAAGCACAGAACAGCACGTGGCCCTCGGGCTCAGGGCGTGGCAGAGACTTCCTCTTGCAGTGGCTCCCTCAATAATGGATGATTTGGTGACAGCCAGTATCCTGTCTCTAGGTTCTGCTTTGTGACCCTAAAGCCAAGAAGCTCATGATGACCCTGAAGAAAACCCTGATTGAGTCCAAACTTCCTGCCATCACCTGCTATGATGATGCCAAGCCTGGTCTGCAGACACATGGCTTTATCCTCCGGGTCAAGGACTACGGCTGCATCGTGAAGTTCTACAATGACGTGCAGGGACTGGTGCCCAGGCACGAGCTCAGTGCCGAGTACGTCCCTGACCCAGAGAGTGTCTTTTACACGGGCCAGGTAACCCTAACCCTGGACAGGCTTCTCTCCTCGATGACCCTGGGAACACAGATTTGAAGGAGTAGGAGAGCTGCCTTTTAAGGGATTTTAAGGGATCTGGAAGAGAGCATGTGGCTAATGGGCGTGAGCCAGCCAAGTGGAGATGGAATGGAA
>SJYX01013530.1:260452-272628 GCA_006410675.1 Oreotragus oreotragus | reverse complement strand
AGAGAGAAACCCTCACAAGGGCTCACTGGAAGCTGGTAAACCTAATGGACCCTAGGCCCTCAACCTGGAAGGGTTAGTCTTCACCACAATACACCTGAGTCCCTCACATCAGCAGTTGGGCTGAGGCCACTGTCACCACAAGAGGGCACTGTCCTAAATCTAGTGAGTCTGTAGCAGACTAGGAAAAAATTTTAAACTTGGAGTTATACCCCAAAATTCATTCATGTCTGTTTTTCACCCAGAAGGCTGATTCATGGGGATTCTGTGTAACTCAGTACGTTTGTTTTCACTGCCTTCTGGTCTGATCCAGAGTCTTGGGGGCTTTCCCAAGGCCTATGCGGCACTGGTTGCGGGGGTACCTCTCTCCAGGGCCGAGCAGGTATGGTTTCTCACCAGGTGGTGAAGGTCGTGGTGCTGAACTGTGAGCCGTCCAAGGAGAGGATGCTCTTATCCTTCAGGCTGTTGAGTGATCCGAAGCAAGAGTGTGAAGGACAGAGTCAGAAGAAAAAGAAAGCCGTTAGTGCTGGGCAGGTACCTGACTTCTCCAAACAAATTGGTTTAGCTACAGAAGGAGAGAGCAGGGTGCCACTGACACTGGGGTCCTGGAACCGCTGGAGGGGGAAGCTCAAAGGAGCTGCCTACAGTTCTGAGCTGTGTGTCAGAGCACAGGGAGGCTGTTCAGGAAAGGAGATTGCTGCTGCCACGCAGCTTGTCCTCGGTGCGCTGCTGCCCTTCTCTCTGGGCTCTAGGGCCGGCGTGCGAGGCTGTCTTTCCCTTGGGACCCGTTGGAGGGACTTGGGAGAGGAGCGACGTGGACAGCAGATGGGTCCTGCTGTGTGTGTGGTGTGCGTGCCTGCCAGGTCTTTGGGAGCCTGGGGTAGGAGTGGGAGAAAGCTGCTTGCTTCTCTGATCCCGACTTCTCAGAATTTGATGCCTCTGATCTCCACCAGACCCACACAGGCTGCTCTCTTGTCAAGACGAGTACTGTATTTTTGTCTTTCTCCTCCCTGGGTAGTTGGTGGATGTGAAGGTTTTAGAGAAGACCAAAGACGGGCTGAAGGTGGCTGTCCTGCCCCACAACATCCCCGGCTTCCTCCCCACGGCTCACCTGTCGGACCATGTCACCAACGGCCCACTGTTGTATCACTGGCTCCAGACAGGCGACACCCTGCACCGGGTCCTGTGTCTGAGCGTGAGTGAGGAGCGGGTTGTATCCTTTACCGGGCTTTGGGGGCCACGGAAGTGGAGGTGGGGGAGTGCTGCGCCTCTGGGGAGGGGCACAGGACCTCCGGGTCAGGTTCTGCTCTTAGTTGGAAACTCATGGGAAAAAAGTGGGTTCTGCCTTCAGAGGTACGCCCATCCATCGAACCACACCAGGGGGCAAGCCTGCACTTTGCCTCTGTTTCCCTGGTGGTAATTAGAGCAAGACCAAGGTGCTGCTTGCAGATTCTAGTGATAGCGCGGAGTGGGAGTCCAGGGTGTTGGGGAGGAGGCCGCGTGGCATGCCGGGCCCAGCAGGACACCCCCAGTGGCACATCCAGCCTTCTCGGGGCGCTTGGTGCTTGTCCCAAGTTGGAACAGTTGGTAAGGACCCGCTGTCTCTTTTCTTCCTCCCTCTCTCCCCTGCTGAGATACGGGTCTCAGAATCTTCCATTTGGTCTTAGTGTGGCTGCTTAGAAGGAAGATCCTGCCTTCTTTCTCACAGAATGTAAAATGAAATCTCAGAATGAAGANCAAGTTGGAACAGTTGGTAAGGACCCGCTGTCTCTTTTCTTCCTCCCTCTCTCCCCTGCTGAGATACGGGTCTCAGAATATTCCATTTGGTCTTAGTGTGGCTGCTTAGAAGGAAGATCCTGCCTTCTTTCTCACAGAATGTAAAATGAAATCTCAGAATGAAGATGGACAGAGGAGGTGAAATAAGGTTGGTTGGTATAAGATGGAGGCAAGAGGGCGGTGTTGTGGCTGATCCAGCTGCCAAGCCCTGGGGCTGAGCCATTCCCTTCCGGCCCCCTCCGGTAATCCGGAGATAAGTTGATAAGAAAAGGAATGAAACGGTGATTCCCAGACTGCACTGTGTGTCAGAGTCACCTGGAGGACTTTGGTCAAACAGCCTGCTGTCCCCCNTGTATAAGGTAGTGGTTAAGAGCATTCATTTAAAGTCAGATCTGGGTTGAATTCCAGATTTGCCACTCAAAATTACATGACCACAAGTTAAACAGTTCCTTAGCTCGCTCAGTTTTATTCACCTTATTTGTAAAGTGAGAGTGATAGTAGTGACTATCTTGTAGGGCCGTCGCAATGACTGGAAAAAGAACACCATCGCAAACTGTGCCTGCTGGGTTGTCTGACACACAGTTATTGCTCAGTATAGATCAACAGTTTCTCTAATCCACTCTCCAGTACATCCCTTAATTGTATTCATTTACTTTTAAGTCAAGTCACAGTATGTTATTGCTGCAGAAGTCCTTGAGATGTGTATAAGAGACAGCGGGAAAGGTGGACAGTGCATCTGCCCTTTTTGGAACATTCCTTGATGAAGTCCACTAGCTGCTTTGCAGGAAACCAGCCTTGGTCTCCGCAGTAGAGGGTGGCCAGAATCCCAAGAGCTTCTCGGAAATCCATCCCGGAATGCTGCTCATTGGTTTCGTGAAGAACATTAAGGACTACGGTGTGTTCGTCCAGCTCCCCTCAGGAATTAGTGGACTGGCCCCCAAGGCTGTAAGTTCAGATTCCCGCACGAGGGCCTTTGAGGGGAGACAACAGGGTCACAGACCCGGAGGGCTGGTGGGGAGGAGCAGGATACTCTATATTCTCTTGAAACACTCTCAGGGGCATCTTATAAAGGTGCTGGGTGCGGAGGAGTGGAACTGAGATTCCATCTGCACTCCTCTTGCCCATTAAGTGTCCTGGCTCAGGGCTGTGTCCTGGAAGAAGGAGTAACTTTCCACTTCATGCTATAGCATTGGGAAGGTCATTGAATGGCCAGCTTTTGCAACTGGAGAGGATCCTAGAGCTCCCAAAGGGTCACTTAGGCTACTGCATGCATTGAGACCCAAAGGGCGAGGGAGTCTTATCAAAGCCCGTGTAAGATGGTGGAGAGCAAAGGGCTCATCGCTCATTCCTGCCACAGACAATTCAACATCCCTCGTCCCTTCCCTCACTGTGTTTCCCTCATGTCTTGCCTGGGCAGGTCTCATTTGCATCTCCTGCCAAATCAATTTTGAAGATGGGAGCAGAGGGGAGGGCCCCAGAAGCATGCATAGTGAACGGGGCAGAGAGTTGCTCTGGGCCTTCCTAGCTGGGTGGCCTTAGAAGGCTGGGTTGGCAGCCAGGGCGCCTCCTGTGTTTTTATGGAAGGGGAATACAGCTGTACTCAGAACTGGAGGTACTTTGTAGGGGTATACCTACTGCCTCACACACTTCTTTCTGGGTGTTTCAAGGAATTTGTTCTAATAGAGGCTTCCTTTCCTTTCTTCGTTTTGTGCATGATTCTTCCCTTTAGATCCTGAGTGACAAGTTTGTGACCTCCACAAGTGACCACTTTGTCGAGGGGCAGACGGTGGTTGCAAAGGTGACCAACGTGGATGAGGAGAAGCAGCGGATGCTGCTGTCGCTGCGGCTGTCGGACTGCACCCTGGGGGACCTGGCCACAACCAGCCTCCTCCTCCTGAGCCAGTGCCTGGAGGAGCGGCAGGGCGTCCGGAGTCTCATGAGCAACCGAGGTGGGAGCGATGGGGCAGACAGTGAGGGCCAGGGTGGAGCGTGTGCAGCCTCCATTAGGCCTGTCTGTTCCAGTGAGTTGTTTGGCTCCCCCGATATTTAAAAAAACAAGGCTAAACTTTAAAAAATGGGAGTAGGACCTCTGAAAAATGCACAGATCTGTTAGGGTACTGCTCAATAAATGTTTATAAAGTGAATGCCCCTGTTTAACTGTCACCCAGATTCCAATAAAAGATTATTGCTGCTATCCCAAGAGTTGCTGTGCTCCCTCCCAATCTAGAATCCAGATTCCCCTGAGTTCTGTGGCCTCAGATTTGCATTTGTGTGAATCCATTCACCCCTTCACTTTCTGTTCCTTTATTCATCACGTGTGGTGAGTGATAAAATGGAACCAAGGACCTGCTGGAGGACTTCGTGGGGGTTATTAGTTTGATCCTCCTAAGTGTTGAAGTTTGTGTAGAATTGTTGGAACCCTGATGGGATTTGGGAATAAGAAGTTTGAAAGGGTAGCTTCTAAACAAAAAGGATGAAAATTCCAAAGCCAAGACAAAGCATGTGTTCCTGACACTCATTGGCTATTTCCATGCATTATGGCCAGGAGGGATTTGCAGGGGGCATAGGTCTCTGCCTGTGATGGGAGTGTTCATGGATGTCTGACATTTTTACCAAGAGTGGTTTTACCTTCACAGTGTTTGCAGTGCAGAGCATTGGAAATGTCCTCCATATGGCAGCGTATTTCCAAAGGGAAAAGAATGGTGAGTGTTGTTTCATCTTGTTAATCCCTGTTTCCTTTGGATTTCTGTCAGACTCTGTGTTGATCCAGACTTTGGCTGAGATGACCCCGGGGATGGCCCTTGACCTGGAGGTGCAGGAAGTGTTGGAAGACGGTTCTGTGCTGTTCAGTGAAGGCCCCGTGCCTGGCCTGGTCCTGAGAGCCAGCAAGTATCATCGGGCAGGTGAGTGCATCTCTCTCACCTGTCTTGGTTGATAGGGGAACCCTTTGCCCATTGCTTCCTCTGCTGGGTACAGAATTTCCAAATACATAGGCTAAATGAGCTGATTCAATAGAAGTTTTTGGCATGCTTATCTTGTATAAATGCAAGCGAAGACAGTCGCAGTACTAAAGAAGCTTTAGGTATGAATCCTCTTGTTGTTGTATATGGGTGAATCTAGATTTTTATTCATCAGGTTGTATAAATTGACACACCTGAATTATGGGAACTCAACCCTAGGCTTCCCTAACCCGTATAGACCCAGGACATAGGTCCTCTTCTGTTTTGTGCCTAAGGGCTGCAGGGCAGCTGGGGAGATGCCGTCTTCTTCCCCCCTCCCCCGCTCCAGGAGGGTGATCACAGCTTCCTGTGTGTGGTTCTGCACTGCAGGGCAGGAGCTGGAACCTGGGCAGAAAAAGAAGGCTGTAATCTTAAACGTTGATATGTTGAAGTTGGAAGTACATGTTTCCCTCTGCCACGATTTGGTGAATAGAAAAGCTAAAAAGGTAAGCTTGTTGAT
Source organism: Oreotragus oreotragus (assembly GCA_006410675.1). Classification (NCBI taxonomy): domain Eukaryota; kingdom Metazoa; phylum Chordata; class Mammalia; order Artiodactyla; family Bovidae; genus Oreotragus; species Oreotragus oreotragus. The sequence continues at coordinate 267,396 of SJYX01013530.1, read as the reverse complement.
TGTGGACTTCATTCCCATGATTTCAGAGGCACTACGCACCCACTCCTTCAACCCCACATGCTCTGCAGATGCTTGTAGACAGGGTAACTATGTGCCTGGATTTGTTTGGGTCATTCCCAGGTGTACCTGTCGTTCTGGTGTGCTTTTTTTTGTTTTTGTTTTTTTTTTGACCAAGCTGCGTGGTTTGCAGGTTCTTGGTTCCCTGACCGGGGATTGAACCCAGGCCCTGGCAGTGACATCACCAGGTCACAACCATGGGACAGCCCGGGAATTGCCCTGGTGTGCTTGTTAGTAGCAGTGACTTTCACTCTAGTTCAGGCAAATGAATCACATGGTCACCCTGATTAGGGCCAAGCTGGTGTTGTAGAGGAGAGCAGCAGGCAAGGGTGGTAATTGTAGGACTCTGATGGATTGAGGAGTCCATGCAGAGGAGTGGAAACCACTGTCTGCTTGTTGCCACATGAGAGTATCTAGGTTGGTGTTGCTAAGTCATTGAATTTTAAGAGAAGGCAGAATTTAATTTTTTTTTTTTAAATAGATATGGGAAATGTTAGAAACTCTTTTTTAAACATCATGCGAACCAAACAGAACATGTCTGTGGGTAGTCTGACTCCAGGCTGTTCATCTGCACCCGCTCTGTCCACTTGGTGTGGGCAAAGAATAGCTTCAAGAAAGCTCTCAAAATGAGTGGTATTCTCTCTCCAGATGATACATATATTTTATCATTTTCTGAAGTACTTATTAAGCTCCTCATTGCATAGGGTATGTTACAGAGGATTATATAGATGTAATCCTTAACCTCTAGTTGCTTCTAATTTTGAGACTTTGAGACACAAAGAGAAATAGCAAACAGTATTAACCCCTCACTAAGCTTTCTAACAGGGTTTCCCATGTGGCGCTAGTGGTAAAGACCCTCTTTGCCAATGCAGGAGACATAAGAGACACAGGTTCAATCCCTGGGTCGGGGAGATACCGTGGAGGAGGGCACGGCAACCTTTTTCAGCATTCTTGCCTGGAGCATCCCCACGGACAGAGGAGCCTGGTGGGCTACTGTCATAGGGTCTCAAAGAGTCGGACACAACTGAAGCAACTTAGTATGCATGCATACAAGTTTTCTAGTAGGCCCCATTTCCATTTTATCTGAGTGAAGCTGGCGCGCATGTAAAGGCGTGAGCACAGGTTGGATGGTGGGGAAGGTTAGGCTACATCCTCGTACACAGTAAACTGTCGGTAATGACTCTCTTGTTGGCTGAGTGAAAACTTTGGATGGAGAGCTGCAGGACTAGGAGAGCAGGGACCACAGTTTTGTGTTAAAGCTGGAGCACCGTTAGCGCTTACCCAGCTGTACATCAGAGTCACCTGTAAAGTTCTGCTTTCGCCAGTTGTAGAATAGGACTAGGAATCTGAATTCAAAACAGAAGCTAACTCCAGGCGATCCTGACTAGTTCCTCGAGTGTGTCCACTTGGTGTGGGCAAAGAATAGCTTCAAGAAAGCTCTCAAAATGAGTGGTATTCTCTCTCCAGATGACACATATATTTCATCATTTTCTGAAGTACTTATTAAGCTCCTCATTGCATGGAGTATGTTACAGAGGATTATATAGATGTAATCCTTAATCTCTAGTTGCTTCTAATTTTGAGACTTTGAGACACAAAGAGAAATAGCAAACAGTGTTAACCCCTCACTAAGCTTTCTAACAGGGTTTCCCGGGTGCCGCTAGTGGTAAAGACCCTCTTTGCCAATGCAGGAGACATAAGAGACACAGATTCAATCCTTGGGTCGGGAAGATACCGTGGAGGAGGGCACGGCAACCTTTTTCAGCATTCTTGCCTGGAGCATCCCCATGGACAGAGGAGCCTGGTGGGCTACTGTCATAGGGTCTCAAAGAGTCGGACACGACTGAAGCAACTTAGTATGCATGCATACAAGTTTTCTAGTAGGCCCCATTTCTATTTTATCTGAGTGAAGCTGGCGCTCATGTAAAGGTGTGAGTACAGGTTGAATGGTGGGAAAGGATAGGCTACATCCTTGTACACAGTAAACTGTCGGAAATGACTCTCTTGTTATCTGAGTGAAAACTTGGGATGGAGAGCTGCAGGACTAGGAGAGCAGGGACCACAGTTTTGTGTTAAAGCTGGAGCACCGTTAGCGGTTACCCAGCTGTACATCAGAGTCACCTGTAAAGTTCTGCTTTCGCCAGTTGTAGGATAGGACTAGGAATCTGAATTCAAAACAGAAGCTAACTCCAGGCGATCCTGACTAGTTCCTCGAGTGTGATCATGTCTACAGCCTCAGAATACAGGAGGGGAAACTGGGTCCCAGGAGTGGAGGCTAGTTTATTCCAGCTCATATGAGCCTTGGGTCCCCGGGACTCAGCGGGCTTCCTCAGTCACACCCTGCCCGGTGGGTGAGGAAGGAGTCCTTGTGCTCTGTAAGAAGCAGGGATGGTGGTTTTCTGTTTTCCAGCTGAAGAAAGGCAGTGACCGCCAGGCCATTGTGCAGCACTTGGAGGAGTCCTTTGCCGTCGCCTCTTTGGTAGAAACCGGCCACCTTGCAGCTTTCTCCCTGACCTCTCACCTGAACGACACCTTCCGCTTTGACTCAGAGAAATTGCAAGTGGGGCAAGGCGTCTCCCTGACCCTCCAGACCACAGAACCAGGAGTGACCGGTCTCCTTTTAGCAGTTGAGGGGCCAGCTGCTAAGAGGACCATGAGACCGACCCGGAAGGACTCAGAGACCGTCGACGAGGATGAGGAAGTGGACCCAGCTCTGGTCGTAGGGACTGTAAAGAAGCACACCCTGTCCATTGGGGACATGGTCACAGGGACTGTCAAGTCCATTAAGCCTACCCATGTGGTTGTGACCCTGGAAGATGGCATCATTGGCTGCATCCATGCCTCCCACATTCTAGATGATGTTCCAGTGGGCACATCTCCTACTGCCAAGCTGAAAGTTGGGAAGAAAGTCACTGCCCGAGTGATTGGTGGGAGAGACATGAAGACCTTCAAGTATGGAAGCTTAGGGCGAGGGGCTGGCTTTTTTTTTCCAGCTTTGTTTGTATTTATGCAGAGCGTCTGGCTTTGAGGAGAGCTTGCTGTAATTGTGGGAGAAGGGATGGGAACTGGGGCAGGTTCCAAAATATTCACCAAAGAGTCCTTTTGTCTCTATTTTTTTTAATGGTGTATAAGGTAGTGGTTAAGAGCATTCATTTAAAGTCAGATCTGGGTTGAATTCCAGATTTGCCACTCAAAATTACATGACCACGAGTTAAACAGTTCTTTAGCTCGCTCAGTTTTATTCACCTAATTTGTAAAGTGAGAGTGATAGTAGTGACTATCTTGTAGGGCCGTCGCAATGACTGGAAAAAGAACACCATCGCGGAGTGTGCCTGCTGGGTTGTCTGACACAGTTATTGCTCAGTATAGATCAACATTTCTATAATCCACTCTCCAGTACATCCCTTAATTGTATTCATTTACTTTAAGTCAAGTCACAGTATGTTATTGCTGCAGAAGTCCTTGCTATAAGAAAACCAAAAGAAGAATTCTAAGTCTAGCCAATAATTTGCATATTAATTTCAGTACCTGTGGGAACTTCAGTAAATCATTTATTCTCTCTAGACCTCAATTTCCTTCTTTTTAGAATGAAAGAGTTGGAGTATATTGTCTGTAAGGAAAATTCATTTCAGGGTTTAATATGATAATCCCAAAAGATCAGATGAGCTAATTTCTGAATGTTGACTCAGACATTGAGAATGGAAATCCTCAAGCCTGATGTTACCAGGGGGCGGTGTGGTGGTGGAATGGGCGGTTTTTTTAAGCTCGGTTGAGTGGGAAGTTAGAAATTCTGATCTCCAGATTATAGTGTGACAGAGAAGAGAATTGATTTGACTTTGTTTCTTTTCCAGGTTTCTCCCAATAAGTCATCCCAGATTTATTCGAACCATCCCAGAGCTGAGTGTTCGGCCAAGGTGAGGGGAGCTCTAGTGGTTCCGTAGAAAGAGCTTGGGCTTTGGAGTCAGGAACCTGAATTCTTAGTCGTAATTCAGCCAGTGTTGTGACTTATTTTGCCTCTCTCTGTCCAGGTTGTCTTTTTTTCTTCAGGAGAGAAATTTGTCTGGTTTCTCAGTATAGCTAAATTAGAGAGATTATATGAAAATCAATGTGAAAGCTGTATTCAGAGTTTAAGTATCAATTTAAAGGCTGATTGCAAGTCTGTTTGTTGACGTTTGACAAAAAGAAACATTTTTGCTCTCAATCTAGTATTCTCAGTTCAGTTACTCAGTCGTGTCCAACTCTTTGCGACCCCATGGACTATAGCAAGCCAGGCTTCACTGTCCATCACCAACTCCCGGAGCTTACTAAAAAACTCATGTCCATTGAGTTGGTGATGCTATCCAACCACCTCATCCTCTGTTGTCCCCTTCTCCTCCTGCTTTCAATCATTCCCAGCATCAGGGTCTTTTCAAATGAGTCAGCTCTTCACATGAGGTGGCCAAAGTACTGGAGTTTCAGCTTCAGCATCATTCTCTCCAAAGAAATCCCAGGGCTGATCTCCTTCAGAATGGACTGGTTGGATCTCCTTGCAGTCCAAGGGACTCTCAAGAGTCTTCTCCAACACCTTAGTTCTAAAGTATCAATTCTTCGGCACTCAGCTTTCTTTATAGTCCAACTCTCACATCCATACATGACCATTGGAAAAACATAGCCTGGACTAGACGGATCTTTGTTGGCAAAGTAATGTCTCTGCTTTTTAATGTGCTTTCCAGGCTGGTCATAGCTTTTCTTCCAAGGACCAACCGTCTTTTAATTTCATGGCTGCAGTCACCATCTGCAGTGATTTTGGAGCCCCCTAAAAAAGTCTGTCACTGTTTCCTCATTTATTTGCCATGGAGTGATGGGAATAGATGCCATGATCTTAGTTTTCTGAATGTTGAGGTTTTTTTTTTGAATGTTGAATTTTAAGCCAACTGTTTCACTCTGTCACTTTCAAGAGGCTCTTTAGTTCTTCTTCGCTTTCTGACATAAGGGCGATCATCTGCATATCTGAGATTATTGCTATTTCTTCTGGCAATCTTGATTCCAGCTTATGCTTCATCCAGTCCAGCATTTCTTATGATGTACTCTACATAGAAGTTAAATAAGCAGGGTGACAGTATACAGCCTTGATGTACTCCTTTCCTGATTTGGAACCAGTCAGTTCCATGTCCAGTTCTAACTGTTGCTTCTTGACCTTCATACAGACTTCTCAGGAGGCAGATAATGTGGTCTGGTGTTCTCATCTCTTTTAAGAATTTTCCACAGTTCATTGTGATCCACGCAGTCAAAGGCTATCTAGGTTGGTCATAACTTTTCTTCCAAGGAGTAAGCGTCTTTTAATTTCATGGCTGCAGTCACCATCTGCAATGATTTTGGAGCCCCCCAAAATTAAGTCTAATACTGTTTCCACTGTTACCCCTTTTATTTCCCATGAAGTGATGGGACCAGATGCCATGATGTTCATTTTCTGAATGTTGAGCTTTAAGCCAGCTTTTTCACTCTCCTCTTTCACTTTCATCAAGAGGCTTTTGAGTTCCTCTTCACTTTCTGCCATAAGGGTGGTGTCATCTGCATATCTGAGGTTATTGATATTTCTCCCGACAGTCTTGATTCCAGCTTGTGTTTCTTCCAGTCCAGCTTTTCTCATGATGTATTCTGCATAGACGGGGAAGGCAATGGCACCCCACCCCAGTACTTTTGCCTGGAAAATCCAAAGGACAGAGTAGCCTGGTGGGCTGCAGTCCATGGGGTCGCTAACAGTCAGACAGACTGAGCGACTTCACTTTCACTTTTCTCTTTCATGCATTGGAGAAGGAAATGGCAACCCACTCCAGTGTTCTTGCCTGGAGAATCCCAGGGATGGGGGAGCCTGGTGGGCTGCCGTCTTATACAGCCTTGACGTACTCCTTTTCCTATTTGGAACCAGTCTGTTGTTCCATGTCCAGTCATGTCCAACTCTGTGTGACCCATAGACAGCAGCCCACCAGGCTCCTCCGTCCCAGGGATTCACCAGGCAAGAACACTGGAGTGGATTGCCATTTCCTTCTTCAATGCATGAAAGTGAGAAGTGAAAATGAAGTCGCTCATTCATGTCTGACTCTTAGCGACCCCATGGACTGCAGCCTACCAGGCTACTCCATCCATGGGATTATTCCAGGCAAGAGTACTGGAGTGGGGTGCCATTGCCTTCTCCAGGTGATAGCTATAGACACAGGCAAAAACTAATTTTAGAAAATGATATACTCTTTGCCTTCAAAGAGCTCATGGTCTAGTTAGGCAGACAGATACTGTTTGGTAAATATAAAAAGTGTTTGAAAGTACAGATGCAGCAGAGAACCAGGATTTATTAACACTCAGCTCAGTTCAGTTGCTTGGTTGTGTCCGACTCTGTGACCTCATGAACTTCAGCACACGAGGCATTCATTTCCATCACCAACTCCCAGAGGTTGTTCAAACTCAAGTCCATTGAGTCGGCGATGTCATCTAACCATCTCATCATCTGCCGTCTCCTTCTTCTCCTGCTTTCAATCTTTCCAGCATCAGAGTCTTTTCAGATGAGTCAGTTCTTCACATCAAGTGGCCAAAGTATTGGAGTTTCAGCTTCAGCATCAGCCCTTCCAATGAATATTCAGGATCGATTTCCATTAGGATTGACCAGTTTGATCTCCTTGCAGTCCAAGGGACTCTCAAGAGTCTTCTTCAACACCACAGTTCAAAAGCATCAATTCTTTGGTATCAATTTCTTTATGGCCCAACTCTTACATCCGTACATAACTACTGGAAAAATCATAGCTTTGACTAGATGGACTTTTGTTGGCAAAGTAATGTCTTTGCTTTTTAATATGCTGTCTAGGTTAGTCATACTTTTTTTTTTCCCCCAAGGAGCAAGTGTCTTTTAATTTCAT
>SJYX01013530.1:86683-260447 GCA_006410675.1 Oreotragus oreotragus | reverse complement strand
CCAGCGGATGTTGGCAATTTGATCTCTGGTTCCTCTGCCTTTTCTAAAACCAGCTTGAACATCTGGAATTTCATGGTTCATGTACTGTTGAAGCCTGGTGTGGAAAATTTTGAGCATTACTTTGCTAGCATGTGAGATGAGTACAATTGTGTGGTAGTTGGAGCATTCTTTGGCATTGCCTTTCTTTGGGATTAGAATGAAAACTGACCTTTTCCAGTCCTATGGCCACTGCTGAGTTTTCCAAATTTGCTGGCATATTGAGTGCAGCACTTTCAAAGTATCTTTTAAGATTTGAAACTGGAATTTCAGCTCAACTGGAATTGCATCACTAGCTTTGTTCATAGTGATGCTTCCTAAGGCCCACTTGACTTCATATTCCAGTATGTTTGGCTCTAGGTGAGTGATCATATCATCATGGTTATCTGGGTCATGAAGATCTTTTATAGTTCTTGCCACCTCTTCTTAATATCTTCTGATTCTGTTAGGTCCATACCATTTCTGTCCTTTAATGTGCTCATCTTTGCATGAAATGTTCCCTTGATATCTCTAATTTTCTTGACGAGATCTCTAGTCTTTCCCATTTTATTGTTTTCCTCTATTTCTTTGCACTGATCACTGAGGAAAGCTTTCTTATCTCTCCTTGCTGTTTGGAACTCTGCATTTAAATGGGTGTATCTTTTCTCCTTTGCCTTTCACTTCTCTTCTTTTAACTGCTATTTGTAAGGCCTCCTCAGACCTTATTTGCCTTTTTGCATTTCTTTTTCTTGGGGATGGTCTTGATCACTGCCTCCTGTATACTGTCGCAAACCTCCGTCCATAGTTCTTCAGGCACTCTGTCCATCAGCTCTAATCCCTTGAATCTGTTTGAACCTAGTATACTAGAACTCAGTAATTCCCTAAACATACACCGTGTAGGCAAGAATACTTGTTCTCTGAGTGTGGACTACTGCTTGGTGACTGAAAGTTTTAGGCCATACTCTAGTGGATCACGCAAAGGGACGTTCCGCAAGGGATTCTGAGTGCACTGTAGGAGCAGTAGTAGACTAGCAGGACGGGTAGTCCTGTGTAGGGGTGGACCCAGTTTGTCTGGGGTCGTTCTTGCAGAGAGTCTTAAGCATGCTGATCTGTGGGCCTGTCTGCTTCTGCTTCCCACATGAAAAAAAAACAGAACCCAGCCTCTTGGAACTGAACAGGCCATCCGTGAATGAAGCTGCTGCTGCTACTGCTAAGTCATGTCAGTCGTGTCCGACTCTGTGCGACCCCATAGATGGCAGCCCACCAGGCTCCGCCGTCCCTGGGATTGTCCAGGCAAGAACACTGGAGTGGGTTGCCATTTCCTTCTCTAGTGCATGAAAGTGAAAAGTGAAAGGGAAGTCGCTCGGTCATGTCCGCTCTTAGCGACCCCATGGACTGCAGCCCACCAGGCTCCTCCGTCCATGGGAGTTTCCAGGCAAGAAAGAGTACTGGCGTGGGTCGCCAGTGCCTTCTCCAGTGCTTCTGCAGAGTCAGGCCCCCATCCATCCAGGCTGTAAGTCTTACGTGCCTAGGATGTCAGGCAAGGACAGGACAACTTAACTTCCTGAGGTTAAGGTTTGATCAGCATCCCAAAGGAATTAGCACAGAAGTAGAATAGTTCTGAGAGGGCTTATGTCTGAGATAGGGAAATACTTCTGGAACCTTGAATACCAGATGCTGACAGTGCTGTGGCAGTGTGGGTCAAGCCAGGTCAAGCATTCCATTGAGGAGATGGGGGATGGAGAGTTACGATAACAGACAGACAGACGGACAGGTAAAACTCTAGCACATCTTGCACCTCCTCTGTGCACCTGTGTTGTGTTGTTAATTATTTTATTTTAATCAGCGCCTCTGAGAAGCATAGTATAAACATAATGGTATAACTGCTGTGTTTCTCAAGTGCTTTTGTTTAAAATTTTGTATCTTGAAGTCAGGAGGGAAAACATTTGTTTAATCTATGGTGTTGACTAACTTGACAAAATGCCACCATATTTTCATTCCCACTTAGATATGGAGATCTCCTGCACAAAGAGAATGTCCTGTATCTTGGAGCAGAGTTCAGGGTGGGTGAGGGTCTCTCAAACTAGATGAGATGTTTCCTGATTAATTAATTACTCATTTGAGGGGCTGCAGTTAGGAGAGCAGACGGTTCAGGAGTCTTTATATGTGTCTTTGGAATTCCTTCTAGTTGCTAAATTTTCTCTTGGCATTAAAGCAGTTATAGCTGCCTTTTTTTTTTTTTTTTTTTTTTTTGAGAGAAAGGTAAATTAAAGTAATTTGGGAAAAAGAAAAAAGATAACACATACCTGTAATGTGTGTTTGTGGTTTATTAAAAAAAAATTTTTTTTTAGCTTAAACAGCAGACATCTATTTTCTCATGATATTGAAGACTTTTGGTCTGAGACAGAGGTATCAGCAGAGTTTGTGCCTCTGAGGCCTGTCTCAGCTTGCAAATGGCTCTCTCCTCCCAATGTCTTCATATGGGCTTTTCTTTGTATTTATTTGTGTTCTAATCTTTTTTCACATTTTTTTTATTGTGGTGAAAACACATTGTAAATTTACCCTCTTACCATATTGTTAGCTCTGTGCACGTTGTTGTAAACAGATCTCTAAACCTTGTCATCTTGCGTTAACTAAAACTCTATACCCATTCATTTCCTGCTCAGCTCTCAGCCTCTTATAACCATCATTCTCCCTTCTGTTTCTTTGAGTTTGAGTTTGATGTCTTTAGATGCCTCATATAAGGGGAGTCATGCATAGTCCTTCTGTGACTGGTTTATTTCACTTAGTACCATGTTCTCAAAGTTCATAGGCTACCTGTATTTCCGCTTTACTTGTGTATGAGTTTCCTGTGGTTTTTACATTCACCAGTACTTGGCTATTATATGTTACAGTTTTACCAGTGTTACTTGTACCATTTTATTGACGAGTTCTGTTTTGTTTTAGAAATTTGAATGGGTAAGCTGGGCTGGGTTGGAACAGTGGGAGTTCTGTGCTTCCTTTGAAGTGATTTGTAGACTGATAATTTTCAGACCACATCTCCTCGTTGCTTTTCTGCATAGACAAAGAGAATCAAAAAAGTGATAATGCCAAGGAAGTACTCTTGCCTGGAAAATCCCACGGACTGAGGAGCCTGGTAGGCTGCAGTCCATGGGGTCGCAAAGAGTCGGACACGACTGAGCGACTTCCCTTTCACTTTTCACTTTCATGCGTTGGAGAAGGACATGACAACCCACTCCAGTGTTCTTGCCTGGAGAATCCCAGGGANAGAGAATCAAAAAAGTGATAATGCCAAGGAAGTACTCTTGCCTGGAAAATCCCATGGACGGAGGAGCCTGGTAGGCTGCAGTCCATGGGGTCGCAAAGAGTCGGACACGACTGAGCGACTTCCCTTTCACTTTTCACTTTCATGCGTTGGAGAAGGACATGACAACCCACTCCAGTGTTCTTGCCTGGAGAATCCCAGGGACGGGGGAGTCTGGTGGGCTGCCGTCTATGGGGTCGCACAGAGTCGGACACGACTAAGGTGACTTAGCAGCAGCAGCAGCAGCAGCTCGGGACAGAGCCCTGAATTTTTGAGTCAGAAGCTCTGACCTGAGTTCCTGGGTCTGTAGCATAAAATGAGTTTAATAGTATCTTTCCTGTTTGAGTAACACATGAGAGTGTTGTCACGTTCATTTGTGAAAGCAGTTCTGCAAACAGTAAAGCAGTAGCTCAAGCACTGAAATAAGTAAAGTAATTTCATTTTCTGCACTTATGAAGATTATTGTTGGCTACCTACTTTGTAGTTTGTTCATACCTAGGTGAGTGAGTTAGAAAGGATTAACTTTCATGCAGGTATTTGAACATTCATTCCCCTTTATGGACGGAAATGGGAGTGTGCATGGTTGGTGTGTATGTGTTAGGGGAGTCCAGTAAAATTAATCCAAGGCCAGTTGGGGGAGATAGTCTCAAGCTAGAAGCTTATAGAGATTGGTTTACTCTTTCCATTGCCTTTCTGCAAACAGTGAGCTGAAGGAGGATGGTCATACTGCTCTCAACACTCACTCTGTAAGCCCCTTGGAGAAGATTAAACAGTATCAGGCTGGTCAGACTGTGATTTGCTTCTTGAAGAAGGTGAGAAGTGCATGTTCTGCAATGCAGGGCTGTCTTTCTTATAGAAGAAAGGGGGGAGGAACTGGCAATGACCATTTGCACTAGGCTTTGATTCTGTGCTTGCTGCCTTGCTGATGTGTGGGAGACAGTAAAGCCCTCTGCTTCTAGAAAACATCTGGTCTTTTCAAGGAGCTAAATTTATGGCTTCCAAACAGCAAGCAACTCACAGTTCTATGTGTTTGTAGATTTCTTGTATAAAATAGAAAAATACATCATAGAGCAAGAATTTTAATCCAGTACTTTATTTTAAATAATGTAAAATTCACATTTCCATGTCCACAAATAAAGTTTTATTGGAATATACAAGAAATAAAAAATTGTATTTAAAATAAAGTATTGGATTTTAGATTTTTGCCTTTCATAAAGTTCAGGAACAGTGTAAAACAATATGTAAATTGGGTGTCAGATTATGTGTTCAAACCCTAAATGGAATAGTAGTTGAGTAAAGGGAAGAGATCAGTGAGAACTGTACTGGTTAGAATATATCAGAGAGAAGGTCAAGGTCTGTCTGGACTTGACCTTGAGGGGTAACTCCTCTTCAGTGTTGCCAGAGTCTTCCTGCCTGACCATCTGTCTAATTATGTCCATGATGCTTAATACCTTTAGTTACTTTTTGTCTATAGATATTCATAAACCCAACATGCCTTAGAGTAGTATTTCAGGTTCTTCAGAGGGAATTCCCTGGTGGTCCAGTGCTTAGGACTTTTCACTTCCACTGCCAGGGTTATGGGTTTGATCCCTGGTTGGGGCTAAGATCTATAAGTCACACAGTGTGGCCAAAAAAAAAGGACTCTTTATAATCTGACCTCGTGAATCTGGAGTACCGGTCATGCAGAAAATCTCCTTTTTTCCCTTCTTTATTTCTACACTGGGGTACTGTCTGTTCTCATTGCCTATAATTCAAGGTCTAGCACAGATATCCCTTCTTACTAGTTCTCCTATAGAGTCTGTAGCATATTGTACTTCTGTGTGTTGCTTTCTGCTCTAGTTATTTGCATACTCATTCCACTTACTTTTTGCAGACTGTAATCTCTTTGAAGGCAGGGCCTGGCTATTATCACTATCATGCCGTATGTAGTGGGTGCTTGATGAATATTTTTTGAGTTGACTTGAAAATTGGGGTTTATATTTAGGGTAGAGCACTATGTCAGTCAAAAAATCTAAACTGATTTAGAAATGAGATGTTAGTCCCTGAAGGCTGTTAACTCACTGTGCACAACTGAGCTTGGAGGAGGCTACGAGGTCAGTGGGATTGGTTCTACTGCTTGAGGACGTTATCTCTGAGGCCTTTTCTGCCTCCAGATCAGCTGAGGCACCAGGAAGGATATGTTTTCTGCTGGGCTGGTGGAGGCTCTGAGTTAAACTGAGTAAAGCCTGTGAGAAGTGGAGGGTGGGCAGGGGCATTGGGCAATGGGGGTGAGTTCCTGTCACTTGGGAAAATGTAGGATTAGGGCCCTTTCAGTGTGATTTTAGGAGTGTCTGTTTTAGTGAAAGGGAAAGAAGAGATGCTTATATCTGCCCCATTCCATTTCTCCTCTTGTTTTTTTTCCCTCCTAGTACAACATGGTTAAGAAATGGCTCGAGGTGGAGATTGCTCCAGACGTCCGAGGGAGAATTCCCTTGTTGCTTACTTCTCTTAGCTTCAAGGTCAGTGTGCCTGAGATGCCTGGAGAGGAAACCTCAGCTCCCTAAGCTCGACTTAATCCTTGGTGTTTGCTCACAGTGGGGACAGGGAACCGTCCCATAGGGAATACGTACTGTACTGTGGTTTTAGATAAATGACAGGCCTTTCTTCAAACATCAAAGGAAATTTTTTGTCCTTCTAGGTTCTGAAACATCCAGATAAGAAGTTCCAGATTGGCCAGGCCCTGAAGGCCACCGTGGTTGGCCCAGCAGATTCCTCCAAGGCCTTCTTGTCTCTTTCACTCATAGGTGTGGTGATGAAATGGGACCGGTCAGGGAAGGAAGGGGGTGGAAAGGGTTGGGAGAAGGTCTTAGTCATCGCCCAGGTTGAAGGATGCCATGGATTTCAGCATCCTCAGGAATTCTACTGCAGAGGCTGTGTCCTTGGAACAGCTTTTCTCTTGGGGCTTTGCTCTGTGGCCTTTACCTACAATTGCTTTTCTTAGGTCTCTCAGAAAGGGCTGTCCAGCACTCGGCCCTGGCATCCTTGACCATGTGGTACGGTGGTCTGGGTCTGTGTGATCACTCTGGTCCACTCATGCTAGACACCCTGAGCCCAGACACCTTCACCTCCCGCCAGCCTCTGGTTGGCTACTGTCTCAGCTTCTTTCTTGGCTCACTTCTTCCCTGAATCTGCTTCATTCTGCTAGGTCCTCACAAGCTCAAGAAGGGGGAAGTAGCCATGGGCCGTGTGGTGAAGGTGACACCCAAGGAGGGGCTGACCGTCTCCTTCCCCTTCGGGAGGGTTGGAAGAGTCAGTATGTTTCATGTGAGTGACTCCTACTCAGAGACGTGCCTGGAAGACTTCGTCCCACAGCAGATTGTCAGGTAGCCTGGACTCTTTCCCTTTTTCTCACTATCTGTGGGATTGGTGGGGATTTGGGGGGTTTTGATTTTTTTAAATTATAGGTGGGTGGTTTTGTACCAGGAAAAAAAATAGATAAAATGGAAACTGAACATTGCTGTTGCTCCTCTGTTCCTCCATCACTTTTGCTTCCATTTCTTTCAAGACTCTATTATATGTAGTTATAATTTTCTCTTATATCATAGTAGAATTTAATTTTCTATACTGTTCTGCAACTTGCTTTTCTTAATAGCAGTGACTTATGCACTTTTTCTTTCCTATGCTAGTATTTCAAAACCTTCCTTGTTCTTTTACCTTACTTTTATCTTTTTTTTTTTTTTTGAGTTGCATTATGTGTTTTTTTTAAATCACAGTTTAAATAATTCTGTTGATGGACAGTAATGTTGAAGTGAGTATATTTGCACATATGTTTGGATACTAGTGCAAGTATGTGTATGAAATAAATTTCTAGAAGTAAAGTTGATGGGTTAAATAATGTTATACATCTTGCCAAAATGTCTTCCAAAAGGATTGTGCTAAATCTTATCTCTAGTAACAGTTAATGTGTCTGTTCATTTTTTCACACTTCTGACAACACTGGATTTTTTTTTTTTGTCTGCTCTGTGTGGCATGTGGGATCTTATTTCCCCAACTAGGGATCAAAACCATGTTCCTTGCATTGAGAGCACAGAGTTTTAACCACTGGACCACCAGGGAAGTCTCGACACTGGGACTTAATTTTGTCTAACACTGGATATTCTTAATTTAATTTTTAATCTTTGCCACTGAATAGGCCCAGATTGATCTCTTAATTTAATTTGAATTTCTCTTACTGGTCATTTTTCTTGGTTATTGGCTGTTTACATTTGTTCTATGCTTTGCTTGGTCAAGTTGCTTTATTAACTGTTTTGGATGCACAGAGTTTTGAAACCGTTTCATAGCCTGAATAAACTAGCATTGCAGAGGCATATTTCAGCTTGGTACAATACGTACTTTTCTGATAATCACACACAATTACCAGCAATGGAGCAGGCACCTTCCGGAGGCTGAGACTGGAAAGCAGTAATTGCTTTTTCCCATCTCGAGCGTCCCAGCCACCAGCACCTGCCTTCATTCTTAGCCACTTGCCAGAGCTCAACAGCACAAGAATGCCCAGCGCCTAGGAGAAGAAGACCGTCACAGAGAAATCCAGAATCTTCTCTTTTCTTTAGGCTCACAAAATACAGATGTGATTTTTTTGTTTTCAGCAAAATATGTTTTTTAAATAACCTTAGAGTCAAGCATATGAGTAGTGTTCAGTTGTAGCTCCTTGACTCTCAAATGTGAGTGATAAGTTAACTCCCTAAAGGCAGACAATCCCTTCAAGTCCTTCCCTGCATTAGGGGCTGTGATGCCCTGGTGGGAAACACAGATGCCGTTGTGGGAGGATTTGGGCTGCATTGTTGCTGAGACCCTTCCTCCTGGTAAGATTCTCTACCCTGTGACTTTGGGCTGTTACTTGCCATTTTCTATGATGTGAGTGTGGAAGTCCCCTAGCAAGAGTAAACCCTACTTTCCCCCTGAAGCCTTCCCTGCTTAGGTCTCACTTGGGGGGCCGCCTCTGAACTGTGAATCTGCAGTGGTCCTGGGCCGCCCCTGCCACGGTTCCCTGGGTGAGTCTCTCCACGAGGTCAAACCCTCCCAAGCCCCAACACGGGGCAGGTCTCATCTCCTGCGTGTTCCCCGCGTGGCTCTGCATGCCTTCCAGAGAGCTTGCGTGTCCTCTGGTTTCCTCCTGCCAGCACCATTCTTGGGGGAGAAGAGCAAGTAGTGCTGCTTTTACCTGATGAACTGAGGCCCAGAGAAGGGCCTTGTCCTGAGTCCCTCAGCAGGTGGTCAGCAGGACGAAGAGCANCACAATTACCAGCAATGGAGCAGGCACCTTCCGGAGGCTGAGACTGGAAAGCAGTAATTGCTTTTTCCCATCTCGAGCGTCCCAGCCACCAGCACCTGCCTTCATTCTTAGCCACTTGCCAGAGCTCAACAGCACAAGAATGCCCAGCGCCTAGGAGAAGAAGACCGTCACAGAGAAATCCAGAATCTTCTCTTTTCTTTAGGCTCACAAAATACAGATGTGATTTTTTTGTTTTCAGCAAAATATGTTTTTTAAATAACCTTAGAGTCAAGCATATGAGTAGTGTTCAGTTGTAGCTCCTTGACTCTCAAATGTGAGTGATAAGTTAACTCCCTAAAGGCAGACAATCCCTTCAAGTCCTTCCCTGCATTAGGGGCTGTGATGCCCTGGTGGGAAACACAGATGCCGTTGTGGGAGGATTTGGGCTGCATTGTTGCTGAGACCCTTCCTCCTGGTAAGATTCTCTACCCTGTGACTTTGGGCTGTTACTTGCCATTTTCTATGATGTGAGTGTGGAAGTCCCCTAGCAAGAGTAAACCCTACTTTCCCCCTGAAGCCTTCCCTGCTTAGGTCTCACTTGGGGGGCCGCCTCTGAACTGTGAATCTGCAGTGGTCCTGGGCCGCCCCTGCCACGGTTCCCTGGGTGAGTCTCTCCACCAGGTCAAACCCTCCCAAGCCCCAACACGGGGCAGGTCTCATCTCCTGCGTGTTCCCCGCGTGGCTCTGCATGCCTTCCAGAGAGCTTGCGTGTCCTCTGGTTTCCTCCTGCCAGCACCATTCTTGGGGGAGAAGAGCAAGTAGTGCTGCTTTTACCTGATGAACTGAGGCCCAGAGAAGGGCCTTGTCCTGAGTCCCTCAGCAGGTGGTCAGCAGGACGAAGAGCAGAGCCCTCACTCTCGCCTGTCGCTCAGCCCTGTGAGAGGAAGCCGAGGCCCTCTCCCGTCTCCCAGGGTGCTGGGGTCTGCATTGCCTTCTCCTTTGCTCCCGTTCTAGGTGTTGCGTCCTGTCCGCTGCCAGCCCTGTATTGACTTTGTCGCTGAGATCGTCCAGGTGAGTGGCTCTGTCATCGGGATAAGAATCGGGGAAGAACCTCCCAGAGGACTGAGGAGAGGCTGCGTGGACCTGACAGGGCTTTGGGCCTCCCAGCTTGCCTCACTGCTCACCTCCTTTATGCCCGGCCCTGTTCTTATCCAGAAAAGCTGAGGACATTCCAACTGTAGCAGAACCTGTCTGGTCAGGCTCTTGTTTTCCGGGGAAAGGTGCAGACATCCAGAGTGGGGCTTGGGGCTTGCCTGTTGGTGGTCCTGGTGAAGGGAAGTGGTGTAGCCCCAGGGTTGCACAGCAGGGGCGAGTGCCGTCAAGTGGATTGGCCTGAAGTCATGGTTTGAAATGGACGTTTATGAGGCTTGACCTCCCTCGGGCTTGCTCATCCTCTCCCTGTCACTATTAGCGCTGTCTGGAGCTGACAGGACTTCAGGAGAAGGTGGGGCTGGGCTCTGGAGGTGATGGCCTACTGACAGGTCCAGAGTCACATTCTTACAAAGGGTTGTTACCACAGGAGGTCTTCCCAGGTAGTGCAGTGGTCAAGAATCCTCCCGCCAGTGAGGGAGATGCAGCAGATGTGGGCCTGATCCCTGGGTGGGGAAGATCCCCTGGAGCAGGAAATGGCAAGCAGCTCCAATATTCTTGTCTGGGAGATACCATGGACAGAGGAGCCTGGCGGGCTACAGTCTGACATGACTGAGTGAGCACATTATCACGGGAGAGTCAGGGGTGAGGGTGGGCAAAGGGCTTAGAGGTATGTGTCTAAGCCTTTTTATTCCTTTAGGACGAACCCAGAGACGAAAAGCAAAATAACAGATCCAGAGATTAACTCCATCGAGGACCTTGAGGAAGGGCAGCTCTTGAGGGGCTTCGTGAAGTCCGTCCAGCCGTCCGGCGTGCTCGTAGGGTGAGTGAGGTGGAGCCTGGGGACGTGGACCAGCCCCGTGTCCTCCAGGAGCCTGTCCTGGTTGGCCCTGCTGCTCCCTCAGTCACTGTCTCTGAAGGAACGTGAAGGGAGGAGATTGAGTTCCCACAGTGTTTTAAATCCCAAGTCTTTTCATACTTTTAAAAAAGTTGTAAATTATTCTTTGTGTTTTGGACAAAGAATGTGGCATGTCACGATTCGTGAGCATTCGGTGAGCTGCCAGCGCCAGTCGCTGCAGCCTTCCCTGCTGTTACTATGTTTTCTTATTTCCTTCTGTCCTAGCAGCCTTTGAGTTGTGTGTTGTGATGCTCTGATATGGGGTGAAAAATACCTTTCTATTATATCTTCATTATGCTGGTTGTTTTTTCCAGTCTACAAAGCCCTCTTTATTTAGGTGAATGCCAAGAACCGTCTGTTGTAAATCCTTGTCCCACTCGGGTCTCCGGGAGGGCGCGGGCTCTAGCTTGGCTGGGACTCCGTTGCCATGTTTACGACCACGGGACGCTTGTCTCTCTCCTGTCAGCCTTGGCCCCTCAGTTACGGGTTTGGCCCAACACCCGCGCGTCTCCCAGCACAACCAGTCCAAGAATGCACCTTATGACAGACACCTCCCTGAGGGGAAGCTGCTCACAGCCAAGGTCCTACGGTGGGTGCCTTCTCTCTCTCTCAACCCTTTCTCTGGGAACTCTTGGAGGAGATTGAGAGCGAAACTTTAAACATCATGGCCTAGGTAATGGTAAATGTGGTCCATGAACTCCCTTTGTTTGGCGCCTTCTGCCTCAGCTCCTGAAAGCGGGTGTGTACTTTTCTTTGCACGGCACCTGTAGTTGGGGCCGGAAGCACAGCCACGCTCTATATTTTTCTAAGTGTCGTACGATGTGTGGGTCATTCCCAAGACGACTGAATGGATTCCAGGGCAGGTGGGGGCAGGACCCACTGTACTGTGTTGTCCTCGTCATCCACTCTGTCATCCTGTCGTAGCCTGAACCATCAGGAGGGCCTGGTAGAGCTGTCCCTCCTCCCCGGCGCCACTGGAAAGCAGGACGCGCGTTCTGCTCCCTTGAGACAGCCACCTCGAAGGCAAGAGGGGAGGGCAACGGAGGCAGCGGAGAGAGACCACGAAGGAGAAGCAAAGGAGAAGCAGCAGCAGAGACAGAGAGAGAAGAGAACTGGGAAGGGGCAGGAGGGGGCGCAGCCGCCCAGCAAGGATAAGGAAGAGCCCCAGAAGCCCCAGGCAAAGCCGGGCAAGCGGCCGCACCCCGAGGCCCCCAGTGAGCAGGTAGGGCCCTCGGGAAGATGGCCTCCCCTCACGTGGAAGGCGAGCCTTTCAGAAGCCACCAGCGGCTGCCTCGCCGCAGCCTCTTAGACTGAGAGCAGCTGAGTTTGTGTGGGGCACTGGGTGCTGCTGGGAGGNAAAGAAGCCGGGCAAGCGGCCGCACCCCGAGGCCCGCAGTGAGCAGGTAGGGCCCTCGGGAAGATGGCCTCCCCTCACGTGGAAGGCGAGCCTTTCAGAAGCCACCAGCGGCTGCCTCACCGCAGCCTCTTAGACTGAGAGCAGCTGAGTTTGTGTGGGGCACTGGGTGCTGCTGGGAGGGCCGGGATCAAGCACCCCCGGGCCGTGGAGAGAGGCGAGGCTCAGCATCGTCCCTGCCTGCCATCCCAGGAAATCGGGAGCAAGAAGCAGAAGAAAGCTGCCCTGTCCGAGGAGGACGACAGCGGTGTGGAAGTGTATTACCGAGAAGGAGAAGAGGCAGAAGAAATGAGCATGTTGCCCAAGGTGAGGGGCGGCGGGGTTGGGGAGGAGGGCTGCTTCGAGGGGGGAGTCCCTGGTCTCCTGCCTGAGGACTGGGCTGTCATCAGCACCCCTTTCTTGTCCTCATTTTCTGTAAAGTAGGAAAAGGTGGCGAGGCTAGTTTCCTCAGTTGGTCATCAGGCCCTAAGGACGGGGCCCCTGCTTAACCGTTGAATGGGCTTAAAAGTCAATTCTAATCCACATTTATTCAGTTCAGTGCAGTCGCTCAGTCGTGTCCGACTCTTTGCAACCCCATGAACTGCAGCACGCCCAGCCTCCCTGTCCATCACCAGTCCTGGAGTTCACCCAGACTCACGTCCATTGAGTTGGTGATGCCATCCAGCCATCTCATCCTCGGTCGTCCCCTTCTCCTGCCCTCAGTCCCTCCCAGCATCAGGGTCTTTTCCAATGAGTCAACTCTTTGCAAGAGTTGGCCAAAGTATTGGAGTTTCAGCCTCAGCATCAGTTCTTCCAATGAGCACCCAGGACTGATCTCCTTTAGGATGGACTGGTTGGATCTCCTTGCAGTCCAAGGAACTCTCAAGAGTCTTCTCCAACACCACAGTTCAAAAGCATCAATTCTTCAGCATTCAGCTTTCTTCACAGTCCAACTCTCACGTCCATACAGACCACTGGAAAAACCATAGCCTTGACTAGACGGACCTTTGTTGGCAAAGTAATAGCTCTGCTTTTTAACATGCTGTCTAGGTTGGTCGTAACCTTCCTTTCAAGGAGTAGGCGTCTTTTAATTTCATGGCTGCAGTCACCGTCTGCAGTGATTTTGGAGCCCCAAAAAATAAAGTCTGACACCGTTTCCACTGTTTGCCCATCTATTTCCCGTGAAGTGATGGGACCACATGCCATGATCTTCGTTTTCTGAATGTTGAGCTTTAAGCCAACTTTTTCACTCTCCACTTTCACTTTCATCAAGAGGCTTTTTAGTTCCTCTTCACTTTGTGCCGTAAGGGTGGTGTCATCTGCATATCTGAGGTTATTGATATTTCTCCTGGCAATCTTGATTCCAGCTTGTGCTTCTTCCAGCCCAGCGTTTCTCATGATGTACTCTGCATATGAGTTAAAAAAGCAGGGTGACAATATACAGCCTTGACGTACTCCTTTTCCTATTTGGAACCAGTCTGTAAGTGGAGCTGAATTAGTCAGGAGGTGGGAGAGCCAGCAAAGAAAGAAAGCCTTTCTCGGTCTGTCTGAGACTGTGTCTTCTTGTGAGAAATGAGGACAACCCCGAGGACCGGTGTGGAAGGGCTTCCCCGCGTCCCTCAGAGCGTTTGGCACACCTCTGTCCTACATTAATGTGTGTATGCGTATGTAGCTTTTTAAAAAATTACTACTTAAAGTTAGTTATTTACAAAGAAAGCTTTTCGTCACTCCTGTAAGTTTCCCCAGTGGACCAGGATGTAGCCTGGTCTAGACCTCTAGGTTTCTGGGCACAGTGGGAGCCCCTCCTCCTCCAGGGGGAGAGGGCTGGGGAGCAGGGGCCTCTGGGCCCAGTGCTGGCCTCACGCGTGCCTTTGATCCTCAGGAGAAGCTGACCAGGCCAGCAGAAGCGCCCCGGCTACAGCTATCTTCCGGCTTCGTTTGGGATGTGGGTCTGGACACCCTGACCCCGGCCTTGCCACCTCACGGAGAGAGCTCAGACAGCGATCTGGGCCCAGTGCTGGCCTCACGCGTGCCTTTGATCCTCAGGAGAAGCTGACCAGGCCAGCAGAAGCGCCCCGGCTACAGCTATCTTCCGGCTTCGTTTGGGATGTGGGTCTGGACACCCTGACCCCGGCCTTGCCACCTCACGGAGAGAGCTCAGACAGCGAGGAGGACGAGAAGCCAGAGCAAGCCACGGTGCCGTACCTTCCAGGGCATCACCTCTTTCCCAGGGGCCCTTGGGCTCCCGTGCTCTGCCCTAGCCTCGGTGTCTCTTCGGGCGGNCAAGCCACGGTGCCGTACCTTCCAGGGCATCACCTCTTTCCCAGGGGCCCTTGGGCTCCCGTGCTCTGCCCTAGCCTCGGTGTCTCTTCGGGCGGGTGGGGCTGTCCCAGCGGGGAATGATTGCCGAGCCCCGGACTGGCCTGCCGGCTCCTGGCTTCCACTGCAGACCTCTCCGGGTCTGAGGAGCAGACAGCTCACCTGCTGCTCTGCTTTCCATAGCAGAAGAAGAAAAGCAAGAAGGAGAGGGAGCTGGAGAAGCAGAAGGCGGAGAAGGAGCTGTCTCGCATCGAGGAGGCGCTGATGGATCCTGGGCGACAGCCGGAGTCGGCCGAGGACTTTGACCGACTGGTGCTGAGTTCGCCCAGCAGCTCCCTCCTGTGGCTGCAGTACATGGCCTTCCACCTGCAGGCCACGGAGATAGAGAAGGCCCGGGCCGTGGCTGAGAGGGCGCTCAAGACCATCTCCTTCAGGTGCCGGCCCCACCGTCCTGCTTTGGGCCCCGTCTTTCCTCAGGGAGGGCCGTTTCTCCTCCGCAGGCTGGCAGCATTTGGGGTGACTGCCACCAGGGCCCATGGTTTCACAGGCTTTCTCTCAGAGACAGGCCGGCCGTGACATAGATCTGCTCATTTATATTTCATGGTCCTCTTCACTGAGAGAGCTAGGGTCACATTTCCATGAGTTCCTACACTTCAAGTGCCCCACTTGGAAAAAAGTAGAAGAGGAAAAACTTGCCTCTCTACGTACCTGGGTGAAAATCCTGGTGTGACTATCTTCCAGGCCGAGGTTCTAGCAGCTTTCCCAAAAGCTAGTGAAGAGGGATGGTGCTCCTTTGCATCATTATCTTGGTTTGAGGGGAGATTCAGACCACAGGTTCTGCCCTGTCCAGCCCAGCCCTCAGGCCAGTTTGAGATTTGGTAGATTTCCTTCCCAGGAGTGGAGGTAGAAGCCAGGGGAGCCTCAGACCCCGCAGCCATGGATTGGGGTTCCTGCTTCCACATGAGCTGCAGTGGGGATGAGGGCTCTCAGTGCCAGCTTGTGGGGATGGGGACTGAGGACATGGGTGGAGCCTGGGGAGGGGACGTGGTTCCAGCCCCCATTTGGGAGTGGGGGCTCATGGGGCTGAGAAGATGACTCACGTGCTGACTGTTCTCCCTCCAGAGAGGAGCAGGAGAAGCTGAACGTGTGGGTGGCCCTACTGAACCTAGAAAACATGTATGGCTCTCAGGAGTCGCTGACCAAGGTCTTCGAGCGGGCCGTGCAGTACAGTGAGCCTCTCAAGGTCTTTCTCCATCTGGCTGACATTTACACCAAGTCAGAGAAATTCCAGGTAGGGGTCTGGGCCAGGCAGCCGGCCTCCAGAGGGGCCTCAGCCGCTCAGGGACAAGCTCCTGGAAGTCCCTGAGGCAGCGGGGACGTCTCGGGGAGGGGGAAACCCCTGCCTCTGGGCCCAGTCCTGCCCGCCCCACGCTTGCTTATCTTCAGGTGAGAGAAGTCGTTTCCCCCACCCTCGAGCCACCAACAGGTGTCACAGACAGGAGTGGCCCAGTCGCCCCTTTCCGTCTCTCCTCACCCTCGTCGTGCTCACGCTGTCTCTAATCGACCTCCTCGCGGCATGGAATTAGGAGGGAGACTCCTCAGCACATGCTCTCCTCATCCTGGGCGCCTGCCCTTTCCCCTCACATACGTGGATCGGGGCCTGGACACTGAGGGAGCCCCTGAGCCCAGGGCTAGCTTCCCACGAGCGTAGCCATCTGTCTCTGTGCCCCCTCTGCTCTCACCTGCTCTCAGCTTACATCATTCTTCCCACAGGAAGCTGGCGAGCTCTACAACCGGATGCTGAAGCGTTTCAAGCAGGAGAAAGCTGTCTGGGTCAAATACGGCGCCTTCCTTCTGCGGAGGGGCAAGGCGGAGGCCAGTCACCGTGTGATGCAGCGAGCCCTCGAGTGCCTGCCTAAGAAAGAGCGTGAGTGCTCGTTCCTTCCACCCACCCAGATCCTGAGCCCAGTAGACTCCCTGAATCTGGACAGGAGCATGGGGGTCTTCTCATCCAAGGGCTGGTTTAGGGAAGCCTTCTGCAGGGTATGTAGCTTGCTCTCTGTTGATTATATACTCGTGAACATGTGCTCGTGTTGCATTCTAAATGCTAAACTCCAGAGGTTGAGGAACAAGAAAGAGATTAGCATCAGTGCTTTTGCCTGTGCCTGCCTGCCCCACAGCCTACCTCCCATCCTCCATCCACCTTCTGGGCTCAGAGAGTAGAATGTCTGCTGTTCGGAAGTCATAGAGCAGTGCCCATCGGTGTATTTAGCCCTCAGCCCGCCCCTGCATCCCTCTTGTCATCACCTGGGTCTCAGGACCCAAGGGCAGGGAACCAGGCATCAGACCCTGTGCCCGTAGAGTCACGTACTGTGATGAGGGCATCTCTGCTTTCTGTGTCTGAGCCGTCCCCTCCCTGCAGACGTGGATGTGATCGCCAAGTTTGCGCAGCTTGAGTTCCAGCTAGGAGATGCAGAACGCGCCAGAGCCATTTTTGAGAGCACACTGAGCATCTACCCAAAGCGCACAGATGTCTGGTCGGTTTACATCGACATGATCATCAAGCACGGCAGCCAGAAGGAAGCCCGGTGAGAGGGGAGGATGGGCTGAGGCCTCATTCTCTGTGGTGGGGTGGGGGGCGGGCAAAGACCACTCAGGAGTTTTAGCCCCACAGCAGCTCCCGCCACCCCAGATCTCTTACTCTGTCTGGAAAAACGGCTTTGACATGACATAGCAGGTTCTGTGGCATTCACATTTCCAACTTCCTTTTCTACCTCGGGGGCCAGCCACCGGTCTGGCTGGAACCTCGGTAGGAGGTAGGCTGGCCCCAGGCCTGGGAGTCAGGAGACTGGGTTTTTCTCATAATTAATGCTGAGCCTGGCTCTCATTGTAGAGAGTGTTCACAAGCATGATCTCACCTGTCACCACCAGCATCCCCCCAAGACAGGCAGGATTAGAGATGGCTGGACTAGGTCCAGAAAGAGTTGGTGCCCGCCCACGCCTCTCGGTGAGCTTTGAGCAGAGCTGTCCTCACAGATCCACACCTCGCTGGTTGTCCCGTCCCATTAGCTCTGTCCTGATTCCCTGTGTGCCTTCAGGGCACTCGACCCTGTAAACATCTCAGTCTGCTCCTCTGGAAAGCAAAGGTGGATGTGACAGTTTATAATAGGGATTAAAATAAAGGAAGTGGGAGTGCTCCAGAGCCTGAGAGCAGTGAGTGAAGGTCAGCCAGGAATCATGTGCCCAGGGACCAAGAGGCAAATGCCATCTGCTCTCCCTCCCAGGGACATCTTCGAGCGGGTCATTCACCTGAGCCTGGCCCCCAAGCGAATGAAATTCTTTTTCAAGCGCTACCTGGACTATGAGAAGCAACACGGCTCGGAGAAGGACGTGCAGGCAGTCAAGGCAAAGGCCCTGGAATACGTGGAGGCTAAGAGCTCCATGATGGACGACTAGGGGCCGGCTGGCTCCAGGACACTGTGACAGCCTGGCTGGCCCTCAGGCGCCTGGGCCGTTGTGAAACTGTGTTGCCTGAGGACTCTATTTAAGTGCTGCTTTTTCTGCAGCATCCTTGGGGTAATCCTGTCAAGATAAAAAAGAATTTGAGATTTCTTATAATTCTTTTTTGCTTAAGAACCAGTTTGTTTCATCCTTTTCCTTTTCTGGGGCTGCTCAGTGGCTGCAGGCAGCAGGCTTCTGGGTCCCCAGGGAACCTGAGAGTCTCCTTCGTGGGAGGTCCCCGGGAGCAGGAATGGAGGCCCGACTCCCCACAACCCTGGAGTCCGGATCCCACTGTGGCCCTGGCAGGCTCTTGGTCCAGCTGGGGGTATGGGCAGGGTGATCAGCAGGGTCCTGGGAGCAGGCCACACCCTTCTAGATTACTGGACTTTGCCTCTGCCTCAGCTCCGTGGTACCTTGTGCCCCTTGGTGGAGGCTGTGAGGCTTGGGCAGGAGGAGAGGCAGAGCCCAGAAGGGAAATTCAGGGACCTGAGTGCCTGAGAGGAAGGTGACAAATATCAGCGCAAACCACCTGCTGATGTCTCCTGCCGGGGCCAGTGGGGCCAGATTACCCCCTCTCTGGGGTTAAACAGTCCTGCTTGAAGGATTTTATGGACTGAGTGAGAGCATGTATATTATGTGCTGCCACAGGGCCTGTCACGTGCGGGCTCAGTGAGGACCTAGACTGAGAGACTACACAGATGGTCTCTCTCCCTGTTGCTCCCCTGAGGAGAGCTTGCTGGGCAGAGGGCGTTGACTGACTTGTTCCTTGGGACCTGAGGGAGAAGGGATGTGATGGGCCCGCTACACCCCCACCTCCCTGTAAATTTCTCAGAAAGACTGTCTCTGCCTCCTTTGATAAGTAATAATCCCATGTTCCTGAATTAAGAGGCCAGCCCAGACCCAGCTAGTTGAAGCCAGTTCATTTTTGGCTTGGTCTTAAGGGAATTAAGAGTTTAAATGTCCTGAGAGCTGGGGAGCTTTTCCGTGGGAAATGACGTGAGTCCCACGCCAGGGATTGGGATGGGGACAAGGGAGAGCGCGTCAGAGGCCCTAGACGTGGCGGAGGTGCTCAGGCAGGGCGGGCGTGGGTGGGAGGCCATGCAGCGCTGGCCTGGTTCTCGCTTGTTAGCTCTGGGTTGCGAGAGCTGGACTGCCCAGCTGAGCACAGGGGCCAGGTCTGCTGACTCCTGATGTCTAAGCCGAGCTTCCCTCTGAGAACGGCCAGGCTCCATCTGTTTCCCAGACCAAATCAGATGACTGAACCCAGTTAAGAAATCATCAGCCCCAGGGCCTTCCCGCAAGTGGGAGCACCTGCCTCTGCCTCCCGTGACCCCCAGCCCTCCCTTCTACCCATTTCAGTCTCACCAGGGTCTCTGTCCTCTTCCCTCCCCAGGTCTGGGATTTAGGCCTGTCCCCCACAGTAGCTCAGCTGGTAAAGTATCCGCCAACAACGCAGGAGGCCCCAGTTTGATTCCTGGGTCGAGACGATCCCCTGGTTAAGGGATAGGCTAACCCACTCCAGTATTCTTGCCTGGAGAATCCCCATGGACAGAGGAGCCTGGCGGGCTGCAGTCCATGGTGTCGCAGAGTCGGACATAGCTGAAGCAGCTTAACGCACAGCATCGTGACCTCCAGCGTGCTGTGGCATGACCCATCCAGTAACGCAGACACCAAGCTAGTCCTTTATACTAAGAAAAGCTTTATCAAAAATGTGTATAAAATAAAGCTGGAGGCATACGCCAGAGGGCTGCTTCCCAGCTGTGTACACCAAGCCAGATGTCCATGTGCAGTTCCACAAATGGACTGCATAGCCTTCTGCAAGCGAGCCTGCTGGTGAGTTTCATCGTCACCTGACTGCTGGCCAGGGCTTCCCACACGGGTGGGAATGGGTCCCTCTAGTCAGAGGTCATCCTCCACATCACAGTTCATGAAGGACCAGTTCTGGGAAAGGGTCTTTTCTCCAAAGCTGTTGACCAAGTGGCTGGTGGCAACAGGAAAGGGGACTTCTTCAGGTCTGAGGGCCTTCCTGCCGGAGCCCACCTCGTCTACCAGCTCTCACATCCATATCCCAGTTTCACTTTGTGTTCGTTTTCTCTCCTGGCCTGTTTCCCCCAAAAGCTATGGTTAAAAAAATATATATCTGGGGAATTCAGTGGTTGGGACCGTGCACCTTAATTGCAGAGGGCGAGGGTTCAGCCCTGGGCCAGAGAACTAATCCCACAAGCCAAGCGCAGCCAGAAAAGAGAAGTCCCCTCTGATGCTGATGTGAGCAGGCAGTGGGGTTCAGTTTGGGACCAAATACCGTCATTGGCCAAGAGTGTGGGAATGGGACCCTCAGGAGGAAAGCAGGGACATCTCTACATGGTCCGGGGCCATGCCGTTGCCCACCACACCCTGGGCCCACTTGTGCAGGCGGCTGTAGAGTGGGAGGCCTTGGTTCTCACGGTACAGGTAGACGCCGGTGATGGCATTCCACTGTGGCCGTGGCTGTGTGCCTTCCACCGGGAACCTGGCGACCAGCTCCTCGTCATCCTTGTTGAGCGCCACAAAGCCGAAGAAGCGGCGCACGTTGTTGGCAGCCAGCACCCGTGAGTGCACCTCAGCCGTGCGCTGGAACAGCTGGTCCTCGTTGGCGCGGTACTGCGCCCAGTAGGCCTCCTGGCGGTAGCTGAGTGGTGAGCAGTAGTGCCTGAGGCATTTGGTCAGGAACACCAGGATGGCCACCACGCCGATAAGCAGCCACCCAAAGAGCTGGCCAGAGAAGGGGCAGGGTTGAGGGCAGGCAGGGAGCTGCCTGGACCCCCACCGGCCCCGGGAAGAAGGGGCAGGAGCTGCTCAGAGGGCATGGGCTGGGTGGAACCAGACAACCCCCTGAGAGCTGGCTCTGTCTCTTCCCTGGCCTCAGATTCTGTTCCTCTAAGGGCAGCAGGCCCTTCTGACTGTGATTCCTCCGCTTTGCCCTCACTCCCTGGAGCTCACACCTTCTGCGTTTAGACTTAGCCTCTTTGAAACCACTCATGTGCTTGTCTCGTGTGGCTGTGAGCCTATTGAGGACTAGGACAGTCAAGGTCATCTTTGTTTCCCCATTTAAGCTTGGACAGAGATCCGTGGGCATTTGAGCATCAAATACGTTTTACCTCTCTGCCTACCATCTTCCATCTCCCTTGGTGCTGTCTCCAGCCCTGCTTTTCCACTTGTGTTACTTATGTACCTTTAGAAAATCTGTGCTCAGGTCTTCCCTGGCGGTCCAGTGGTTAAGACTCTGCACTTGCACTGCACGGGTTCAATCCCTGGTCAGAGAACTAAAATCCCACATGCCGTGCAGTGTGACCCCCCAAAAAGAAAACTGCTCTTTTCTGCCTGTTTCTCACACCCTGCTTCTTTTAAGTTAGCACAAGCTGTTTTTCTGCTCCTGTCCAGCTCTCTGCCCTTGCCTCCTCTCCCTGACCAATTCCACTCCAGAACTAAGCTGAGGCTGAGGCTAGGATCGTGGTGGCAGCTGCTGCTTCCTGACTGGACACCCCTCCTGTCTCAAGGGACGCCTCTTCTGTTGGCAATGCCTGAGGCTGACTGCTGGGCTGTGGCTTTTCCTGGGATAAGAACATGCTCATCCCCTGTGCCAGCCATCCTCCACTACCAGCTCATGCCCAACAGCAAAAGTTTCATAAGACGGCAGGGGTTTGTGCTCAATGCAGCTAGAGTGAAGGGCTTAATCTGTGACAGGTATCAGGCTCGGACTGAGCAAGAAGAAAATTCCTTTAATGTTTAAAACTCTCTTATTTGGGATGGCATTGACCCTTGTCCCACCAATCGCTAACCCATGGA
Organism: Oreotragus oreotragus; assembly: GCA_006410675.1. Classification (NCBI taxonomy): domain Eukaryota; kingdom Metazoa; phylum Chordata; class Mammalia; order Artiodactyla; family Bovidae; genus Oreotragus; species Oreotragus oreotragus. The sequence goes on along the minus strand of SJYX01013530.1, from coordinate 238,792 downwards.
TACCCAGCTCTGATGCCTGAGGCTGTTAATCTAGTGATTTTCTGGAGAGCTCAGCCCCGGAGGACTAACTCCAGGGTTAACCCTGAGCCGTTATCTGCCCACTCGCCATCAGGTAGGGGAGAAAAGAGGTACAGTCTTACCTGGGACTCGTACTTGAGTCTGCGGCTGACCTCCTCCCGGAAGACTGACAGGTTGGCAGGGCCCTCCCCGCATGGAAACCTGGCCAGGATTTCTGTGGCGTGGGCTAGTGGGAAGCTCCTTTCTCCAACCATGAGTGAATAGGGGTTCACGAACTCACTGAGAGCACAGACGTAGGCCTCACCACGCAGCAGGGAGATGACAGACCAGGTGACGGGGGCCACGGCCGCGCGGCCCACGATGGAGCTTAGGAGGAGGAAGTTGGGGGCAGCCGAGCAGTTCTTGGTCCTCCGGTACTGGCACTCAGCAACCAGGTTCCAGGTGTGGTTGTTGAGGATGACGCCAATGAGGAAGAGCGCCAGGGCGGGCACCCCAATGGCTGCCAGCCCATACAGGTAGTTCCGGGCTGGTGAGCAAGGGCAGTGGAAAGCCACCACGGTGAACAGCTCCTGGCTGCCCACCGTGCCTAGTGCCACCAGCCCGTTGAAAATCATCACATCCTTGCTCTTGAAGAAGAGTGACAGGAAGCGGAAGTTCTCTGCGATCAGGGCTGCCATGGTGATGGGTAAGCTTGGGGGACCGGCGGCAAGGGTGGAGGCAGGAGGAGATCTGGATGATGGCTCCAGGTGGGACTACGAGAGCTTGCAGGCTAGTTGGCACCGGAAGGCAGGGCACAGTCTTGCCATTTCATCCCCTGTAGTGGCCAGTTGGGTGCTTTCTGTGGGACAGTAGATGACAAATCAGTATTTGCCTCTGAAAATAGGGACCAAGGGGCTCTTGTGAAGTCAGGCTGGTGAGAAACGCAGGAGACTTGGGGAGCCCCAGGGCCGGGTAGGAGAGTAGCCACTGTTCACTGAGCTCCTACTGTGTGTGTGTCAGGCGTTTTGCACCCTCATTGCCCATCATCACGGTCCTGCACTGAGCTGTGATAGCCCAGTGCATGGCTGAGAAGGTGGAGGTTTCCCCGGGGTGACTGCCTGCCCGGCTCACACATGAGTGCAGAGCTGAGATTCAAGCTCAGGTCTGTCTGCCTCACACACTTAGGTTCTTGTCATCCCCATAAGCTTCCCTTGAGGTGGGGACTAGGAATGGCCCTGTGGCTTTGGGGAATGTGTGATATTGACTGGTTTTCCCTTGGGGATTCCAGGTATTGCTAATGTGCTGGGGCACCTAGGACAGTTCGGAGGGTGTGTCCTCGGGTGTCTAGCCCATGGGTATAAAAGCTGGAGTGGGTGTCCGGTGGATGAGGGACTTGGGCTTGACCCTGTGCTATGGGCTGGTGTGGAGGAAGGGGTCTCCAGTCAGTGGTGAGCCTGGTGCAGCCTCCCTGGAGTTCATAACAGCCTTTTCATTTTGGAGACCGCAGGCTCTGGACTGGTTTAGGAGATCCTGGCTCCCAACATAATTCATGACTTTTCTCTGGACTTCAGTGTCCTCATCTGTGAAAAGAGGATAAATCATTGTGGCCCTTGCCCTCCTCTTAGGAATGCTGGAGGGAAAGAAAGGGAATTAACTGTGCCTGATAACTGTCCCATGTATGACATCCTCCATCTCACCCTGTCCAGTCCTGAAGGCTCCTCCCAGAGGCGAGGTCGATGGCGAGGGGTGGATGGGTGGGGTAATTCTTCGTGGGGCAAAGATCAGGAAACTAAGGCCTCCAGAGGATAAGCGCTTTGCTCAAAGCTGTTCAAATATGGACGTGCCTGGACGGGACTTTTGAGCATGACCTAAGGAAGCCTGGGAAGTGGACAACGATGGGTCAAGCTAAGCAAGCCCTCTGTTTTCCTGGTTTCCTCTGCCCCTGCTCTGTGCCCATCCACAAGAGCCCTGACAAGCCTCCCCTTCCCCTCCGGTTCCCCTTTCTTTGTCCAGCAGCCATGTTCCACCCAGGTCCCCAGGCCTGGGGCAGCCCAGCCAGCCAGCAAAGGAGGCCTTGATGAAGCCTAAGGCTTGGCCATGCCCGAGAGACAGTGGAGCCTCCGAAGGCAGGCTGTCTCTCAGCCTGCTCTTGGTCTGGGTAGCAGCAGTGCTGGCAGCCTGCCAGGAAGTAGCTGGCCTCCAGCTTCAGCCCGGTTCTGCCCCAACTCCCCTCCCAGGTTCCGCCCACACAGGCAAGGGTGCGGCCTCTGCTCTTCTTTCTATCCGGGGNCCCACCCCCCCAGGTGCCAGAGGGATTCCCTTGCTTGTTACGAATGGCGAGCCCTCCAACTTGATGGGATGGAATTTTCTGCATGGCTCGGTTTCTCAGGGAGCTTTGTCAGCCCTCTCCTGAAAGCTGGAGGGGATGAGATGTGCTTCCAACTCTATGAAACTCGTGTCCTAAAAAGCCACCCAACACACAGGGACACAAGTGCACACGCACGCGTGCACACACACACACACACTCTCTCTCCAGATGCTATGTAACATCTAACATCAATTTTCCAGATGTGCAGCTCAGTGGGGTCTTTGAGCTGGCCTCTGCACGGGACTGGACAAGGCCCTAGGACAGGTGCGGCCTACGCTCCTCAGCTACCTGTCCAGGCAACCCTACCCAGGAGCCCTAACCCAGCCGTCGCTGGGGAAGCCAGGCAGGCGCTGTCCAGTTCAGCACCACTCCCTGAGCCTGAGTGAGCCAGCGGCAGGTGGGCGGTGCAGTGCCCCGCCCGCAGGGTTCTGGGCCTACCTAGTTTTTGCATGCATGCACGGAGCCTTTCTTCAAGATTGGACACTCTGCTCTGCAGTTCATCGTAGTCATAGGCGCCAATTTCCTCTTGCAGCTCGTTAAGCACTGCCGTCAGATTCTGGACCTCCTCCTTAAACTGCAATACCAATTTGGCATCGGCCTTGTACTCCTCCAACACAGGTATCAAAGGCCTAAGTTCATCCATTTTCGCTTTTATCGCCTGCAAGGTTAAAATAAGCTGGGTTCAGTGCGATGCGTGCAAAAACTTCTAACACCCTGCCTTGGCCTGGCTTCTCCCTAGGTGAGGGAAAATGTCCACACTCCCGCTTTCTTTACAGATTGATTTATTCTGGTCCACAGGAGTTAGAAGAGTATATTAAACAGTCTTCAGAACACCAACATATTTGGGAAAGGTCTTTATTGTCAGTTTAGAATGCAACATCTTAAGGTTACATGCTTTAAGTCACATACACAAAGTATCTCTTTTTTTGTTTGTTTTTGTTTTTTCAAAAAATGCATTGACAAGGGTTCCAACTATTCATGAAATGCATCTACAGTCACATGCAAAAGAGATCCTGGTTGTGTTCAAGGTTCCTTAGGGGCATGGTGCTAAGTAACGGGAAATAATAGTAAAAATGCAGGGTGCAAAAAAGCTCTCTGGCCCTCTGTCATGGTTACATGGGAGTGGACTGCTTCTTCAGTGTGCAGCATTGAAAAACTCTTTTAAGTTAGCCCTGCAAGCAAGAAAATGAAAACTGTTGAAGAACTAGCTTACTAGCCTGCCTGAAACAGATAGCCATTAACAGACAAATATTTTCACCGTCACTTAAAAAAAAAATCACGCTTCAAGGCTAGAGTCAGTCCAGACAAACTGCTTGCACAGTCATTTAGGTGCCCTCACAGCAATTGCTGCTGCACGTGTTCAAGGCAGTTAAAGTGTGGTCAGAAGCAAGGGTAGCCTGCCTTCCCCCTCCAGAGCCACAGCATGAAGGCCTGGGGACCAGGAGAGCGTGCTTGCAGAGAGGAGCTAGCCCATGGGTGCTGGGACATCCCTAGAGCGATCGCAGTCTACCCCCGGGAGGAGAGTGCTCGCCTGATGAGGAGAGACACAAGCTCTTCTGGGTCAGGCAGGTCAAAACCTCTTTCTGAGATAATTCGTGGTGACATGTCAGAAGCAAGGACCGGTCCACCTGAGCCCAGCAAGACAGACTGGCTCGTTTCTCCTCAACAGGATCAAGCTGCTATTATTTTATTTATCATATAGATTTATAACTTCATTAGCTTGCCATTTCGTCTATATAATGTATGGCTTTCACAAGCAAATTAGTTCTTGCTGCACGCAGGTCCCAGCAAGACAGACTGGCTCGTTTCTCCTCAACAGGATCAAGCTGCTATTATTTTATTTATCATATAGATTTATAACTTCATTAGCTTGCCATTTCGTCTATATAATGTATGGCTTTCACAAGCAAATTAGTTCTTGCTGCACGCAGGGAGAGAGAGCATCAAAGGAAAAGGTTAGCATAAAAGGGCCGGAGGACCCAGAGCATCGGCAGTTTGCAGTCCGGCGGGGGCTGAGGAATTTGAACCGTTCATTTACATCTGGGCTTGGTTTCTAATTAATATGCATGTATGCCTTAATTAAGGTGCATATCATTTGTTCAAGTTTTGCAGCCGGCCTGCCTACAGAGGCTCCGCACCAGTGGGACCAGTTTGGGAGCCAGGCAGGGGGCCCCCGGCATTTCTGGTCTGGGCCTGTCCTCCAGGCTGGTTTCAGGAGCACCACCTTTACTTGATCCCCACTGACAGAGCGGCCAGAACCGAGCCCCAAGCAGGATTAGGGGAGAGGAGCCACCAGCCTGACGCTGCCTGCTAGTGGGGTGTGCAAAGCCAAAGGCCCCCCTCCCCCATCCTGGTCCTCTCTGAGCAAGCCCTCCCCCTGCTGGCTCTTCCACTCACTCCCCAGATGCTGCTTTGAATCTCAGGAGTGCTGATGAGAAAAGTCTGGACTCTAGGGATTTTCTGAGCCCCTGTGGGGAGAGCTCTGATTGGTGGGTGGAAATTACGAGGAGGCAGATGAAGCCCTTTGTAACAATTAGAGCTATCCAGCCTGTTCCAGAAAGTGGTCGTGAGATTCCTGTCTGTGGAAGTATACCAGCTGAGGCTGAAAAGTCATGGATCGGGAATGCTGAAGGGGAGGGCCTTGCCCAAAGACAGTGTCAATGACCTACCCTCCCGGATCAAGGGAGAGCCCCCCAGACCCCTGTTCACTCTGCAGTCTTGGGGTTCTGTGACCTTAGAACTGCTGAGTGACCTGCTGGCCTCCCTCAGCTGGGCTTTTTCACGTGCAGGAATGAAGGGAAAAGGACCAGTGTTCATTTTTTTCACATCTTACCATGTCCCCAATACGGTTCCAAATTCTTCCTTAGAAGTTATCCTTTAACATCTCTATAATCCTGAAAAGCAGGTCTTTTAAACATCCGTTTTACAGACAGACAACTGTGGGTCAGAAGGATTGACCCACTGGGATTGAATCCTCTGTGGGTCAGAGGATTGTGGGTCAAGGGACTTGCCACAGGTCCTCCAGTCCCAGCATTTGAATGCAGGTTTGCCTGACCTAAAATTTTACTCTTTCCTTCACATTTCTTTAAAATCCGTTTTTATTTATGTTTTGGCTGCGGTGGGCCTTTGTCGCTGTGCACAGGCTTTCCCTAGTTGCGGCAAGTGGAGGCTGCTCTTGGCTGCGGTGCCTGGGCTTCTTCGTTGCAGTGGCTTCCCTAGTTGCAGAGCGCAGGCTCTAGGGTGTGAGCTTCCCTAGTTGCAGCGCAGGCTCTAGGGTGTGAGCTTCCCTAGTTGCAGAGCGCAGGCTCTAGGTGTGAGCTTCCCTAGTTGCAGAGCGCAGGCTCTAGGTGTGAGCTTCCCTAGTTGCAGAGCGCAGGCTCTAGGGTGTGAGCTTCCCTAGTTGCAGCGCATGGGCTCAGGAGCGGAGGCGGGCTCAAGCAGTTGTGGCTCGCGGGCTTAGCTGCCCTGTGGCGTGTGGGATCTTCCTGCACCAGGGATCCAAATGGTGTCTCTTGCACTGCAAGGCAGATTCGTAACCACTGGGTCCCTGGGTCACCCTCCTTCACATTTATACTTCCCAATAGCTCTGGGCTGGCTTTTTTCCTCTGGACAACAACACTCCCCCCTCCGCCGCCCACTCCCAGCTGCTAACATACTCCTGGTCTTCACTCATCTGAATCACCTCCTAGAGTAAGTCCCACCTCCTGGAGGAGGCCTCCAGCCTACCTAGGCTTCCAGGTTTCTCCCTCTTCCCAAATAATTTAAAAAGAGAGAGACTGGGTCTCAGAAGTGGGAATAGAGGGAAGGATGCCTGAGGAAGAATGAAAATTATTAACCCAGTGTTGTTAGGCTTAAGATCAAAATGAATTCTTAGATAAATGAGAAGACTTAGGTCCCCAAGATGTCTTGGGGCAAGAAGCTTATCTTCTTGGCCCTCTGCTTCCCCCTGGACAAAGGAAGCTCTAGTTCCTTACATCCCCGCCTTCCGTCCAGGAGGAGGAGAAGCCCTCAGATTTGGAAATTGATACCCACGTTATCCGCCAAATACTGAGTGCCTACCACATGCCATGCACTTTATGTACCTCACGCATTTAATGCTCACACAATCCCATGAGGTAGGTGCCTCATCTCCCTTGTACAGATGAGGAAACTGAGGCAACTGACCCAAGGGACACAGTTTGTAAGTGGTAGAGCCAGCATTTGACCCAGTTCTGTCTCACTCTTGAGTCTGGGCCATTTCCACCCTAGGTAGCTCCCCTCCCACCCCTCCACCCTCACCCCCACTTCAGGACAGAGACCTTCAGGCACTTTAGAACCCCCTCCCCAGGGGATGTGGTCTCTGAGAACATGGGAAAACATCAGCTTCCCTTTCTAAATGCTCTGGGGATGGTCCGATTTCCACCTGAGACCTGGATGTGAGGAACGTGTAAGGGCCATCTCCAAGGCCTCTCCATGGCATGTGGTATGGTCTGAATATGTCCCCTGCTCAAATTCATATGTTGAATCTTAACACCCAGAGGCGATGGGATTAAGGAGTGGGACCTGTGGGAGGTGCTCAAGGCGTGGGGTTCATGCCTTATAAGAGAGGCTCCAGGGACTTCTCTGCTGGTGCTGTGGTTGAGATTTTTATGTTCGCAATGCAGGGGGCCTGAGTTCGATCCTTGGTCAGGAGACTTGATCTCACATGCCACAACTAAGACCCAGTGCAGCCAACTAAATACATAAATGAAAAATTTAAAAAGAGGCTCCAGAGAGCCCCCAGTCTCACCCACCAGAGGACACAGTGAGCTGGCATGCTCTACCAACCAGGAAGAGGGCCTCTATCAGAAGATGACCACGGCATGCCATGATCTTGGACCTCCAGGCTCCAGAACGGTGAGAGAGGCCTCTGTCATTTAGAAGCCAACCAGTCTGCTGTATTTGTTAGAACAATTCAAGCAGACTAAGACAGGGGCCTTTCGTGCCGGTGCTAAATAAGCGTGCAGTCCGCCTTGATGATGTTGACTGACCTCCGTGGTGGGCCACACCCTGGCTTCCCCTGACTGGACCTAGCTGCTGATATCTCATCACCTGTGACCATAGGCCTGTCCCATCAGGTGGGGCTGCGTCAGGTCCTTATGGCCCACTTTGGTCTGTTCTGCCTCACTCAGGAGACCAGCCAAAATCAGAGGATTCCTGCTTCATGACGTGGCTGGACTTCCCTGAGCCATGAGCAAAAGGGAACTAAGATTTTTTAAAAAATCACAGATGAGTGAACACTGAGGCAAGGTGCTCACAGAGCCTGAGAGGAGATAGTGAACCAGGGGTGAAGTGGCCTGGGAGGGGCTGGGCAGATGGGAGCTTGTCTCCCCCAAAGGCAGTTCTGAATCCCTCTGACTAATACTGCTCGTGGCCCTATAACTCCAGGACCTTCCAGGATAGTCCCATAGCTGGGGGGCTGAGGTCCCCTTCCAACTCCAAATTTCCCACCTCAAATGGGCAGGTGAGTGCAGGGCACGTAGGTCTGCTCTGGAGCCTACAATCATTTCTTCATCCAGTTTGGGGGTCTGAGGAGCTGTGGGCTCACACCCCCATTCCCACCTCTTCACCTGGCCACGGCTCACACTTTGCTGAAGTAGGTGGCCACCTCCTTGCGTGAAGGCCGGGGCCCGCCCCCAGCCCAGCCGTTGCCCATCAGTGGCTCCTCCTGGCCCAGCCGCAGGGGCGGCTTGCACTCATGCCAGCTCGTGAGCAGCCTATTCATGGTGCCCTGATCGGTGATGCCACGCAGCTTCTCCCTCTCCTCATCTGCCCCTTCCGTGGCAGCAGGGGCAGCCGAGCCAGTGGGGCCGGCAGCCAGCGCCCCGTGGGCGTGACCCAACTCCAGGTCGTGGTTCATGGCCTCGAAGAACTGCTGGATACAGACCTTGGCGAAGGCCTTGGCGTGCTCCGTGCACGTCTCATCAAAGAGCTTGCGCTCAATGTCGATGTAGTGGGACCAGTACTTGCTTTTAAGGAAGGCGGCCTGTGTGAAGCAGGGCCGCACGGAGCGCACGACAAATGCCAGCAGCGTGGTCAGCAGCACGAAGGACCAGCCCAGGGCCTGAGACGAGAGAAGGCAGAGTCAGCCGGGCACTGCCCTCCGGCCTCCCGAGCCTGTCCAAGCCCCCAAAGCACACTCTGTGCCAGGGCCTTCAGGGGAAGGAGCCCTGACTCAAAGAGCAAATGACGGCACCTCATGGCCTCCGCTTCCTCTTCTGTGCTATGGGCACAGATATACCATCTCAGGGAAATGAGACCACGTGAGTAAAATGCCTGGTATGTAGGCCTGGCTCTCAATACATAGGACTTAGCTGGGCAGACCTTGGAACTAGAATGCCTAGGTTTGCCTATTTGCACCACAGGAATATTCCAGAGATATGGTGGGATCTGCTCCAGGCTGTTACATTAAAGCAAACATGGCAACAAAGTGAGTCACACCATGTTTTTGGGTGCCCAGTGCATATAAAAGTTATTTACACTAACATAACATGTGCAATAGTATTATGTATAAAAAACAATGTATACAACTTAATTAAAAAATACTTCATTGCTACAAAATGCTAGCCATCATTTGAGCTTTCAGTAAGCAACAGTAGTAACATCAAAGATCAGTGATCACAGAAAAGTTTAAAATATTATGAGAGTTGGAAAATGTGACCCAGAGATAAGAAGTGAGCAAAAGGTGTTAGAAAAATGGCACCAACAGACTTTCTCGATGCAGGGTGGCCAGGAACCTTCAACTTGTGAAACATACAGTATCTGTGAAGCCTGATAGAGTGATGTGCAATAAAACAAGTTCTGCCTAACCTTAACAGTTGACTGGGAGCAAAGTACCTGCCTTCTCTGTGCCTCAGTTTCCCCACCTACAAAATGGGCCTGTTGATCATAACCATCCCACTGGGTTGTTCTGAGGACTAAAAGTGGCAACAAACTCAGCACAGTGCCTGGTACCTAGTTAGTGCTCAGTAACTGTTAGTTACTATTATTAGGCCAACCAGCCCTCACTAATTATGCCTCTTCCTTCAGGAAGCCCTCCTTGACCTCCCGCAGTGACGCTTCCTCCTCGGAGTCCTGTACCTTGCCTCTGGCTCCTGCTGCTGTCTGCTTGTCAGTCGGCAGCTCTCAGGCAGTGCCTCCCGTGTGGGCTCCGAGCTGAGCCCTCAAGGGTCACAGAGACAAACTGGACAATTGCTCAAACTTGTGCTGAAGAGCGCTGGACACTCGGGTGCTGGTTCTGTTCTTCCAGTAACTCACTGTGGTGAAGGCTGCTCCCCCGGTTTGAACTTCAGGGTCAACCTCACTTGCACAGAGAAGCATTTGGCCAAATCAGAGTGAGCGAGGCAGGGCAACCACTGTCAGCAGCGGGGGGTCAGTGGGTTATGGCAGAGCCGCCTGGGGCGGGGAAACTGCAGAGCATGTGGTGGATGAGGAAATGTGGCCCCTGCTGGGCTGAATCTCCTAAAGTTTCAGGTAAACCTGGAAATCTCATTTTTATGTGATAGTTTTCAGGTTTTAGATGATGCCAACTAATTCTAAAAATTAAACTTTGAATTCAGCCCCTGAAGTCCAAATGACATCCTATAGGCCAGGCAGCCTGCCCTCTGGGGCCCCTTTTAGTTGATGAGGTAATTGTTTAAAGGTCAGGTGGAGGGTAAGTGGATGATGGACAAGTGCTCACAGAAGGGGAGGCGCAGGTGAGAAGGAAAGCACTCGGAGTGTGAGGTTCACAGGGGCACCCGGGACGCCGCAAGCCCCAGAGGGGAGAGTTCAGGCTGGAGGGGGAGCCGGGGGTCTGGACTCATCACAGCAGAGTGTGCACGCTTCTGTAGCCTTGTCCCCTCCCTGGCAGACCCCTGCCCAGGTCTTCCTGCCCACGCACAACAACTGCTGAGGAGTCCTGAGGGGCTCAGAAGAGTGGCAGGCCAGAGGGGCAGAGAGCGTGGAAGCAGGGCTCCAGAATCCCCCGTCAGTGGGCCCTCCAGCCCTGCCTTTGGGGCACATCCCAACAGTCCATCCCCTCGCTCAAGCCTCTTTCCCCTGAGCTGGGAGTGCCAGCTGGGGCCATTTGGCAGGGAAATGTACCCAAATGGCCCAGCCACCCACTGGCCTCAACACTGTCCCGGCCTGGAAGGGGAAAAGGATGCAAATTCCCCCAGGTTTCCAAACTGGAGCTCAGAAAGGAAGACAAGGGGCCGACTGAGTGGTTGGGTCCACTCAGGGGAACCTCGGGACAGGGCACAGGCCTCTTTCCTCAGGTGGCACTGACCTGAGGAAAGACACCTGCCTCCACCTTCAGAAGCCCTGGCCCTCTTTGGGAAAATATGCCCCCACCCCCAGGGAGCTGCGTCTGAGTGGGCAGACCCAGCCCTGGCTGGGGGGCCCCCACCTATTGGGGAAACATGAGCACGCCCTGCAGAAGCTCCACTTCAAGAGCCGGGAAGAAATACTTTGCGAGGGATCCGACCTGGGAGGGGAGCCCCAGCCCAAGGCCATCCGGCCCCTCACCTGCGAGATGCAGCGCAGGTAGCGCACGGCCACCCCGCGGGCCAGCAGCCAGTCGCCCTCGTAGATCTCGGGGCAGGGCACCCGGGCCAGCAGGCGGGCAAGCTCGGGTGGGGGCAGGCCGGGCACCAGGCTGCCATTGCCCAGCAGGCTCACGGGCACCGCCGTGCAGAATGCACAGAGGAAGCACTTGCCGTCCAGCAGCGTGACAGCCACCCAGACGACGGGCGCGATGAGGGCGCGCTGGGCCATGGAGCAGAACATGTAGCGCAGCACAGCGGGGTCCTTGGCCCGGCGGCCCGGCGGCCGCTTCCACTCTTCAGCCAGCATGGACACGCTGTTGTTCATGGCCAGGCCGAGCAGGAAGAGCACCAGGGGCGGCGCCAGCAGGATGCCGGCGCTGTAGGCAGCGTTGTAGCCCGGCAGGCAGGGGCAGTTGAAGTCAAAGGCGGAGTACATCTGGGCGCTGGCCAGGGCCATGATACCGCAGATGCCATTCATGAAGGACTCCTGGTTGGACTGCAGGAACTGGAAGATCATCCGGAACTTATCCATGGTGCCCCCACGGGGCCTGTTGGCCTCCTCCCACCTCACTGCAGCCTCAGGGTGGCCCCTGAGGCCCACTCTGCCCAGCGGGCGCCCACCTCATGGCTGAGACAGGCAGAGCTCCGGGCGGAGGCTGGGGCTGCTGTCTCTTTGAACCTTCTAGGTCAGGTGCTGGCCGGGAGGGCGCAGCTTGACCAATCCCGTGGGTGCAGCAGTCTTCCCTCCCCTGCTCCACCCCTCCTGGGTTTTTCCCTCTCTCCACAGCTGGCTCCGCCACTGGGAAACCACTAGGACCACACCTGACCGGGACCAGCTCTCTGGCTGCTGGAAGAGGGTGAGGATGGAGGCTCCAACTCAGCTGGGATGGAAGACAGGGCCTTGGACAGGGTTGAAGTTTCAGAGAATCCAGGACTGCTGCAGAGAACTGGGCTTTCGGGCCTTGACCCCTGGGCTTCTAGGAAGCGTGTCACCCTCCTTCTGCCCTTCCCATTGGGTCTTTCATCCATGCTGTGTCAGGACCCAAGAGGACTCCTCCCCTAGTGCAGAAAATGGTATGATGCTGTAGTGAGGGCAGTGGTGGTGGCACTGTCATAGGTGTGATAATGGTGGAGGTGCCAGTCATGACGGGCGTGGTGCTGATGGTGGTGGGGGTGCCAGTCATGACGGGCATGGTGCTGATGGTGGTGGGGGTGCCAGTCATGACGGGCATGGTGCTGATGGTGGTGGGGGTGCCAGTCATGACGGGCATGGTGCTGATGGTGGTGGGGGTGCCAGTCATGACGGGCATGGTGCTGATGGTGGTGGGGGTGCCAGTCATGACGGGCATGGTGCTGATGGTGGTGGGGGTGCCAGTCATGACGGGGATGGTGCTGATGGTGGTGGGGGTGCCAGTCATGACGGGCATGGTGCTGATGGTGGTGGGGGTGCCAGTCATGACGGGCATGGTGCTGATGGTGGTGGGGGTGCCAGTCATGACGGGGATGGTGCTGATGGTGGTGGGGGTGCCAGTCATGACGGGCATGGTGCTGATGGTGGTGGGGGTGCCAGTCATGACGGGCATGGTGCTGATGGTGGTGGGGGTGCCAGTCATGACGGGGATGGTGCTGATGGTGGTGGGGGTGCCAGTCATGACGGGCATGGTGCTGATGGTGGTGGGGGTGCCAGTCATGACGGGCATGGTGCTGATGGTGGTGGGGGTGCCAGTCATGACGGGGATGGTGCTGATGGTGGTGGGGGTGCCAGTCATGACGGGCATGGTGCTGATGGTGGTGGGGGTGCCAGTCATGACGGGCATGGTGCTGATGGTGGTGGGGGTGCCAGTCATGACGGGGATGGTGCTGATGGTGGTGGGGGTGCCAGTCATGACGGGCATGGTGCTGATGGTGGTGGGGGTGCCAGTCATGACGGGCATGGTGCTGATGGTGGTGGGGGTGCCAGTCATGACGGGGATGGTGCTGATGGTGGTGGGGGTGCCAGTCATGACGGGCATGGTGCTGATGGTGGTGGGGGTGCCAGTCATGACGGGCATGGTGCTGATGGTGGTGGGGGTGCCAGTCATGACGGGCATGGTGCTGATGGTGGTGGGGGTGCCAGTCATGACGGGGATGGTGCTGATGGTGGAGGAGGTGCCAGTCATGACGGGCATGGTGCTGATGGTGGTGGGGGTGCCAGTCATGACGGGCATGGTGCTGATGGTGGTGGGGGTGCCAGTCATGACGGGCATGGTGCTGATGGTGGTGGGGGTGCCAGTCATGACGGGCATGGTGCTGATGGTGGTGGGGGTGCCAGTCATGACGGGCATGGTGCTGATGGTGGTGGGGGTGCCAGTCATGACGGGCATGGTGCTGATGGTGGTGGGGGTGCCAGTCATGACGGGCATGGTGCTGATGGTGGTGGGGGTGCCAGTCATGACGGGCATGGTGCTGATGGTGGTGGGGGTGCCAGTCATGACGGGCATGGTGCTGATGGTGGTGGAGGTGCCAGTCATGACGGGGATGGTGCTGATGGTGGTGGGGATGCCAGTCATGATGGTGATGTTGCTGATGGTGGAGGTGATGCCAGTTATGATGGTGATGGTGCTGATGGTGATGGGGATGCCAGTCATGATGGGCATGGTGCTGATGGTGCTGATGGTGGTGGGGATGCCAGTCATGATGGGAATGGTGCTGATGGTGCTGATGGTGGTGGGGGTGCCAGTCATGATGGGGATGGTGCTGATGGTGGAGGTGATGCCAGTCATGATGGGGATGGTCCTGATGGCTATGCTGTTGTTGCTGGTTGTGATGGCGGTAATATCGTGATGATGGTGGTGACAGTGGTCATGGTGGAGATGGATGGTGATGGTGGTGGAGATAGTGCTAAAGGAATAAAATAGGAAGCCCTAAATTTGGAGTCAGAGGATTTGGACCTGAGAGGTTGCTAGGGCATCTTCTGCAAGGCAGAAAGGGTTGTGGCCGGTAAGCATAATGCAGGTGTTTTTATGTCCTGTCTCCTTGTGTCTCGGTGGTTGTGTCTGTGTGTTTGTGGATTATGGATGAAAAATCCTTTCCTGGCTCTCCCTCCTACCTCTACTTCGCCAGGTCAAAAAATAATGGAATGGGTGATGGGGTTTCACGCCTGGGGCTGAGGAACCCCGAGTGTCCATGGGAACCCAGTCAAGGCTCCACCATCAGCACAGCAAAGTGGGAGGGGTTTAGAGGGCTCCCTTTGATCCCAGAAGAGTGGGTTAGATCCAGCTCCAACTAGATGGCTCCTGTCTGGAGCAAGATGGGGGGCTGTGGGGGTGGGACCAGAGGAGGGCCGGGACTGAAGTAAAGCAAGAGACTGGACAGGGCAGCTCCCTGGGACCCTCAGATCTGTGTCCCTGTGTGTCATGTATCCACGTGTGAAATTTCTGTGGCTTTGGGCCTCAGTGTCTGTGTGTCTACAGTGTGTGTGTAACTATGACCATGCAAGACTCTATGGGGTCTTTCTGAGACAGCACCACCTCCCACCCCAACTCCACCATGTCCACCTACCTCTCATTTGTAGCAAAGCTTTAGTCTCCCAGGCCTCCCCTGAGTCTCAGATGACTGACTCAGGAGTTAATTGTTATTATAAATGGAGAGTTCAGTTCAGTTCAGTTCAGGCATTCAGTCGTGTCTGACTCTTTGCAACCCCATGGACTGCAGCATGCCAGGCCTCCCTGTCCATCACCAACTCCCAGAGTTTACTCAAACTCATGTCCATTTGGTCGGTGATGCCATCTCAGCCTCTGTCGTCCCCTTCTCCTCCTGCCTTCATCAGGGTCTTTTCAAATGAGTCACCTCTTCGCATCATGTAGCCAAAATATTGGAATTTCAGCTTCAAAGCAGTCCGTCCAATGAACACTCAGGACTGATCTCCTTTAGGATTGACTGGTTGGATCTTCTTGCCATCCAAGGGGCTCTCAAGAGTCTTCTCCAACACCACAGTTCAAAAGCATCAATTCTTTGGCACTCAGCTTTCTCTATACTCCAACTCTCACATCCATACATGACTACTGGAAAAACCATACCTTTGACTAGACAGACTTGTTGGCAAAGTAATGTCTCTGCTTTTTAATAGGCTGTCTAGCTTGGTCATAACTTTCCTGCCAAGGAGTAAGCGTCTTTTAATTTCATGGCTGCAGACACCATCTTTATGGTTTTGGAGCCCCTCAAAATAAAGTCTGCCACTGTTTCCTCTGTTTCCGCATCTATTTCCCATGAAATGATGGGACTGGATGCCATGATCTTAGTTTTCTGAATGTTGAGCTTTAAGCCAACTTTTTCACTTTCCTCTTTCACTTTCATCAAGAGGCTCTTTAGTTCTTCTTCACTTTCTGCCATAAGTGTGGTGTCATCTGCATATCTGGGGTTATTGATATTTCTCCCGGCAATCTTGATTCCAGCTTGTGCTTCTTCCAGCCCAGCGTTTCTCATAATGTACTCTGCATATAAGTTAAATAAGCAGGGTAACAATATACAGCCTTGACATACTCCTTTTCCTATTTGGAACCAGTCTGTTGTTCCATGTCCAGTTCTAACTGTTGCTTCCTGACCTGCATACAGATTTCTCAAGAGGCAGGTCAGGTGGTCTGGTATTCCCATCTCTTTCAGAATTTCCCACAGTTAATTGTGATCCACACAGTCAAAGGCTTTGATGTAGTCAATAAAGCAGAAATAAATGTTTCTCTGGAACTCTCTTGCTTTTTCAATGATCCAGCAGATGCTGGCAATTTGATCCTTGGTTCCTCTGCCTTTTCTAAAACCAAATGGAGATATAGAAACAAAGAACGCTGCTGCTGCTGCTGCGTCGCTTGAGTCGTTTCCAACTCTGTGCGACCCCATAGAAAGCAGCTCACCAGGCTCCACCATCCCTGGGATTCTCCAGGCAAGAACATTGGAGTGGGTTGCCAATTCCTTCTCCAATGCATGAAAGTGAAAAGTGAAAGTGAAGTCACTCAGTCATGNCAAAGAACGCTGCTGCTGCTGCTGCGTCGCTTGAGTCGTTTCCAACTCTGTGCGACCCCATAGAAAGCAGCTCACCAGGCTCCACCATCCCTGGGATTCTCCAGGCAAGAACATTGGAGTGGGTTGCCAATTCCTTCTCCAATGCATGAAAGTGAAAAGTGAAAGTGAAGTCACTCAGTCATGTCTGACTCTTAGCGACCCCATAGACTGCAGCCTACCAGGCTCCTCTGTCCCTGGGAGTTTCCAGGCAAGAGTACTGGAGTGGGTTGCCATTGCCTTCTCCAAAACAAAGAATAGCTGGTAACAATTTAGAGGACAGACCAGTCACTAAGTAGTCACTGAACTCCCAGTTCCCTGAAAAATATAGATAAAGGCCTGACCCACATTCCTAAGTTGCTTTAAGAGGAAGCAGACCCCCACCAGATAAAAACTGTTGCCCACAGGCACTCAGATCCCAGAGTGGCTGAAACCAGAAGATTAGTGACGCTTGAAACTTCACCTTGAGGCCAACCGATCTGAGAACCGTGCCCGAGCTAACCACACACCAGGCAGCCCCCACTTCACACAGCCTAAAACTTTGTCCTTTGACCCACGACTTGTAGATGGTCTTAGGATATTAGTCCACCACCTTCCAGGTTGCTGACCTCCGGAATAAAGCAGGAGGCCAACTTTTCCTTTTCCACCAACCCTTCTCCCTCAAGTATTAGCCTTCAAGCAGGGAGCAGTCAAGCTTGGTACCAGCCTCTTCCTCTAATATAATCATGTGAGTGGCCTTTGTGCCTGTGTATCTCCATGTGACCAACAAGGACAGGCACCGAACGGCACTTCCGCTGGGTAAGCCCTGTGCCAGCACTCCACACATGTCACCTCATGGAATCTGCAAACAACGTCCTGGGGGAGCTGCTATCATCCCCATGTCACAGAGGGCGGCACTCGGGCTCATGGAGGTCAAGTCATGACTGTAGGTTCAGGACAGACCTCCTCAAGATGTGCTACTGTCACCGAGTCCAAGCTCACTCTGCTCACTGCCACACAATAGGCCAATAAATCCCAGACGAGATGTTAAGACAAGTGAGTGAATGTTAGTAGCTCAGTTGTGTCCAACTCTTTGCCACCCCATGGACTGTAGCCTGCCAGGCTTTTCTGTCCATGGGATTCTCCAGGCAAGAATACTGGAGTGGGNTCCACCATCCCTGGGATTCTCCAGGCAAGAACATTGGAGTGGGTTGCCAATTCCTTCTCCAATGCATGAAAGTGAAAAGTGAAAGTGAAGTCACTCAGTCATGTCTGACTCTTAGCGACCCCATAGACTGCAGCCTACCAGGCTCCTCTGTCCCTGGGAGTTTCCAGGCAAGAGTACTGGAGTGGGTTGCCATTGCCTTCTCCAAAACAAAGAATAGCTGGTAACAATTTAGAGGACAGACCAGTCACTAAGTAGTCACTGAACTCCCAGTTCCCTGAAAAATATAGATAAAGGCCTGACCCACATTCCTAAGTTGCTTTAAGAGGAAGCAGACCCCCACCAGATAAAAACTGTTGCCCACAGGCACTCAGATCCCAGAGTGGCTGAAACCAGAAGATTAGTGACGCTTGAAACTTCACCTTGAGGCCAACCGATCTGAGAACCGTGCCCGAGCTAACCACACACCAGGCAGCCCCCACTTCACACAGCCTAAAACTTTGTCCTTTGACCCACGACTTGTAGATGGTCTTAGGATATTAGTCCACCACCTTCCAGGTTGCTGACCTCCGGAATAAAGCAGGAGGCCAACTTTTTCTTTTCCACCAACCCTTCTCCCTCAAGTATTAGCCTTCAAGCAGGGAGCAGTCAAGCTTGGTACCAGCCTCTTCCTCTAATGTAATCATGTGACTGGCCTTTGTGCCTGTGTATCTCCATGTGACCAACAAGGACAGGCACCGAACGGCACTTCCGCTGGGTAAGCCCTGTGCCAGCACTCCACACATGTCACCTCATGGAATCTGCAAACAACGTCCTGGGGGAGCTGCTATCATCCCCATGTCACAGAGGGCGGCACTCGGGCTCATGGAGGTCAAGTCATGACTGTAGGTTCAGGACAGACCTCCTCAAGATGTGCTACTGTCACCGAGTCCAAGCTCACTCTGCTCACTGCCACACAATAGGCCAATAAATCCCAGACGAGATGTTAAGACAAGTGAGTGAATGTTAGCAGCTCAGTTGTGTCCAACTCTTTGCCACCCCATGGACTGTAGCCTGCCAGGCTTTTCTGTCCATGGGATTCTCCAGGCAAGAATACTGGAGTGGGTTGCCATTTCCTTCTCCAGGGGATCTTCCCAACCCAGGGATCTAACCCAGGTCTCCTGCACTGCAGGCAGATTCTTTACTACTGTGCCACGAGGGCTTCAGTGTTAAGACAAGGGAAGGACTTTATCTGATAGCCATCTGATGGAGTAGACTGCAGGCTAGCACCTCAAAATAATCACCTTGTCGGGGCCTGGATGCCAGGTTCTTTTATGGATCAAAGATGGAGGAAAGGGGAGGAAACAAAGTAAAAAGAATATTCGGTCCTTGCAAATGTCCGCCAGAACAGCAAGCCTCAGGCAGGAGGATGTCTTAGTTTCACTTCCTTACGGTCCTTCACAGGTAGGCTGGCTCAGGGTACTTCCCTGAAGCAGGGCATTATGTATGCCTCCAATAACAAAAGCCTTGATAGTCCCTTGGACTGCAAGGAGATCCATGGATGCAGGCCATCCTAAAGGAAATCAGTCCTGAATATTCATTGGAAGGACTGATGTTGAAGCTGAAATTCCAATACTTTGGCCCCCTGATGTGAAGAACTGACTCGTTGGAAAAGACCCTGATGCTGGGAAAGATTGAAGGCAGGAGAAGAAGGGGACGACAGAGGATGAGATGGTTGGATGGCATCACCGACTCGATGGACATGAGTTTGAGTAAGCTCCGGGAGTTGGTGATGGACAGGGAGGCCTGGTGTGCTGTAGTCCATGGGGTCGCAAAGAGTCGGACCCGACTGAGCGACTGAACTGAACTGAACAACAAAAGTGGCAAGATGAGGGTTAAAGTCACAGAAGCAGATCCAGCATGAATTCAGAATTAACCTTTTCCTGGTTACACTACTTTGGCATACAGGTTATTTTGAACTAAGGGCAGTGGAGACCCTGTGGGCTCCAGAGAAACTACTGCCCCTCCCTTAACTAACTTGCAGAACTTAAGCTGAGAATTTTTCCCAGAGAAGTTTTTTTCCCGATATGTCAGGGCAAATCTCTGATCACCAAATACCTGCACGTCTTCTTATGAAATCATACCCCCACAGACTTTACAGAAGCTAGTGCTGTGATTAGTCACCCAGTCCGACTCTTTGAGACCCCATGGAGCCTGCCAGGCTCCTCTGTCCAAGGGGATCGAACCCAGGTCTCCCTCATTGCAGGAGGATTCTTTACTGTCTGAGCCACCAGGGAAGCCCAAGAATACTAGAGTGGGTTGCCTATCCCTTCTCCAGGGGTCTTCCTGACCCAGGAATTGAACTGGGGTCTCCAGTATTACAGGTGGATTCTGGTGGATTCTTGAGCTTGTCTTTCAGAGCAACAGACAGGGGAAGAGCCTGTAAAAACCCTTCTGCTTATAAACTGCCTTCACTTATTAATTTTGCTTAGTTACTTTTCTCCCTCTCTAAAAAAAAATGCTATTTATTTATTTATTTTTGGCTGTGCTGGGTCTTCGTTGCTGCACAGGCTTTCTCTGGTTTTCACTAACAGGGGCGATTCTCCAGTTGCAATGCTCAGGCTTCCCATTGCCATAGCTTCTTTTGTTGTGGAGCACGAGCTCTAGGGATGTGGGCTCAGTAATTGTGGCTCTCCGGCTCTGGATCACAGGCTTAGTTGATCCTTGGTATGTGGGATCTTGCCAGATCAAGGATTGAACCCCTGTCTCCTACAGCAGTGAGCGGATTCTTCACCACTGAGCCACTAGGGAAGCACACCCTCCCCCCTTTTTCCCTCTTTAATTGCATATCTTCTTAGTGTCCTGTAACCCAACTGACTTATGGAAACTTGGAGTCAGCTCTTTCCAGTGCAAACCAGCTAAGGCTGGCTGGGACCACCAACCCGAAAACTGGGCCTGCACACAGGTGTTTAATGAACGACTTTTTGACATCTGCTGCTGCTGCTGCTGCTAAGTCACTTCAGTTGTGTCCGACTCTGTGTGACCCCATAGATGGCAGCCCTCCAGGCTCCCCCATCCCTGGGATTCTCCAGGCAAGAACACTGGAGTGGGTTGCCATTTCCTTCTCCAATGCATGAAAGTGAAAAGTGAAAGTGAAGTCGCTCAGTCGTGTCCGACTCTTCAAGACCCCATGGACTGTAGCCTACCAGGCTCCTTCATCCGTTGGGATTTTCCAGGCAAGAGTACTGGAGTAGGGTGCCATTTCCTTCTCCAACAAAGAGTGGAAAACTTTACCCTCAGATCATGCTAAGTGGCTATAGTTTTGAGTATTCAGAAGCATGTAACCCAGGTACACCTGAGCAGAACACCAGTCACCTCACATTTCCCCTGCCTCCAATCACCTTTCCCCATGCCAAGACCACCAGCTTATTCCATAAATACCCCAGCCCCCTTGCCTTGGGGGACAGAGATCTGAGGCTTGTTCTCCCGTCTCAACTGTCTTCCCTGCGGAGAAAGCCATTCCTCTGCCACAGATCTTGTCATCTCAGTGTTTGCTGTGTGTTGGGCAAACAGACCTGGTTTTGTAACACTTACTGTCCTGTGCATGACTATCCTGTCCTAGGAAGCCCCCAGGCTCCTACCCCATTCGTTAGCTCAGGATGGTGTTAAGCACCTCATTTTATCTTTCTGTCTCTGAATCTCTCGTGTATGTGGGATTCCCATACATAAGAAATTCAATTTGATTTTCTCCTGTTAATTTGTCTTGTTTCAATTTAATTCTTAAACCAGTCAGAAGAACCAGAAGTGTAGAGGACAGGTTTCTTTCTCCCCGACACCAACTAAAGGCTACACAACTTGTGGGTGGAAGAGGGGGATTTGAATCCAGGCCAGGTGGGAGTGGGGAGGTGAGGGAGGGGGCAGGGAAGCTTTTTTTTTTTGGCTTTCTTCTCAATGCTAGCATGTCATAAGTAGGATGCAGGTCGGGGTGGATATTGCTCCCATCAGCCCTCAAGCTGGGCCTTGGGTAACTGGAGCACTCAGACTGGTGGCCACTGGAGGACCCTGTTAGAGGATGCTGAGGAGGGGCACCGGTGGACAGCAGGCGAGAGAGACCAGCAAAGGGGGTGTCCATCCTTCTGCACCTACTGCTGCATCGATGCAGACGGCTGACAAAAGGTCTGAGCGGCAGGCAGAGCCTGGCACACAGCCCCAGTGCGGAATGTGGGGTGAGGTGACCCAGGAGGCTGGGAGCCCAGCAGGAGTGTGGCTCCAAGAGGCTGTCTGGAATCTTGTCTTCTATCTGTAGTGGACATGGGTCTCTATTTGTAGCTGATGCACCCTTTTCATGGAGCCCAAATTGACTTCAGGTGCCTGCTCTAAGCACATATACACTCTCTGCAAATCCTAACTTCAGTGTGATTTTAAAATACTTGGAATAAAACAGCTTGATCGGATTCTAAATCCACTATTCTCATGATCACTAGAATTGTAATTACACTTATTGAAAGTCAATGAATGTTAGAGTCTTTACATACCATTCAAGCCATTGTAGATGCTTATATGGCTGTAAAAATTGGTTTTAAGTTTATCATCTCCTTTGTTGTTTAGTCACTCAGTCATGTCCAACTCTGTGCAACCCCATGGACTGCAGCATGCCAGGGTTCCCTGTCATTCAATATCTCCCAGAGCTTGCTCAAACTCAGGTTCATTGAGTTGGTGATGCCATCCAGCCATCTCATCTTCTGTCATCCCCCTTTCCACTTGCCTTCAATCTTTCCCAGCATCAGGGTCTTTTCCCATATGTCAGCTCTTCGCATCAGGTGGCCAAAGTATTGGAGTTTCAGCTTCAACATCAGTCCTTCCAATAAATATTCAGGACTAATTTCCTTTAGGGTTGACTGGCTTGATCTCCTGGCAGTCCAAGGGACTCTCAAGAGTCTTCTCCAACACCACAGTTCAAAAGCATCAATTCTTTGGCCTTCAGCCTTCTTTATAGTCCAACTCTGACATCCATACATGACTACTGGAAAAACCATAGCTTTGACTAGACGGATGTTTGTGGGCAAAGTAATGTCGCTCCTTTTTAATATGTTGTCTAGGTTGGTCATAGCTTTTCTTCCAAGGAGCAAGTGTCTTTTAATTTCATGTCTGTAGTCATCATCTGCAGTGATTTTGGAGCCCCAAAAATAAAGTCTGTCACTGTTTCTACTGTTTCCCCATCTATTTGCCATGAAGTGACGGGACCAGATGCCATGGTGACTATGGTTAATAATACTGTATTGTATGTTTGAAAGTTGCTAAGAGAGTAGATCTTAAAAGTTCTCATCATAAAAAAAAATTTTTTTAACCATGCATGGTGATGGATGCTAACTAGACTTATTGTGGGGAACATTTAACAATATACAAATAACTAGTTATGTTTTGCTTCTGAAACTAATATAATGTTATCTGTTAATTTTAAGAAAAACCCTTACAAAATAAAATTTTAAAAATTTGCAAAAAACCGTTGAATGAGAATCGTCTGTGGTCATTTCATGCAAGAAGTTCAGTGTTAAAAAGCTGTGTTCACTGAAGAAAGCCCAAATTTCTCATTTTAAGAAGTCTGGGAGATTCCATTTTAATGTTTTGTATCAATTCAATATTTAATATCTTTCCTAATACTTTGTTTTACATCTTCCTTCTTATTCTCAGAATTATATTAGATCAAGAAGATAGCAATTGCCTTTTTCCCAACAGGCTCTCAAAAGGTATCTCCCAATTCCCTTGGTTTGCCCCAGTGTCATGTACCAACGTGACCAATGTCACGATGCGCTGGGATTTGAGGAAGATTAGGAGCCTCCCATCTGGCTAATCTAGGACCGTCTCCTCATCTCAAGCTTTTCAGCAGAATCATATCTGCCAGGTCCCTATTGCAGGTAACACATTCTGGAGACAGGGGACCCTTGGTGGACTTTGGGAGCCCATTACCCTGCCGACTGTGGCAGGGTATTTGGCAGTGAGTTAGCAATGTTTTGTGTCTTCCCCACTTCTCCCCTGAACTCCTTGAGCATGACTGGGTGTACATGGAAAGCAGGATATCATAGCCCTACTCAAACATTTCAATGCATTGACAGCAAACCCAACCACGGCCGCCACTGGGGCGTGCACCAGCCCCTGCTCCTCCTGCCCTCTGGAGTGCCGTCTGGGCACCCATCCCAGCGCTGATGAGTCCCCTCCACCTTGAAAGAGTTAAGTGTCATGAAAAGCAGCATGCAAAGGGGGCCTCTGGAGAGCGGATGCTGTACTTTAGGAAAATGCCTCATTTGCACAGGGCAGCATGAGTGTGTGTAGTGCATAGGGCTCATCCAGCAACCGGGAGGGGGGCCACCGAGCCATTAGTCAGATTGGGCTCAAGGACTTTCAGGCTGTTTTATCAGAGGCAGGAGGGCTTTAACTGACAAGGACAGAGTGCTATTCTCTTCTGCATCAGTCAAACTGTACTGGAGGTTGTACATTGTGACAAAAAATGGTAGAGCCCAGCAAACATTTCATGGGCTTCCTTACAATTCCCGCCCCTGTTTCATGTGGGTTAGGGTCGTGTGATTGAGTTCTGGCATAGAAGCCTCGCCTCTTACTATTGTCTCTGCTCTTTTTCATCTTTCTTTGACCCTAGACATCAGTGCAAACAGGTGCCTCTGAGCTTTTGTTAGTTTGTTTTTGAAGTATAATTGCCCGACAACACTAGGTTAGCTCCCGGTATGCAGCACAGGGATTTGATGTTTCTATACATTTCAAAACAATCACCATGGTAAGTTATCACCATCTGTTACCATATAAAGATATTACACAATTATTAACTGTATTTCCTATACTATACTGTACATTTCATACCTGTGTGGTTCCTCTTCACAGCACTGATCTCAGTTAGTAATGTGTTTTGGAGGGTGTGTTGGTCTCATATTCAGAGCTCCCATCGGACCATAAAGGCCCACATCTGTTTTGTTTCCCTGTTACGTTCCTGGGGCTCAGAACAGTGTGCCTGGTGTAAGCGAGGCTCAGTTAACAAGCGCTGAATATTTGAATGAATATTCATTTATTTTGCAGTTAAAAGTTTGCGCCTCTTAATCTCCCTTCCCTATTTCTCTCCTCCCTTAAGTCCTCTCCCCTTAGGCACTATCTACTTGTTTTCTATATCAATGACTCTCTTTCTGTTTGTGACATGCGTTCATTTGCTTTGTAGATTCTCCACATAAGTGAAATCATATTGTATTTGTCTTTCCTCTGACTTATTTCATTTAGCATAAAACTCTCTAGGCCCATCCATGTTGTTGCAAATGGCGAGATTTCATTCTTTTTATGACTAATATTCCATTATATATACATATTTCACATCTTCTTTATCCGTTCATCTGTTGATGGGCACTTATGTTGCTTCCATATCTTAACTCTTGTAAATAATGTTGCAATGAACATAGGGATGTTGGCTCATGGAAATAAGCCTCAAAGATAAGAAATGCATGTAACTGAGTTTTGGTTCTTATCACTCTAAAGTATGAGAGTTTTTTTTTTTTTTTTTTTCAGATAAATACTCAAGAGTGGAATTGCTGGATCATATAGTAGTTCTATTTTTAACTTTTGGAGAAATCTCCCTGCTATTTTCCTAGTGGCTGCACCAACAGTGCTCAAGGGTTCCCTTTTCTTTACACCCTCACCAATACTTGTTATTTGTTGTCTTTTTGATTATAGCCATCCTGACATATGTGAGGTGACGTCTCATTGTGGGTTTGATGTGCATTTTCCTGATTATTCATCATGTTGAGCAGCTTTTCATGTGTCTGTTGGCCCTATATATCTTTTCTTTGGAAAAATGTCTCTTCAGGTCCTCTGCCCATTTTTTTAATCAGGTTGTTTGCTTTTTTGACGTTGAGTTGTGTGAGTTCTTTGTATCATTTGGATATTAACCCCTTACCGGAGTATCATTTGTAAATATCTTCCATTCGGTAGGTTGCCTTTCTTGAGAGAAGATCCTGAACCCTTAGCTTAGTTGAGTCCTGCTGACAAAGGCTTTCATGCCCTCCGCCTGACCCACGTACTTCCTCTTCACAGCTCTGATCTCAGTTAGTAATGTGTTTTGGAGGGTGTGTTTGTTTAATAGTCAGAGCTCCCATCGGACCATAAAGGCCCACATCTGTTTTGTTTTCCTGCTATGTTCCTGGGGCTCAGAACAGTGTGTCTGGTATAAGAGAGGCTCAGTTAATAAGTGCTGAATATTTGAATGAATACTCAAGTAAGTGAATAAAGGAGAGAAGTGAGCCTTGGACCAAGAAGAATTTGTGAGGAGGCAGGAATCTGGACACAAATAGGATATGACAGTCCTCACCACTCTGGCTCTGTTAGCTTCTGTGAGCAGAGTAAGAAGGGCTGAAGAGCGGGTCCCCCCTTTGTGTGCCGGCTGGGTGGGCAGGAAGGGCTGGTGTCCATTCAAAGCTCACTGCCACGGCGATAGCCATGGGCAGACCAATGTCACCTCTATTCTGCTGCCGTTGGCCGCCCCAGCCATCTCCTACTGCTCTTCTCTAGAGCCTCAGGGCCACTCTCCTCTTCCCGTAGCCCTCCGGCCCTCCCCGATGTGAGAGCTGATCAAGCTTCAAGGAGAACTCATTTCATTTGACCTCAAAGAGTTGGGCAGAGGTGGGCTCTCAGCAGAGAGGTATGGATTCCTTGACTCCCATCATAGTCTTTGGGTCCTGGTGCCTTCCTCCATGTTAATATTCTAAACAGGAGCAGGCTCCAGACCTCCCACTCTTCCTTTATGAGGCTGGGTGGGGCAGGTGCCCAGGGGTTTAGATGATTCCTACAGAAACCCATCCATCTGCTTTGCCAGGACCACCTCCCTGGGGGAGCATTCCCCTGCCCTGGAAGGTTACCAAGAACTTGTGATTTTTGCTCAGTCCCTTGCGCCTCCACTGCTGGTTTCCCTGAAGCTCTGGATTCATTATTCATCCTTCCCTCATCTTTAGGGCTTCTCTGATAGATCAATTGGTAAAGAATCCACCTGCAATGCAGGAGATCCCGGTTTGATTCTGGGGTTGGGAAGATCTCCTGGAGAAGGAATAGGCTACCCAATCCAGTATTTTTCAGCTTCCTTTGTGGCTCAGCTGGTAAAGAATCCACCTGCAATGAAGGAGACCTGAGTTTGATCCCTGGGTTGGGAAGATCCCCTGGAGAAGGGAAAGGCTAACTACTCCAGTATTCTGGCCTGGAGAATTGCATGGACTGTATAGTCCTTGCAGTCACAAAGAGTTGGACACTACTGAGCAACTTTCATTCATTCATTCCCTAGTCTTGAAATTCACTCCTCCTTGGCATTCTTTTTTTTAAAAAAAGCTTATTGTTTATTGACTGATTCTGTTCCCCAGAAAGTACAAATCTCTATGACTCTAATAATTATTTAGATATTACCAAGAATGGACTCTTAGAACCAAAAAATACCAGTGCTGGGAAGGATCTTAGAGTCCATCTAGTAAAATCTTATTTCATCAAGGCATGGATTGAATGAAATAGTCACAACTTGATCAATTTTGGCTTTTCAAAACGTAATTAATTTTTTTTTCATTGGTGGATAATTGCTTTACTATGTTGTGTTGATTTCTGCCATGCAACCACGGGAATCAGCCATGAGTATACGGATGTCCTAACGCTCTTGAAGCTCCCTCCCACCTGCCACTCCATCCCACCCTTCTAGGTTGTCACAGAGCACCAGGTTGCCCCCTGGGATTCTTATAGAACCTCTGCCTCCATGATTCCTTATTCTCACTTGCTGCCCCATCTTTCTCCCCCAAAGCTGTTTCCTCTTCTCACTCAGTCTCTCTCTCTTGCTGGCGTATCCATTCCTGCAGCTTCAGGGATCACTGCCAGGTGGAGTATCATTCTGCCTTCTGATTCTACCTGGAAGCACTTGCCTGCAGGATAAACTCAAAGATCTGAGCAAAACCCTCAAGGATGCCACCATCTTCCTCTTCTCATGCAGAACCTCAGGTGCCCAGACCATATGAGACTAACACAGCCAAAGTCACTCTTACAGTACATTTCTGCCTTGCCCAGCTGGTCACCGTGTCTCCCAGAAGAGGGGCCCTGTGGACAGGGTGTGTTCAGAAGGACGGTCTCCCAGAGTTGAAGGAGACTTGGGCAATGAGCATGAGCACCCACGAGGGCTGCTCTCCTGGGAGGGGAGCAGGTGGCAGCCTGCCGCCTGGTCCCTCGCCCCCAGGTGGAGTGGCATGCGCTACACAAGGCCTCTCTCCCAGGATGTGAGTAAATGGTGGTGTGAAAGGAGGATGGCAAAGAGGTTTGGGGTTTGAAACCATGTCCTCTGGGGACTGAAGAGGGTAAGGAGGCATTTGAGGGCTATCAAAGGCTGGGGATCCAAGAAGGTGTCACTGGGTGTGGGGCTCAGAAAGCACCTCTTGGTGGGATTCATTGGAATAGACTCCTCGGCCCTCTGGCCGAGGTCCTTCACTTTGGCCAGGCCGGACCGCACACCCTGCACCCGGTTGTTTGTTCCCTGGCTCACGTCTTATTTCCCCTTCAGACTGGAATCTCCACTAAGATAGGACGATGCCTTTCCCGCTCTCTGGTGCTCTAGGCATTCCATCAATGTTTGCTGAGTGAATCAGTGAACCAAATGTTGCCCGCTCCCCAATCCCTGTCTCTTATNCCCCTTCAGACTGGAATCTCCACTAAGATAGGACGATGCCTTTCCCGCTCTCTGGTGCTCTAGGCATTCCATCAATGTTTGCTGAGTGAATCAGTGAACCAAATGTTGCCCGCTCCCCAATCCTTTGCTTTTGTTCTGTTTCCTCCTTGTAGATGCTCTGCTCCCCCACCCCCATCACTCTCTACTTGTCAACCCCCGCCCCATCCTTGAAGGCCCATTGCAGCGACACCCTTCTGATTCTCTCAGCTTGGAGCCACTGCTCCTCATGCTGAATCTCTGTGGCACACAGCTTGGCGCCATCATATCACTTTACACCTTTTGCTTTGGGTTGTAATGATTTCTGTACCCATCTCGGTCCCTCGAGTAGCGAGTGAGTTCCTTGGGGGCCAGGCAATATAAATCGTCTGTATATTCTTCCCTCCCTCCTCCCCGGCACAGTGCTTTCTATGCAGTAGACTCAATATAAGAAGGCAAGGGCATTGATTGCAGTCAGTGGCCCTTTACTGGTCCAGATACTGCTTCTTTAAAGCTCAAGGTGGGGTCCCTGAGCCTCCTTTTCCTGGGCTGGGCACTCAGCCCTGCTGACTGAATCATGTCCAAGGTCTGCCTCCTCCCTCCCCCACCAATCCCTGCTAACACTTTGCCTGAATCTTGCCCTGCCCAATATCAGTTTAGACATTTGCATGGCCTGACCACAGCAAGGTAGCAGGGGAAAGACTGGGCTGTATGGATAGTCTGGTCCTCTAGGCCCTTTGGCAAGCACCCAGGAGAGCAGAGATTGCCTGATATGGAGGGAGCTGGGCTCCAGGACCCCTGTACTGCCCCATGCCCTCATTACCAGTAAAGCATAGAGTGAGCCTAGTGCATGTCTGTGGTCACCAGGCACTGTTGTGATGACAGAGGCAATAACAGGATGTGTGTGTGTGTAGGGGGGATGGGGGTGAGTGAGTCATCAGGGAAGGGCAGAGACCCAGAGGAGCTCACAGAATAGATCTTCCCCAGCCCTTGCTGTTTGGGCTGCCAGAGACAGAGAGGCAGTTCTTCCAGGGAGATTAACCCTCGTATTTTGAGGGTCTTCATCCCCGAGTCAGACCCTACACCCACACTTGGTCCAGAGGTTTTTAAACACTGGATTTTGCAGAATCACCTGGGGTGTTTGTTCAGTGGAGATGTCTAGGGCTGCCTGGACACCTGATTTGCACCCTGACTTGCAGATCTGGTCCATTCCTCGTATCCCTAGGGAAATTCTTACCATGGTGCCAGCTTCTTGCTGAGGGCAGTGGGTAGATGCCCCTGGGATGCCTGGCAAAGGAGGCAGCCTTAGAAAGCAAGGTCAAGCTCAGGGGTTAGGAGGTCGTGAGGAGGGTGGTGAGTGGAGAGGTGACGGAGGAAGTGCTTGCTGGCTGGAGGTGAGCAGAAGGCTGGGCTGACAAAGGAGCTGCACCTGAAGGGCTGCTTGGCCTTGGTTGGTTAGAATAGAGTTGGTGGAATGGACAGACCTGTCTACATGTCCATTTAAGAGGTTGTTTCTTATCTTGCTACACAATTCCACAGAGCATATCTGAGGGATGAGTTCCCTTTTAACTCTGTGAGAGATCTGGTCTCAGATAAGCATCACAGCCTTTGGAACATGAGCAAAAAGTAAGTTCTTTCAAGATCATTAACTAGTGTGAGTTAAAAAAAAAAAGCTATGTCATAATACAGTAACAGAGTGGAAAGCTTATCTTAAATATGGAGAAGAATATGTTGATTTTACTTGTTAGGAATTTGGGCAAATTTAACCATTTTTTTTGGTACTATCTATGAAGTATGAGGTTATAAAGTAAATGAGTCAGATAAATAAGCTAATTTGGGTAAACGTTTAAACCACTTTTGAGAATCAATTGTTTTTTAAGGATTTAACTGGGACAGTTTCCAGGAATTCTCCAAACCTTTTTGCTGTAGTCTAATCTGTCTTTTTACATTCCCCACTCCTTTACATCTTCCACTCTCCAATTTACCTTCTTTCATGCTATTTTATTATATGCCTTTGTCCATTAGGCAGGAAAGTCTGTTCCTCTCTCCTCTAATGCCGAATAGTTTATAAAACATTGACAAAACATTCAGTATATGTCAGAACTTGTGTTAAATGCTGGAGAGACAGAGAAATGAAGCATGAAGGCAGATGGCTGCAGGGGTTAAGAGCACGGGCACTGGTGTTAGATAGACATGGATTTGAGTCTGTCTAACGACTATATCCGGAGAAGGCAATGGCAACCCGCTCCAGTACTCTTGCCTGGAAAATCCCATGGACGGAGGAGCCTGGTGGGCGGCAGTCCATGGGGTCGCTAAGAGTCGGACACGACTGAGCGACTTCACTTTCACTTTTCACTTTCATGCACTGGAGAAGGGAATGGCAACCCACTCCAGTGCTCTTGCCTGGAGAATCCCAGGGACAGGGGAGCCTGGTGGGCTGCCGTCTATGGGGTCACACAGAGTTGGACACAACTGAAGTGACTTAGCAGCAGCAGCAGCAGCAGCAATGACTATATCTGGAGAAGGAAATGGCAACCCACTCCAGTGTTCTTGCCTGGAGAATCCCAGGGACGGGGAAGCCTGGTGGGCTGCCGTCTATGGGGTCGCACAGAGTCAGACACGACTGAAGCAACTTAGTGACAGCAGCAGCAGCAGCAACGACTATATCACTTAATGGCTGGGTCACTGGACCAAATTCCTAATCTCTGTGAGGCTCAGATTTCTGATACCTAAAATACAGAGAATTATTGATACAACATCTTCTCCCGACAATGAGAGAACAAATGAAATAGAGAATGTCTATTAAGCAGGTATTTATAATTGCAAGGGTCAGAAACAGAACTCAAAATGGCATAAGCCCAAAGGAGGTTATAATGGCTCATATAACTGAAAACTCTAGGAGTGGATTTCAGGTATAGCTGAATCCAGGGGACTTAATGTTGTCATGATTCAGCCTCTTTTTCCATATCTAGCTTTTGCTTTCTTCTGTGTTGGCTTCACTTTCAAAAGAACTTTCCAAGTTTTCATTATTATTCTTATAGCTAGTCATCATAGTAGAAGGAGATCATCTCCTTCCAGAAAGTTCCATCAAAACAGGGAGCAATTCTCTTGGATCAATCTGGCTCAGCCCTGACTAATAACCATAATCGGGGAAATGGAATATCTTGAGAAGGCCAACCTCTATCACAAGTCCACTCACCTAAATCAAGAAAAGTGAAATCTAGATGCTGTTTTCAAAAGAAAAGGAAATGGATGCCTGTAGACAAAAGTCAGATGTTCATCAGAGAAGGTTAACACAGAGGCTGGCATCATATAGGAATATCTGTTGTTATCATTATAATTATTACTTTGAAAATAAATAAAATAAAAATAAACTTATCAGTAAATAATTAAATCATGATTTGATTAAAGTAATGAAAATGATTCAGATGAAAATAAAATGGGAAACTATGCAGTTTTCCATTACATTGGAGAGTGTAAGCAGTAAATTAGAATGGAGCAGGGTTGTTCCTAAAGGCATACAAGCAGTAGTTGAAGAAGACACTAAGACATCAAGTGACTGAAAATATTTCAGGGACTATTTGCTCCTTAACAGTTCTTGAAAGTCCCACTGAACGGTAGTGCACGTGCAACAAATGCCAATGATTATCTTATTAGCTTATGAAATAGCTTCTTTTTAATATTGGTGGGAGGGTCTGTGACTGTTTTGTAAATACTTGACCCTCTGATTGGGTGGGCTACTCAGTAAATCATCCCTAAGAAAGCCAGATTTACAAAGTTCTCTTACACTTTACTGATGTCTTTCCCAGCATTTTGTGGGCATGGCATAAGGATCTTAGTAAAAACTAGATTAATACAGGTGAAAAGAAGCAATTAATGCACATTTACAAACATTTCTCATATATCAATTAAACTAGCTCTATTATCAGGCCCAGTAGGGCTTCCCTGGTGGCTCAGAGGTTAAAGCGTCTGCCTCTGATGCGGGAGACCTGGGTTCGATCCCTGGGTCGGGAAGATCCCCTGGAGAAGGAAATGGTAACCCACTCCAGTATTCTTGCCTAGAGAATCCCATGGGCAGAGAAGCCTGGTAGGCTACAGTCCATGGGGTCGCAAAGAGTCGGACACGACTGAGTGACTTCACTTCACTTTGTTAGCCATTTTTTTCATTTCAAGGGCATGTACTAGGAAAGCATTTATTTTCTTTTCAAATATTTTCCTGTTACATTTTACTAATTTAGACCAGCTTTATACTCATTAATCCAAATTAGTGCCATTTTATAGTATGCTGCTGCTGCTGCTAAGTCGCTTCAGTCACGTCCAACTCTGTGAGACCCCATAGACGGCAGCCCACCAGGCTCCCCCATCCCTGGGATTCTCCAGGCAAGAACATTGGAGTGGGTTGCCATTTCCTTCTCCATGTCATTATTACTATTTTAGATTTAGAATATGGACATCTAGGACCCAGCACCCAGGACAGATCTATTTAGACTCTTACTCTACTTGGAGTTTGGTCCACTGACCAGAAGCATGAGGAGCTCCTTAGCAATGCAGTCTCGGCCCCGGTCCTAGACGGACTGAATCAGAACCTGCATTTGACAGGAGTCCAGGTGAACAGGTGAGCACAATGAAGTTTGTGAAGCACAGCTTTAGAGCACCCAAGAGGCCACGCCAGCAACTCGGCCAGGCACTGGGCTGTTTTGGGGAAGGAGACTGACAAGGGTTAAGCTGCCCTGCCATGGGGTCCCCACTGCCTGGAAAGCCCCCACCTCCTTGTCAGTGTGGGCATTTTACGTGAGGACTTGGTCTGGGTCCTTACACGTCGGTGTGTGGGGACGCCCTGGTGGCCGGGACCACTGTGGGGGCGCGATGGCTGAGGCCACACCCCCAGAGCCCAGAGGATGCTGTGAGGTCAAGTGGCGGTTTGCTAGAGTACCAAGTGCTCAGGAGGTGGTCCACCTGCTCCTGACTGGAGACTGCGCGCAGGTGGGCCTTCCCGCTTCCACCGCCCAGGCCGTCTGGGGGCTCGGGCCTCTCAGGGGTCTCCGGACCCCTACCCGCAGAGTCCCGGCGCAGCCCCCGCGCCCGCATCTCGCTCTGCATGCTGGCGAAGAAGTGCAGCACGCAGCGGTGTGCAAAGTCCCGCGCGTGCTCACAGCACGTCTCGTCGAAGAGCTTCTGCTCCAGGTCCACGTAGTTGCTCCAGTATCTGCGCTGCAGGAAGATTGTCTGGTCGAAGCAGGGCCTCAAGCAGCGGGCCAGGAAGGCCAAGACGATCAGCAGCAGGGTGAGACTCCAGCCAATGGCCTAGAGGGTGGGGAGCGCTAAGGTAAGCATTCAGGCACACAGATATTGTACAGCGTGGCAAGGGTGTTCCCTTTACTTATCCCTTCCATCCATTTTCAGATCTATCCACCTTCCAATTCAGTCATCCGTTCTACCAACTACCTCCATCCATCCTCTCTCCCATTCATTCATTCCTCCTTCCATCCATTTTCTATCCAACTATCTCTCACCCATCCCATCATCCATCCTCTTATCTGACTATATATCTATTGTCTTCCTATCAAGCTACCCTCTCAACCATGCTCCTATCTGTCCATATCCCCCTATCCAACCATCTATCCTCCCATCCATTCATGTTCCCATACTCTCATCCTTGCTTCCATTTACCTCCATCCAATCATCAGTCCACTTGTTATTTATCCCCCCTGCCTTCCTCCTGAACAAACACATCTTACTCCTTTAGTTTCCTCCGATGTATTTATCTTCCCACAGTTTCCACCCTTGGAAGCATAAAGCTGCTTTCCTTTGTCCTGACATTTCTCTACAAAGGTATTGTTCATAGCTGAAGATGCTATATAAGCCACAGTTCTAAGCCACCGCTTAGAGTGACTCTGCTTTAGGTTCCCCCTGCCTGGTGAGCACTGCACACAATAATAAACTGTTTATTTTCCTCCTGTTAATCTTTCTCTTTGTTAGAGTCTCAGCTGAAAACCTACATTGGGTGGAGGTAGTTTCGCTTTCCTTGCACTCCCATCCATTCATCTGTGCACCCACCCATCATCCTTTCATCTTTTTATCTGCTTCTTCATCCATGCTTATATATGTGCGTCCATCCCATCTAGCCATCCTTTATTTTCGGGGAGACACCGAGGACTCAGTCTTTGCTCTCATAGAGCTAACACTTCAGTGGAATTTACAATGACATAGGTGATGACTGGCTAAGTGCCATGTTGAAGGATGTATCTTGGGTCATGGAAATTCAGAGAGGGGACACCTGACCTGAATTTGAGGCCTCAGAGAACAGTGAAGTTGAGACTGAGACCTAAAGGCTGATGATAGTTTACAAGTTGTGAACAGGAAACAGTCTTCCAGGTCAAGAGTAAAGAGAAGCTGGAAGTAATTCTCTGAGGCTGGAGCCCCAGTCTAGCCAGCTCCTGGCCCTCCCCTCTGCCCAGCCAAAGGTATTGAGACATCGCCTAGGACTAGAGCAACTTTATTGACCTGGATCAGAGAAATCATCCTGTAAACTACAAGACTTATTTGAATCCTTATCATTTGTAGATATGATTGACAAAGCTCTCTGCCTGGCCTCTCACAAGGCCCTCCCCTCGCCCCACTCTAAGTTTAAAACGCTTGTGTGAGTATTTTACTTGGAGGAGCATTTACTGTGACTGATCATTTACAGCTGAGTCAGGACTCAACCCTGGTCTGAGGATTCTACAGTCTTTCCAGTGATAGTGAACTAGTCTACAGTGTTTACATCCACAGGGACATCAAGGTGAACAGACTGAACCTCCACTTATTTTGCAGGAGAACCTGAGGCCCAGAGGGGAATGGGCTCACGGCTGTGGTCACAGTCTGAAGCAGAATCAAGTGGGTCCCAAGCACTGTTCTTCTCTTTGCCACCCCACGGGCCTGCATTTTCCATGAGCCTGTCCCGACACCCCAGAGAGCTAGGGTGTATCTCCAGTGATGCTCTGGACGTGGTGGGAGCGTGTAAACACTTTTGGGGAGACACAGCCCAAGCAGGGCTCTGGCAGTGGTGAGGGTGGGATCTGGAGCTTGAGCTGGGGTTTGTTCCCAGAATAATGGATTCTGTGCTCCGTGGGGAGCCAAGCATCTGGGGAGGACCTGCATCGTAGGGGAGGGTTTGGAGGAATGGCATTTTAGATTCCTGCCCAGCCTCTTACAAACTGTGTGCCTTTGGCCTTGTGAACTAAACTCTCAGAGCCTCAGTTTCCTTATCTGCAAAGTGGGACAATTGTGATTGCATCTATCTTATAGGGCAGTTTTGAGAATTAAATGAAGTAACGCATGTGAAATGCTTAACACAGTGCCTGACACATAAGTGCCTCATAAGTGGTAATTAGTGTTATTTCTGAGCGGTGGGCAGAATACGTGTGTGGGGTGGGGGCAGGGTAGTGCAGTATATCTGCAGTGTTTTCCTGCCATCCAACCTGGAGATGAGCCTAGCTGACTCCAGAAGGGTATGGACACCTGGTCTCCACCCTCAGGTGAGTCAGTGTTGATGGCAAAGTGCCCACTTCCTAAGGCCTGACACTGTCCTGTGTGTGGGTCATGTTTCTGACCACCCCCCCAGGGACCACATGCTCTGCGGTTGTGTCTCTAGCATCGGGAGGAGGGCCTCAGGAAACCACGTATACCTTTTCACCCCGTCCCCCCCCGAACCAGTGCAGGACATTTCCCAGGGTAGGGAGAAGACACCCTCCGCCCCAAATTACCTGTGACAGGCACCGCAGGTAGCGAGACACCGCCTTCCGAGCGGGGCTGTTCCTGACCAGCTCGTCCTCCTTGCAGGGCACCTTGGCCAGAAAGAGCTGCACCTGACTGGGGGTCATGTTGGCAAAGTCTAGAAACTTCTCAGGGTCCACGGAGCTGCTGAAGGCGCACACGAAGCACTTCCCATCGAGGAGGGCCAGTAGGATCCAGACGAGGGGGGCAGCCAGCGCTCTCTGCAGTACAGAGGAGCACATGTACCTGGGAACAGAGGAAGGGAGCGGGAACACAGGCAGTCGGAATTCAGCTGCAGCAGCCGGAAATCAGCTGCAGCAGGAAGGCTACAGGCGGGATGCGAGAATGAACTTCCCAGGAGGGTGCGTGGTTACCCCAAAGGGAGGGTTGCAGCTCCCACTGTAGAGGCCTGAGCAGCAGAGGGTCGGGGGGAAGCAGAGCTGGGGTCCTGGGAGCCCTGGGACTGGAACACTGGGGAGCTGGTATTCGTCCTGCCCGAGCCTTTGTAGCAGACTCTGTTAGTGCTCTGCTCAGGCCAGAACCATCTAGAGCTTTGGTGGGTAGCTTCTATTCACCTGGGGGGCCTGAAGACCTCTGACCTTAACCCCCTGCATGGCTCTGTCTGGGGCTTCAGAGGAGTCCCTGCTCCCAGTGCGGGGTGGCCTGGAGGGTTCATGTACCCAAATTGACCTCAATCCCAGAGGGCAGGGCCTGGTAGTTTAATGCCCCAGCATCCGGGACCCTCAGTGGGATGATTTTGAGGTGGGTTCTACCCACTCCCTTAGGCTCCTCGAAGGACTGAGCCCCAGTTGTCTCATTATTATCACTTCTTCCTAGAACCTGCTTTTGGGGGACCCTAAACTAAGAGGGTCCTGTGGAATAACCTGCCCAGAGACAGCACTTTCACACCTCCCTACAGTGTCCAGGGAGCCTCTGATTGTCCCCAGGTGCCTCTCTTGACCTACTATGTCTAGTGGCCTGAATTGGGTGTTGGTCACAGGACAGGAGCCCAGTGGAGCTGGAAACACGAGACCCCAGAGGAAAAGCCTCCCTGCGTGGCTGAATCACAGGGAGCCGGGAGCCCCTGGGAACATTAAGGAGAGGCCGCTTGTGCACAGAACGCAGGTGTTTTTAACTTGCACGTGTGCTCAGTAGCTCAGTTGTGTCTGACTCTTTGTGATCCCGTGGACTGTACCCCACCAGGCTCCTCTGTCCATGGGATTCTCCAGGCAAGAATCCTGGAGTGGGTTGCCATGCCCTCCTCCAGGGGATCTTCCCCACCCAGGAATCGAACCTGGGTCTCTTATGTCTCCTGTATTGGCAGGCGGGTTGTATACAAAATATAGGATGGTGTGTGCCGCGTGTGTGTGTGTGTGTGTGTGTGTGCATACATGGCCTACCTGGTGGAGAATTATAAATATGTTATAGGCAGGGGTGGCTCCAGCATTTTCTATGGGGGCAAGGTGGTTAGAAGGTGGAACCAAAGACTTGTTATGAAGATACATAACATGCCCTTGAGAACACCCCAGTTGTCTATATCAATAGGGGAGAGGAGAAGATCACAAGTGAACTAAAACCCACCAAGGCCCTCCTACCACTGCCTCTGGATCTAGAGCACTTAGGTATTTTGTCTAAAACACTCAAGGCAGCGGTTCTGGGTTTGATTTGAATCTGAGCCTCTTCCTTGCCGTGGGAGCTCAGCCAAGTGACTTAACCTCTCTGTGCCTCAGGTCTCCCATCCTTAAAAATGGATCCAAGACAGGAAGAGACACAGGGCCGAGGTAAGAATTCAGAGGCTGTGCACACATAGTACTTGGCACAGAGCTTGGCTCACTGTTGGCCAGGGAGTATTATGAATTGCTAAAGTCCGTCAGCTTTTCCTCTCTCTCTCTCTCTCTTTTTCGGCTGTGTCACATGACTTGCAGGATCTGAGTTCCCTGAGCAGGGATTGAACCCAGGCCACAGCAGTGAAACAGTGACAGTGTCAAGCCCTAACCACTGGACTGCCAGGGAATTCCCCATCAGCTTTTCTTGATACAGGGCACTGACCAGGGTCTGAGGACACAGTGATAGCAGATGAGGTCTTTGCCCTCAGGGAGCTTGCAGGAGATGGGATGCAGCTTCAAGCCAACCACGCCTCTCATATGTGCAATACGCTATGCACATCATGGGATGGTCCTTCATGCATGTGGGGAGTTATAATCCATGGCCAGCAGGACAGACGTGACCTGGATAATTCTTAGGAGTCCTGTCATTCATGCATCTTTATCACTGGGCATAGAAAGGTGACAGACAACGGGATCAGAAATATCTGTTTCCAGAGTGGAGACTGGCGAATCTGTCTCTGTGAACTGATGGTGCCTTGGTATCATTTTCTGGGGGAGATCAGGGGACACATATGAAAGTAGGGTGCCTGTGGGGGTTCCTGGGGGAGCCCTGACCATACCCACGGGGGCCACTGGGGTTTGGGGAGCCCCTGGCAGTGCTTATGCAGTTGGGGGAGCTCCTGACGATGCCCACGGGGAGCTGGAGGGGGGTGGGACCGCACCTGATGATGCCCGGGTCCTTCCTCCGGTGCCCGGCGGGCCGGCGCCACTCCTCCACTATCACCACGGACTGCCGGTTGGCCAGGAGGCCGCAGAGAAACAGGGCGATCGGGGGTGTGAACAGCAGGCCCAGTCCGTAGAGGGCATTGTAGCGCGCCAGGCAGGGGCAGTTGAAGTCGAACGAGGAGTACAGCTTGACGGTGACCATGGCCAGCAGCAGGCAGATGCCGTTCATCACCGACTCGGAGCTGGACTGGAAGTGCTGGAAGAGGGTGTGGAATTTATCCATGGCCGCGGCCCAGGTCGGGGGCAGCTGCGGGGGGCGGCAGGGAGGCTTCAGCTGCCTTCCTGGTCAATGCCAGCCACACTGGGGGCAAGCCAGGGGCTGCGAGAGGTTCTTCCTTCTCTTCCAAGGGCCTGAGGGGACCAGGAGGAGACGGCGTCCTGCCAAGGGTGTGAGGCAGAGGCAGGCTGTCTCTACAGGCTCCCCTGCCCAGCCGGCCCAACGGTCGCCCACTGCTCCCCTCCTCTCTGGGAGATGAGTCACTGCTGTGTAACCAGCCAGCCCACAGCACCTCTAGGCAAATGGGCCCCACCCTGTCCCCCCATCCCTCCCCAGCCGATTCCCTCCTTTCTTCAGGGTTTGGATACTGATGCTGGACAGCTGGTGGGGCTGCCCGTGGGGGACAGGCAAATTCTGGGTGTGGTTAGGGCCATGGCACTGATGGAGCCAGTTACATTTTCTGGCTCTTGGTTAAGAACATGGCTTAGCTCCGCTGAGCCCAGGGAGCTTTCACATCGGGTTTTTGTGCTGGGAGGAGCCAGGAGGGCCTTACTCTGCCTGAAGCCATCCTGCAAGAGAAGTCTCTTGAAGAACTTTTAAACTGTTTCAGTGTTTGCCTGGGTTGGGGAAGGGGAGGCCTTCTAGATGGAGGGTACTGCCTGGTCAAGGGCACGGAGGTGAGAAGCAGCCAGTTTGGGGTTGCTTGACTGTAGTGTCAGATGCGGGTGTTGAGAGATGGGGTGGGGGCTCAGTGAGTGCCTGCGACCCTTTCCTCCACTTTATTCTGCTGCCCTTCAGGTCTGGCCACTGGCCAGCCCAGGCCTCCCTAAAGCACAGGTCCCATTACATCACTCCTCTGCTCGTGTGGCCGGGCCCCCCAGCCTCCTTGTCGTGATTATCAGGGCCCTCCTGACAGAGCCCAGAAGTGTCTTCTCACCTCCACACGTTTGCAGTTGCCTCTTCTCCTAGAGCACCCATGCCCCTTCCTCCCACCTACTCTGCAAGAGGCAGCTCAGAGGAGGCCTTTCAGCAGGCTGCCCTGGCGACCTCAGCTCTCGGGAGCCTCCCCTCCCATTTGGCCCTTGGAAAGGCCACTCCTGCCTGCTGCTCATGCCTCCCAGGTGTAGGGTGGGGTCTCCTAGCTAGGATGGGACCTGCACTCACACCTGCCTGTCCCTGCAGCCTCCAGCAGGGTGCCAAGCACACTCCAGGGCAGCAGAGGTGTGTTCTCTGTGATGCTGACACTCATTCCCCCTGCTTCCATCTCTAGCTTTGTCCTCTCCGCCCAGGCCTTGACCTGCACCTGCCCCTCTGTCTGCTCCTAGGAAGCAAATGGAACGAAGGTGCTGCTCTTAGCTCTCTCTGTCTCTCTCCCTCTCATTCTGTTTGCTCTCCATCTGACTCTGCCTTTCTCTGTGTTGTGACTCTCTGTGTCCCTCAGCGTGTGTGTCTGAGTCTTTCCGAGTGTCTTTCTGTCTCTGTCCCCCTCTCTGTCCTGCAGTCTCTTCCTATCTGTCTTTCCCTCCTCTTCATCTGCAACCCACCCCACAACACCCTGTCTTCCTGGCCCCCAGTCCTGAGCCTTCCTGGCCCCTAGTCCTGATCCAGGCAGCCTGACTTATGGAGGGGAGTGAGGCAGCCACAGGAACTGCTCCTGGTCACAGATGCATGGGCGTGGCCTGAGCCTGGGCTTCACCCACGCCCTTCCTCAGTCTTCTCCCCTCTGGCTCCCTCACTGGCAGCTCAGCGCTGCCCCTGAGCCAAGGAAAACCTCCGGGGCTGGGGTGCCCTTGACTCCACTGACGCCTGCTCCATCCAGCCTGGACCAGTGGGCATCTGGGACCCCCAGTGATGTCATCAGCACTTTGCTCACACAGTCCAGAGCGCCACTCCCGTGAGCCCTCTGGAGTACGGGAGGCAAGTGTCCTTCTGAGTCCTTCTGGACCCAGGGGCGCAGCACCACCCTCCAGTCTCCACAGAGCCCGTGGGCACTGTGGCAGCTGCACCGACCGCCCTTCTTCCTGTAGTCTCAAACAACTTTTAGAAACTGGAGTTATCTCCATCTTCTTTTTTTTTTTTTCTGATTAAACACACCATTATGAAAAAGTTAAAAATAGAGAATACGAAACTGTCCCCAAGACTGCACTCTCCCGCCCTGGAGTCTCCCTGTCAGGGTATCAGTGTGTGTTCCCCCACACTGGCGAACTCGGCCTTCCTCTGGAGACTCCGGGGACCACTGAGTGAAGCTCTTGGCTGCTGCTTGCCCGCCGGCCCTCCGGGGAGCCCCAGGGCTGCCGGGAGAGGGGACTTGCATCTGAGGCTGGTCTCTCCCTTCTCTTAACAGGAGGACTCACTGTATCTTGGTTTCAGTTCCTCTGAAAAATGAGAGTTGGGGAAGTTTGCGTTTGAGGGACCCCTGGGACCTGCCAAATGAATGCTGTGTAGATCGTTTAGCCTGTAGTTTAAGTCAGACCGTCCGCAATATGTCCTGCAAACTTGCTAAGGTATCTGTGCAGTCTCTACCTCTGATGAGGTAGTAACAGACAGAGGCCTGGGTCCCATTCTTTGCAGTTTATCCAGTGATGTGCCGTCAGGACCGGTGTGAGGGAAGGGTGTGGAGGGGGAGGGAGGGGGCTGGAGTGTGACTCTGCAGGGAGGGGAAGGGAGAGGAGAGGCAGGGGAGGAGAGAGAGGAGAAGAGAGGAGAGGAGAGGAGAGATTTGAGGGGAGGAGGGAGGGAAGAGGGTAGAGGGGAGGGGAGGAGAAGGGAGGGCACATGTTCTGGAGAAAACTTCCTAGCCTGTCACTAGCAGAGAACCGCCACCACCACCAGATTGCTGGGGCAGGAGAGGCTGGGTGTCCTGTCTGAGGTCACATAGCCTGGTGGGGACAGGGCCTAGAAGGAAGCTGGGATCCTCCCCTGTGCCTCCCAGCCCTAGTCAGCCTCGGGGCTGCTGCCAGGAGAGGGGATTGTCTGGCTAAGGCTGTGCTTCTCAACCCTGAACCACCTGAGAACAGAGGGGAGAGAGGTGGGCTGAGAGGATCTACTGAGGGAGGGAGAGTGGTGAAAGGGCCGCCAGCTGCCTCTAACCTTGGGAGTCTCCAGAGAAGAATGGACAAGGGGGCTTCCCTGGTGGTCCAGTGGTTAAGACTCTGTGCTTCCAACAGAGGGGACTGGGAGTTGGATCCCTGGTCGGGAAACTAAACCCCAGGTGCCACAACTAAGACCTGTGCAGCCAGATAAATAATTCTGAAAAAGAGAAAGAATGGACAACGCGTCTGGGAGAACACTGCAGAAAACTGGGACAAGGTCTCTCCCAGGCCAGCCTGTTCATAGCTCCAGACTCTAGGAGGTGAGACAGCCCTCCCAGGTCAGCCTGGACCCTGGGCCTCACAGGAAAGGAGAACCAACTGGTCTGACTGCACTGGCCCTTGCTGGGTATTTACTGGAAAACACTCAAGCAAAGGAAAATGCAAAAAGGAAGCCCAGCACAACTTAAAGGGATGTTACCTCTCAGGGAGAGCAGGCGGCTTTACATTTTTAAAAAATTCTGTATTTTCTAAATTGTCTATTTTGTAATAATGATTTTTAAAAATTCCCAATAAAAATCATAAATGTTTTTTTTACTGGAAAAACTCAAAGGGATTAAGGGACAAGGTAAAAGGGAGGAAGATCACCTTTTGTTGCCTGGAGTTCAGGCCTGCTGAACAAGGAGAGGCAGAAATAGAGGGAAAATAGAAGAAAGATTTGTTATTCCTGTGTGTAGAAAGCAAATTAACTTGTAGACGTGCTGTAGAAGAATGCCTCAGATCTGATTCTTCTAAACTCTCTACCCCACCTTGGGGTACCCCATCTTTTTTTCTTTTAAGATTTATTTGATGTGAACCATTTTTAAAGTCTTTATTGAATTTGTTACAATAATACTTCTGTCTTATGTTTTGGTGTTCTGTCCCCGAGCCACACGGGATATCAGTTCCCCAACCAGGGATCGAACCAGCACCCTGTGCATTTGGAAGGCAACACCAGGGAAATCCCCAGATCTTTTAAGTCTGGAAAAAATTTTAAAGTCAGATTTTCATCTTAATGTTGACTTAAATCTATTTAGCAGTTTTAAATATGTGTTAACTTGCAATGGGAAGATCTTTATAGAACAAGTCTTTGGTTTCTTTTTTTTTTTTTTACTCTAGGAGGTGAGACAGCCCTCCCAGGTCAGCCTGGACCCTGGGCCTCACAGGAAAGGAGAACCAACTGGTCTGACTGCACTGGCCCTTGCTGGGTATTTACTGGAAAACACTCAAGCAAAGGAAAATGCAAAAAGGAAGCCCAGCACAACTTAAAGGGATGTTACCTCTCAGGGAGAGCAGGCGGCTTTACATTTTTAAAAAATTCTGTATTTTCTAAATTGTCTATTTTGTAATAATGATTTTTAAAAATTCCCAATAAAAATCATAAATGTTTTTTTTACTGGAAAAACTCAAAGGGATTAAGGGACAAGGTAAAAGGGAGGAAGATCACCTTTTGTTGCCTGGAGTTCAGGCCTGCTGAACAAGGAGAGGCAGAAATAGAGGGAAAATAGAAGAAAGATTTGTTATTCCTGTGTGTAGAAAGCAAATTAACTTGTAGACGTGCTGTAGAAGAATGCCTCAGATCTGATTCTTCTAAACTCTCTACCCCACCTTGGGGTACCCCATCTTTTTTTCTTTTAAGATTTATTTGATGTGAACCATTTTTAAAGTCTTTATTGAATTTGTTACAATAATACTTCTGTCTTATGTTTTGGTGTTCTGTCCCCGAGCCACACGGGATATCAGTTCCCCAACCAGGGATCGAACCAGCACCCTGTGCATTTGGAAGGCAACACCAGGGAAATCCCCAGATCTTTTAAGTCTGGAAAAAATTTTAAAGTCAGATTTTCATCTTAATGTTGACTTAAATCTATTTAGCAGTTTTAAATATGTGTTAACTTGCAATGGGAAGATCTTTATAGAACAAGTCTTTGGTTTCTTTTTTTTTTTTTTCTCAACTTGGGGTCTTGCAGATATGTTACTGGGGGCCTCCAGATTTTTATTTCCTTTCAAAAGGAAAAAGGAATCTGGGAGTTATTTGAGAAACACTGGTGTGACTGTGCTTGGAATTCCTGTGATGGAGAGGGCTCTTTAGGACAGGGTGCCCCCTGCTAGAGGAGTCGGTGTGTCTAATGTGTGTGATGTGTGTGTATGTGGGGTGGAGGTGTTGGTGGGGGTGTGTGTAGTGTGTGTATAAGTGTGTGTCTTCAGAAACACAAGTGTGGCTGTGTTTCTTCTTTCTGGATAGAGAGCACACTCTCCCCTGAGGTTTCCTTCAGAAGGAAGACACTGGGTGCGTGGCCCACTTTCCTCTCAGGACCGGGAGGCTATTGTTCCCTTGTGTCTCTCAGAGCTGTGGTGCCCTCTCCACCCTTGAGAGACCTGACCCTCTTCTACCAAATGACAGAGTCTTCTGTGGGATCTGGTGACAGGCCTTTCTGGTCTGTTTCTGGCGGAGAGAGACAGAGCAGCGTGGCACCTCTGTGGGCTCCACTGTGGTGACTTTGGAGAGTCACACAGACCTGAGAGGCTGAAAAGAGAATGGAAAAAAAAAGGTAGGTGGGGGGGGGGGGACTGAAAAATGGCACCGGAACAGCTGGCTAACCATTTAGGAAAATGCAGGTGAATTTCTTCACAATCTGAGGCGAGGGAAGGCCGTTGTGAACAGGACACAGAATTCAGTAGTTGTGAAGGAAAAGATGGATAAAGTGGGCCCCACAACTTCTGTGAGCAAAATGCCAATCAGCAAAGTAAAAATAACAAAAAGCTGAAAAAATGCATTTTTTCACAAGCTGCACAC
Source organism: Oreotragus oreotragus (assembly GCA_006410675.1). NCBI lineage: Eukaryota > Metazoa > Chordata > Mammalia > Artiodactyla > Bovidae > Oreotragus > Oreotragus oreotragus. Next base: position 194,567 of record SJYX01013530.1, on the reverse strand, counting down.
AAGGCCTGTTTCCTACACACAAGCTGCACAAAGGCCTATGTCCTTAATTTGCATATGCAGAGGAATCATATAATCAATAAAAAAAGATGAACAAAACTATGAAAAAGTGGGCAAAAGATGGGAACAGGCTATTCACAGAAAAGGAAAGACCAGTGGCCCCAAATCCTGTGAAGATTCTAGTCCTTACTCATAATTAAATAGGAATCTGAACATCCAGGTGTCTTTTCAAACTTACCAAGTTGTTAGAAACTAAAAGATTGGTAATACCCAATGTCAGTTCTGACGATGGGAAAATGGCGGCCTTAGGGTCACTGCTGTGCACTTGGTGAGGCCTTCCACGGGACTTGCGCTTCCTTAAACACGGCCACAGGCCAACCCTATCGTGACACCGTGGCCTATTGGTACCTCATGAAAACTTTCTGTGCACGTTGGATCACCAGTGAGAAGCTGTGCAGAGCCTGGCGTGATCTTCATTTCCAAGCTGCCACCTATCTCTGCCTTCTAGGCAGTGTCCGGGAACATGTGGCCCTTCATTGAGGATTTCATGGCGAGGGGTCTTAGCTGGACGAGGTGTCTAACCGGTGCCCCGCTGTAGTGGAAGTACAGACCCTTAATCACTGGATCACTATGGAATTACCCCAGAATTTGATTTTTTAATCTGTATCTAAATGAACAGGAATGATATTTATAAAATTTGGTATTAGGTAGGGCCACCGAGGATGGACGGGTCATGGTGGGGAGTTCTGACAAAACGTGGTCCACTGGAGAAGAGAATGACAAACTACTTCAGTATTCTTGCCTTGAGAACCCCATGAACAGTATGAAAAGGCAAAAAGATACGACACTGAAAGATGAACTCCCCAGGTCAGCAGGTGCCCAATATGCCACTGGAGAAGAAAGGAGAAATAACTCTAGAAAATATGGAGAGACGGTGCCAAAGTGAAAACAATGCCCAGTTGTGGGTGTGACTGGTGATGGAAGTAAAGTTCCATGATGTAAAGAACAATATTGCATAGGAACCTGGAATGTTAGGTCCATGAATCAAGATAAGTTGGAAGTGGTCAAACAGGAGATGGCAAGAGTAAACATTGACATTTTAGGAATCAGTGAACTAAAATGGACTGGAATGAGTGAATTTAATTCAGATGACCATTATATCTACTACTGTGGGCAGGAATTCCTTAGAAGAAATGGAGTAGCCCTCATAGCCAATTAAAAAGTCCAAAATGCAGTACTTGGGTACAGTCTCAAAAATGACAGAATGATCTCTGTTCATTTCCAAGGCAAGCCATTCAATATCACAGTAATCCAAATCTATGCCCCAACCACTAATGCCAAAGAAGCGGAATGGTTCTATGATGACCTACAAGACCTTTTAGAAGTAACACTAAAAAAAGATGTCCTTTTCACCATAGGGGACTGGAATGCAAAAGTAGGAAGCCAAGAGATACCTGGAGTAATAGGCAAGTTTGGCCTTGGAGTACAAAATGAAGCAGGGCAAAGGCTAACAGAGTTTTGCCAAGAGAATGCACTGGTCATAGCAAACACCCTCTTCCAACAACACAAGAGACAACTCAACACATGGACATCACCAGATGGTCAATACCAAAATCAGATTGATTGATTATATTCTTTGCAGCCGAAGATGAAGAAGCTCTATACAGTCAGCAAAAATAAGACCAGGAGCAGACTGTGGCTCAGATCATAAACTCCTTATTGCCAAATTCAGACTTAAATGGAAGAAAGCAGGGAAAACCACTAGACCATTCAGGTATGACCTAAATCAAATACCTTACGATTACACAGTGGAAGTGACAAATAGATTCAAGGGATTAGATCTAATAAAGTGCCTGAAGTACTATGGATGGAGGTTTGTGACTTTGTACAGGAGGCGTGATCAAGACCATCCCCAAGAAAATGGAATGCAAAAAGGCAAAATGGTTGTCTGAGGAGGGCTAACAAATAACTGAGAAAAGAAGAGAAGCTAAAGGCAAAGGAGAAAACGAAAGATATACCCATCTGAATGCAGAGTTCCAAAGAATAGCAAAGAGAGACAAGAAAGCATTCCTAAGTGTGCAATACAAAGAAATAGAGGAAAACAATAGAATGGGAAAGACTAGCGATCTCTTCAAGAAGATTAGAGATACTAAGGGAACAATTCATGCAAAGGTGGGCACAATAAAGGGCAGAAACGTATGGACCTAACAGAAGCAGAAAATACTGAGGTGGCAAGAACATACAGAACTATACAAAAAAGATCTTAATGACCCAGATAACCACGACGGTGTGATCACTCACCTAGTGCCAGACATCCTGGAATGCGAAGTCATGCAAAGGTGGGCACAATAAAGGGCAGAAACGTATGGACCTAACAGAAGCAGAAAATACTGAGGTGGCAAGAACATACAGAACTATACAAAAAAGATCTTAATGACCCAGATAACCACGACGGTGTGATCACTCACCTAGTGCCAGACATCCTGGAATGCGAAGTCAAGTGGGCCTTAGGAAGCATCACTATGAACAAAGCTAGTGGAGGTGATGGAATTCCAGTTGAGCTATTTCAAACCCTAAATGATGATGCTGTTAAAGTGCTGAACTCAATATACCAGCCAATTTGGAAAACTCAGCAATGGCCACAGGACTGGAAAAGGTCAGTTTTCATTCCAGTCCCAAAGAAAGGCAATGCCAAAGAGTGCTCAAACTACCACACAATTGCACTCATCTCACACGCTAGCAAAATGATGCTCAAAATTCTCCAAGCTAGGCTACAACAGTACATGAACCTTGAACTTCCAGATGTTCATGCTGGATTTAGAAAAGGCAGAGAAACCAGATCAAATTGCCAACATCCACTGGATCATAGAAAAACCAAGAGAGTTCCAGAAAAACATCTACTTCTGTTTTATTGACTGTACCAAAGCCTTTTTGGATCACAACAAACTGGAAAAATTCCTCAAGAGATGGGAATACCAGACCACTTTGCCTGCCTCCTGAGAAATCTGCATGCAGGTCAAGAAGCTACAGTTAGAACCAGATAAGATCTTAACTGGAACAACGAACTGGTTCCAAACTGGGAAAAGAGTACGTCAAGGCTGTATATTGTCACCCTGCTTATTTAACTTATATGCAGAGTACATCATGAGAAACGCTGGGCTGGAAGAAACACAAGCTGGAATCAAGATTGCCAGGAGAGATATCAATAACCTCAGATATGCAGATAACACCACCCTTAAGGGAGAAAGTGAAGAGCAACTAAAAAGCCTCTTGATGAAAGTGAAAGAGGAGAGTGAAAAGCTGAGTGCTGAATAATTGATGCTTTTAAACTGTCATATTGGAAAAGACTTTTGAGAGTCCCTGGACAGAAAGGAGATCAAACCAGTCAATCCTAAAGGAAATCAGTACTGAATATTCATTGGAAAGACTGGTACTAAAGCTGAAACTCCAATACTTTGGCCATCTGATGGGATGGGAAGAACTGACTCGTTTGAAAAGACCCTGATGATGGGAAAGATTGAAGGTAGGTGGAAAAGGGGATGACAGAGGATGAGATAGCTGGTATCACTGACTCAATGGACATGAGTCTGAGCAAGCTCCAGGAGTTGGTGATGGACAGGGAAGCCTGGTGTGCTGCAGTCCATGAGGTTGCAAAGAGTTGGACACTACTGAGCGACTGAACTGAACTGAATGTCGATGAGTGCTTAGGGAAAAGTCACTTTCATACACTGATGGCTGGAGTACAAATTTGTATGAATTTTCCTAGAACAACTTGGCAATATATTTAAAGCAAAAATTTAAATATATATGCCCTTTTTATTGGAGAAGGAAATGGCAACCCACTCCAGTGTTCTTGCCTGGAGAATCCCAGGGACAGGGCGAGCCTGGTGGGCTGCTGTCTCTGGGGTCGCACAGAGTTGGACACGACTGAAGGGACTTAGCAGCAGCAGCAGCAGCCCTTTTTATATTTTAAATATACATACGCTTTGACCTAACAATTACATACATCTGTATTTGTTCTATTGATAGATTTGCAAAAATAGCCAAGATAAACAAACAAGAATGTTCATTACAGCTTCATTTTAATAGCAATGCAATTGGAAAGATTCTGAATTTCATCAACAGGGGATATTTAATAATTTTTAAAATAAATTATGCTACAGCCATAAAATGGGACCTATACAGCCATTAAAAGAATGAATCAAATCTATGTGTGTTCATATGAAAAGACCTCTAATAGATTCTGATAAGCATTAAAAAAAAAATAGTTGGGTATACTGTACATAGTATAATCCTGTCTGAATAAAAATGATATAAATATGTAAAAGGTTTGGTATTGTGCATACACTTTTTGCTGGAAGGATATATAAAATATGTAGACAGTTAATACTATTGGTTGCTAGCATGGGGGCACTTTTTCCCCTCTGTTTTATACCTTTCTGTGCTGTTTGATGTTTCAAACAATGTGTACATAAAAACTTTATTTAAAAAAATCAACAGAAGTATTCTGGGCAGTACATTTATGGATTTAAAAAATTGTTTCCATATGTAAATAAATGTGCTTAGTCACTCAGTCGTGTCTGACTATTTGCGACCCCATGGACTTGTAGCCTGGCAGGGTCCTCCGTCCATGGGGATTCTCCAGGCAAGAATACTGGAGTGGGTTGCCGTGCCTTCCTCCAGGGGATCTTCCCAACCCAGGAATCAAACCCAGGTCTCCTGCATTGTGAGCAGATTCTTTACTATCTGAGCCACCAGGGAAGTCCATGTAGATAAATATTACTTAAAAAAAATAGGATTGAAACATTTGACTGACACAAAACAAAATAACCAAGTTGAAACCTTAACATTCTTCCCCACTTTAATTTTTGGTCCTCAACCTATAGGTTACAGAATGTGAAAAATTTCATTCATTCACAATACATTTCTAACTCCTTTTCTCAGAAGAAGAAACAGTTGAGCCTGGTTTTATAATATTTTCACCTTTTTCTTTTAAACATGACTGACAGTCTATAAAAATGGACTTTCTGACCAAAGTGAAATGAAGTGTTCCCAGGTCCTCTGAGGGGGGCTGGTTTTCTGGTGTGGAGGTCCTGCTGGTGGTGGCAGCAGACCAGGGGATGCTGGTCCAAATGCAGAGACTGGGGGGCAAAAACAGGTGAGTTGCTCTCTGGGGAGGGGGCACACATCCAGCTGGATTTTCTGAATTCTATTCTTACTCCAGAAACACCGAAGACAGGGTGACTCTGGGTACCTGCCTTTTCCCTGTTGCCAGCGCTCACAAACTCATGAGACTTCTCAGACGTGTTTGGAACAGCCCTAGGCCAGGAATGGCAAGCCCCAGCTCTGAGAGTAGTTGGGTGCATGGCCTCGCACCCTCAAGCTCTGGCCACATAACAGCAGCTGTTCACTGGATATATGCAGTGCCCACAGCCGGCTGCTGTGCTGTGCTGGGCACACACGAGTGCCCACGTCAGGTACCAGACACAGGCAGTGGGACAGCTCAGTGTGAGCCGAGGTGCTCTGAAGAGGGCCTCCAGTTGCCTTAAGTTTGGGGAGAGTCTCTCAGTCCTGGGACAGACTGTGTGCTGGAGATGACAAAGTGGCCTCAGGGAAGCAACCGTGCCCAGAGGGTAACATCTGGGTGGCTAAAGAGCAGAGCTAACTTCTTCACTGATGTATTTTCATTATAATGAAGTAGTTAATGGAAGCTATCAGGATGTATTTGCTCCCTAAATTCTCCTTCCGCTTTGAAAGAGGAAACAGGGCAACCTGTAAACATTTAAAAGGTGTGTTGATGGACTTGAGGCCCCCCCTCCTCAAAAGCCTGACAGAGACAAAGCGGATTCTAATGGAGGTCTAGCGCCACCTCCTGGTGGCCTGAGAGAAACGGAGAGGGACGACTGGGAAGAGAAGATAGGGCTCGCAAGGCTGCTCACCCCGCTGAGAGAAAACGTTCCACAGGCTGCTCTGGCTGGGAAGAGAGGAAACTTTCCACAGTCTGAGGCGCCTTTGGGTGAAGGGGAAGGTCGGAACAAGCGAGCACCTCTGAGACCTCTCTTGGGAAAGGAGGATAGAAGTGAGAGGCTACCCAGGCAACAGTAATGGAGAAACGTCTGTTTCCTGTTCTGCTCTGGAGATGCAGGCCATTTGAACTGACTGAAAGCTTCTGACTCAGTGGAGGTGTGTTTCCCGGCTCCTGAAAGTGTCTTCCAACTTTTACTATGAAGGAGGTTAAAATTTTATAGTGACTTACTTATCATACCTTTCTTTTATGATTCTCCGATCATTTTAAAATTCTTAGAAAAGCTTTCCTGCCAGATAAAGTCATTCCTGGCTTCCCTGGTGGCTCAGACAGTAAAGACCCTGCCTGTAAAGTGGGAGACCTGGGTTCGATCCCTGGGTTGGGAAGATGCTCTGGAGAAGGAAATGGCAACCCAGTCAAGTATTCTTGCCTGGAGAATCCCGTGGATAGAGGGGCCTGGTGGGTTACGGTCCATGGGGTCGCAAACAGTCGGACACAACTGAGTGACTAACACACACGAGGTCATTTAAAATATCTCTGTAGGGAAAAGAAAATGCCGGGATATTACAGCCACTTGGAGCACTTTTCTTTGAGTTCAGTTTTGACATTTTAAAATCTATTTTGTGTTTACTAGTGGCCATGTGCTTCCTAACTTCTGGAGAGCTGAGCCAAAGCCCTGGGGAGTTTTAGGGGTCTCATCGGTAGGAGGGGGCTGGTTTGGGAACTCAAGGGAGGACACCTCCCTGGCGACAGGTGTCTTCCTCAAGCTGGCACCTAAAGGAATCCCACTCTGGGGCAAGGATTTGGACTCAGGCCATCCTAGGACTGAACCTCAGTTCACTTATCAGCTCCTAGTCAAGCATCTTAACTTTCCTAAGCTTCAGGATTTTCATCTTTAAAGTGGGGACACTGTTGCTGCTGCTGCTAAATAATAATATCTACTTCACAGGGTTATTGAATTAATACAGATGAAATGAATTAATACAGATGAAACGCTTAGACCAAGACCTTGTATATGTGACTATGTGCTCCATAAATATCTCCTGTTGGGACATCCCTGGTGGTCCAGTGGTTACGAATCCGCCTGCCATTATAGGGCACATCCCTGGCCCAGGAAGATTCCACATGCGCTGGGGCAACTAAGCCCATGTGCCGCATCTACTGAGCCCAGGCGCCGAGAGCCCATGTTCTGCAACGAGAGCCCGCACACGCAACAAAGACCAGCTCCGGTTCACCGCAACTAAAGAAAGCCCACGCTCAGCAACGAGGCGCCAGTGCAGCCACAAACAAACAAATATCATCATCAGTATTGCCTGAGCCAGCGGCCCTGGGACGAGTCAAGGGATGCTGGACTCCTTTGAAATCACTAAGCAAGTTTCCCAGATAGGGAGACATGTGGTCTTCCTTCTGGCATTGCACGTTTTTCTTTTTGCTTCTTGCAGGAATCTCCACCTGTCCTTTTGTGTGTGTTAGTCGCTCAGCCATGTCTGACTCTTTGTGACCCCATGGACTGTAGGCCACCAGGCTCCTCGGTCCATGGAGTTTTCCAGGCAAGAATACTGGAGTTGGTAGCCATTCCCTTCTTCAGGGATCGAATCCAGGTCCCCCGCGTTGCAGGCAGATTCTTTACCATCTGAGCCACAAGGGAAGCCCTTTTAGATGCAGTCTTAAGAATGCTTGGCCTCGGGCCTGGATTTTATCCATAGGTACTATACGTCCAGGACTTAGGCCTATGGGCTTTCTAAGGGTCTACATAAGACTGGAAAAAAAATACAGTGGCTCCAAATTATGAAAGGAAAACTTCAAAATCAAAATTTAAAAATGTTTACTTAAATGTCTATAAAACAACGCTGTGTCAACCTCATTAATCACTAAATGAGTACTCATAAATATTTCATTATATTTGAAGGTTCCTCTGTGTCTTTTCATAGTTCGATAGCTCATTTCTTTTTAGGATTGAATAATATTCCATGTCTGGAAGTACCACAGTTTATTTATTCATTCATCTACTGAAGGACATTTTGGCTGCCTCCAAGTTTTGGCAATTCCGAACAAAGTGGTTAAAAACATACACATGCAGGTTTTTTCGTGGACATAAGTTTGCAGTCCCTTTGAGTAAGTATGCAGGAATACAACTGCTGGATAACATGCTAAGAGAACGGTTAGTTTTGTAAGAAACCAGCAAACTGTCTTCCAAAGTGGCTGTGCTATTTTGTACTCCTACCAGCAATGAATGAGCATTCCCAGTGTTCCACTTAGTGCTGCCAATCATTCTAATAATTCTGCAGTGGCATCATCGTTTTGATTTACGTTTTCCTGATGACACAAGGTATGGACCGCCTTTTCAAATTCTTATTTGCCATTTTCTTTGGCAAAGTGTCTGTTAAGGTCTTTGGCTCCTTTAAAAAATGAAGTTGTTTTCTTACTGTTGAGTTTGAAGTATTTTTTGCATATTTTTAGGTAACGGTCTTATTTCAGATATGTCTTTTGCAGCTATTTTCTCCCAGTGTGTGGTTTGTCTTTTTACACCCTTGACAGAGTCTTTTGCAGAGCAGAAGATTTAATTTTAATGAATCAAGCTTTTCAATTATTTCTTTGAAAAACCTTTTTATCTTATATTGGAGTAGAGTTGTTTAACAATGTTGTGGTAGTTTCAGGTATAACACAAAGTGACTCACTTATGCATATACATGTATATACTTCTTGTCAAGTTCTTTTCCCATTTAGGTTGTCACTAAATAGAGCAAAGTCTCCTGTGCTAACAGTAGTAGTTAATTGTCACTAAATAGAGTAAAGTCTCCTGTGCTACCAGTGGGTCCTTGTTGGTTATCCATTTTAAATAAAACAGTGTGTTCAAGTAAGTCTCAAACTGCCTACCTGTCCTTTCCCCCTGGTATTACCAATTCTTTCTTTCTTGGTTCATACCTTTGTCATCTTTGTAAAAAGTCATTATCAAAGCTAAGGTCATCTAGATTTCTCCTGTTATCTTCTAGGAATTTTATAGCTTTGCATTTAACATATAGGTCTGTGATCCATTTTTATTTAATTTTTGTGGGTGGGGGTGTAAGGCCTGTGTCTAGATTTATCCTTTTGCATATGGATGTCCAGTCGTTCATGTAACCATTTGTTGAGAAAATTTTTGTTCCATTATATTCCTTTGCTCCTTCATCAAAGATTACTTGACTGTGTTTGTGTGAGTCCATTTCTTGGCTCTTTATTCAGTTCCATTTATCTATTTGTCTACTTTTTCACCAGTACCATACTGTCTTAATTACCGTAGCTTCATAGCACATTTTGAAGTTGGCTAACGTCAGTCCTCCAACTTTGCTCTTCTTCAATATCCTGTTCGTTACTCTGGGTCTTTTACCTCTCCATGGACACTTGAGAATCAGTTTGTTAACATCTACAAAATAACTTGCTGGGATTTTCCCTGGGATGTATTGAATCTATAGCTCAAGTTGGGAAGAACTGACATCTCGACAATATGGAGACCTGCTAGTGCATTCAGCCCTAAACTTGGCCCTGGGAGGTAGGAGACTGTACTGGAGTTAAGGAAAGCATAGGACAGGCTCCCTCACGGTGTTGGCAAGGAAACTGTACCCCACACAGTGCTAGGTGTACAGAGAGTGCTCAGAAGGGTTGCTGGGGCAATGAACGAAGCTGAATCCCAAAGCGCCTGCAAACAGGGCAGTAAGGTGCCCATTCCATGCTAAGATGGTTAGCACAGACTCCGGTCCTTCAGAGGAAAGACCTGGCCTCAAGGAAACTTTGTGGCGAAGGTACTGTCGAGAAGGGAACTGGCCAGAAAGGCTGGTCTGGGCAAGGCTCTTGGGCTTACTGAGAGGCTGTATTGATAGGTTAATTCACTGACATTGATTCATTGATTTGTCAAATATTTATTGAGAATCTGCTATGGTTCAGGCACTCAGGGATCTCCCATCTAACACATCCAGCCACCCCCTGCAGTTCAGGCAGGGCCACTTCTGTATGTGCTTTTGGACGGTGGTCTGATGATGTTAGTAACTATGGGCTGGGCCTCAGAGCTGCCTTGTATCCTAGCCAGGGACGGCTGAGGCTGTTTCCTATTTAAAGGCCAGCTTCTCAGCAGGGAGGGCGAGGTCAGCTGTTGAAGTTTAAGGGAGCCCTGGCTCAGCCTAGATAAACTCTATCTTGTCTGCCCAGTAGGGGAGCATCCCGTGGCTTGTTCTGGGCTCAGTCTCCAGGGGTTCAGGGAAGGAAGAAAGGAAGCTCTCAGTCAAATATTTTATTATTTTATCAGCATGGAGATTCTTGAAGACTTGAACTGATCTGGGAGATGTGGAGAGGGAGAAAGGAGGGGAGGAGAGAGGTGAACCAGTAGGAGGAGACTCAGCAAGGAGCAGCAAGGGCAGAGACATAGGACAAGGGTGGAACAGGGAAGGGCAGGAAGAAGGGAGAAAGACAAGAGGAGGGAGGGAGAGGAAGAGGGAGCAAGAGAAAGGAGCTGGTCAGAAGGGAGAGAAGCTAGGCAGAGAAAGGGCGACGGGGGCCAGAGCTGCTGTTGAAACTGTCCCTGGGTCCCCGCTTGGGGTCCCCTCTTCTCCTGTGCATTGGTGTGAGCGCTCACAGCATCCACATGGACACACGTGTACACGCAGCCAAACACATATGCACTGACACCCACCCCTTTGGGCAGAGCTTTCAGAATCTACGCTGCTGGGGAGGCGGGGTTGCCACGGTGACAGGTACTGGAGCACCATCTTATGGGTATTAATAGCTTCCACTGAAGCCACCAAAACAGTGACTTCAGCCAGATCTTCTTCCTGGCAGACTCCTTCTCCCTCCTCGCTTCATAACTGGGGCTGGGAAGGGCCCTCGGGCCCTCAGGGGCCACTTCCCTGCCTCCTGGCAGCCTCTTTGGTGAAAGGATGCTTGAAGCCTCGGGGATTCCACCCAACGTCCAGGGGAAGAAGGGTGCTGTGGTTCTTGGCTCCTGAGCTGGGTCCAACCACCACCCCTGCCAGGAAAGGATTTCTGAGGGTCCCCTGGAGGGGACACCCTCAGCTGCCCTGGGTCCCGTGCAGCCACACCCACCTCCTCTAGGTCCCTGCCTGGCCAGAGACTTATGAGTTGCCGCCTGACATTTGGTGCCCCACCCCCACCATAGCGCAGAGCTCCTTGGGAAAACTCGGGCCGGTCTAGGGAGATGACATAAGGCAGCGGTCCCCAAGCCTTTTGGCACCAGGGACTGGGTTTGTAAAAGACGGTGTTTTTCACAGAGAGGGTGTGGGGGAATGATTCAAGCACTTTACATTTATTGTGCACTTTATTATTATTACATTGTGATATAGAATGAAATAATTATACAATTCACCATAATGCAGAATCAGTGGGAGCCCTAAGTTTGTTTCTCTGCAGCTAAATTATCCCATCTGGGTGTGATGGGAGACAGTGATAGTAGGGTTTGTGCTCCTATGGGAATTTAACGCTTCTGCTGATCTGACAGGAGGCGGGGCTCAGGCAGTAATGTGAGGAGGCCCTGTGGTAAAACAGATGAGGCTTTGATCGCTCACTCACCACTTGCTCACCCACCACTCACTTCCTGCCATGCGGCCTGGTTCCTAACAAGCCATGGACTGGTACTGGTCCGTGGCCCACTGGCTGGGGACCTGTGACGTAGGGTGCAAGATTTCAGAGGCATCGCACTCAAGCCCGAGCAAGAGCAGGGTGGCTGTTCCTTGCTTGACTCTAAGGGCGAGTGCCTCCTTCCATTTCATCACACAGGGACGCCTCGCTCATCTCACCCTAATCTCAGCCTTGTGGATGCTCCCATCATCTCCTCAGCCTCTGAGATCAGGGGATGTTTCTGTCCTACGTTCAGTTCCCTGACTCGGTCCCTAATGCCTCTCGCCCTCCTGTGCAGCTCCCTGGGGTCCACAGAGCCTTTGGACCCCCCAGGCAGGCACCGGTGTCTAGTCCCCTCGTCTCCCCTTGCCTGTGACCTTCTCCATTTCTCCCCTGCTTGGCGCAGAGCCCCAGGTTTACACCATATGGGACCCATGACATCCCTGCCTCCCTCTACCATCGGGCCTCACCAGCCCCCATCCCTTCTGTGTCCCAGCCCATCCCCCCAAGGAAGGGAAGGAGACGACAAGCTTCCCCCCGCCCCAGCCACTGTTGGTAAATCCTACCAAGGGCTTGCACTTCGCACACCCTCCAGGGGAACTAGTCTTGTCTATACAGTCTTCAGATTTATTCTGATGCCAGCAGCAGCCTAGAGTGACCTCATTCCAGCAGGCTTCAGGGGGTATATGAGTGTGTGAGAGTGTGGGTATTTGTGTAGAAGTGAGTGTGTGTGAGAGAGTAAAAGTGTGTGTGCAAACGGATGAGTGTGCTGCCATTCAGAGCCCATGGATTTCTGATGCATGAGTCATCAGCTGGCGTGAGCCTCGGGGAGATACGCCCATAAAAAGACAGCACCCCTGACCTGCCACGTCCATTCTTCAGCTGGCTGAGCACGTGATCCTGGGCATCTAAGAGGCTGGGGGCGGAGAAGGGAGCTGTCTTTCCCTCCAGACCCCAGAGAGCAGCTGTCAAGGATATTTCTAGCTCGCCTGGAGTCCCAGACATTTAAGGATGTGATGCCTGCAATGGGTGGGGGTGGAGGGCAGGAGAGGGGAAAAAGGGATGGTTCAGAGGCTTTCCTCCCACGCCTCTTGGTGGAATTCGCCTGGCAGGCAGGGGGATTCGTCCATTTCACAAGCAGTGTTGGACAGTCTGTCACGTACCAGGCACTCTCTTGGTGAATGGAGTTGACCTGCTCGCTCCACTCACCTTGCGAGGAGGTAGACCATAAACCAGGGGGCAAAGGAAAGTCTACTTTCAAATTAATTCCAGAAGATAGCACAGAGTAATGGTATGGCGCATAACTGAGAGTGGTGGAGGTTCTCTGGCTGGGCTGGTCAGAGAAGGTCAGGAGGTGACACATGAACTGTGCCTGAATAATGAGGAGCTGTCCCATGAAGACTTTCGGAAAGAACCACCCAGAAGAGGATGGATGAGATGCCCGAAGGCAGCCCGTGTCCTTGCTGGATTCTGGATCAGAGTTGTTGAAACCAGTCAGGGAGCTAGAGGTGATGGAAAAGGACGGCAGACTCTCTCTCCCAGCAGGACCTTGGCTCATCTTCTAGCCCTGACCAGACAGGGAGAAGGATGGTCCTGGAAACTACATGGGAAAATGATCTGAAAAAGAATGGACATATGTTTATGTATAACTGAATCACTCTGCTATACACTTGAAACAAAACATTGTAAATTAATTATACTAAAAAAAAAAAAAGACAGGGAGAAGAAGACGCCCCCCTCGTCCAAGTAGATGATGACTCCCTTCCCTTCCTGCAGGTCCTAGTATCAGTGCTGAGCTTCAGGATGGATGAGTCATGTGAACAGATGACTTGCTGAAGGCCCTTTCCTCCAGGAAGCTTTCTTTGACTGCTGCAAGCCACAGAGACCCCCATCTCTTGGAGCTGACAGAACCACTCAGTTCAGAGTTGGTGGTTCTCTGACAGCTTGTTCCTGAGATTTGTCCCTGAGGCTTGGCCCTCCATCCAGTCTTCTAGGTCCAGTCTGTGTTCATCTAAAGGCTCCCAAAGCCTTTTTGTGTCCAGTAACTGAACAGCCTGGGGTTCTTGTTCTGAGCCTTTGTCTCAGTGCCCCTTGGAGCTGACTGAGAGCAAAGGGTCAGGTGCTGGGTGGGATTTTTTTGAAATGGACAAGTTATTTAATTAGGTTCTTTGCAAGAAGTTCAGAACACTACTTTGTGAGAATAAATTCCATTTGTGAGAGCAAACACAGAGCACAGGTAGCCCTGGAGCTGAGGGACAGCTTTGATTCTTTGCAGAATTTATGAGTCCACGGCTTTCTGATCAATCTTGCGCTGTTCTGTGATCTCCTATTTCTCTCTGTGTTGAAGATCTCACCCTTCTGGTGTCTGGGCTTATGCAGCTTCTTCTTTTTGAAGTAAGCGTCAGTGAGATGTTCTGGGATTTTCACACCACTGATGTCGATTTTGGTGGAGGTGGCAATGACAAATTTCTGGTATGTTCTACGCAGAGGAACTCAACCGAGGGACAGAGGCCCAGTCACAAGTAACAAGCCACTGCCCAGATGCTTCAGGAGAATGACCCTCTTTCCTCTGTGGTGCCCTGTGAGGATGATCAAAATAGTCCCGGGAGTGATGCCGCTGGCACGCAGCTTTTTCATATGCTTGCTGCTGCTGCTAAGTTGCTTCAGTCGTGTCCGACTGTGCGACCCCATAGATGGCAGCCCACTAGGCTCCCCCATCCCTGGGATTCTCCAGGCAAGAACACTGTGAGCCCAGACACAGAGAGGAGCGGAGCGGCCCGCCCGCCCCCCGCCGCAGCCCCACCAGGGCCCTCCCCCGGCGGCGCGCGCCCCCGCGCGCGCACACACTTGCACACCGTACCTCCGCTCCTGCCCAGCCTCGCCTGGCCCCTGCGAGTGGCGAACCCCGCTGGGGCCGGATGCCATGGGTAACAACTTCTCCAGTATTCCCTCTCTGCCCCGAGGAAACCCGAGCCGGGCGCCGCGGGCCCACCCCCAGAACCTCAAAGGTAAGGCTCCGGCGGGGCCAGGCTCAGCTGGCGGACTGGGGTGCAGATGGAGGGGCAGGGACAGGTGGAGAGGTGTGGTTGGGGAGGCCAGACAGGTGCCACCTGTTGTGCGTCTTTGGAAGCGGGAGATGCGTCTCTGACCATTGGGGGTTCGCTGGAGGTGGGGGGCTGCCGGTGATGATGGCGAAAATCAGGGAGGATGGCGTTCCGTGGGGTCTACGCAGTTCTCCCAGCACACCAGAAACGTCACTGGAGTCCCCTCAGGCCACGGTGCTAGGCGAGCGTGCCGGGGGTGAGGAAGGGCATTTGCCCGGTGGATGGGGAAGTGTGGCAGGTTGCTCAGCTGTGCTTCCCAAGAGAAGTACCGCGGTCTCCTTTTTCATTTGCCCATGGCTGGAGAGGTGATGGCTGGAAACGCTGGTTGCCTTTCCGATTGGAGGGTATTAAAAATACAGGGCCGAATAATAGCCTGGGAGAAGGGACTAGAGCTGTTGGCCTCTGGAGTCCTCTGCAGCTACTGACTTTTTGTATCCACCGAATCAGCTTGGTTTCTGGTTCCCCAAAGGCCATATGTCCAGCCAGAACTCTAGAAAGGATGGGCTGAGAGCCTTGAGACAGACCTCAAGGTCTTTGCCCTCTTAAGTCCACCGACCTACTCAGCACCCTCAGGGAGGTGCCAGGCCCTGTTCTTTGCTTTACCTCTTCGGTGCTGTCTCTGACCTTTTGAAGACTCACCTGGGCCTTCCCAGGCCCTCAGAGCCCACTGATTCCTTTCAGAAAGCTCCTTTGCTATCATCCTGAAAACCAGCCAGCACTGACTGGGCGTTCAGATGACTAAGAGTCAGGAAGAGAAGCTCTTGGGCAAGTTTACAAAGAACTTTCATAAATACCTTTTCAAATGAGCAAGGAAACCGCTCTGCATAGTACTCAGCTCGTCATTCCCATTTCACAGTTAGGAGAAGCAATGCTTGTTTCAGGATCCCAAAGCCAGAGTGGCAGAGCTAGACTGCAGACCTGTATCTTCTGTCTTGGAGTGCTACCCTCTCTTTTGCTGGACAGTTAACCTTCAGAACTGGGGAGAGGAGAGGAGACAGGACCACAATCCTGCATTCTAACTCCGGCACTTAAAAAACCACCTCTCACCTTGAGCACATCAATGGGTTTATTGTGTCTTTCTGAAAATTAGTATGGTGGCACACATCAAACCCTTTTAAAATGTCATTTTCATTGGCCTGTGACTCTGCCTGCAGAATTGATCCTGAAGAAATGGAGCTGAAGGCAAATACTTGTACATGAGCCTAGGATGCTCTGGCAGTGTTGTTTGTACTAGAAAACAATCTAAATGCCCTGTAATCATGGTGAATCCTCTTGGTGGAGTATTATGCAACCTTTAAAATAGTATTTTTGAAGAGCATTTGATTTGATCACTTGGGAAAATGCGCACAGCAGCATAATGACAGTTGTAAGAAGCAGTGGCCCCCTGGAGGAGGAAATGGCAACCCACTCCAGTATTCTTGCCTGGAGAATCCCATGGACACAGGAGCCTGGTGGGCTACAGTCCATGGGGTCGCAAAGAGTTGGAAAAAAAAAGAAGCAGTGGCAAAGCTGTATAAACAGTAGAGCCCAATTTTGTTAAAATGTTATGGATGCCCCTCCCCCACAGAAATCAAGCAACCTTGAAAAGAAAGTTTCCAAAAGGTTAACCATGGTTTCCTCTGGGTAATGAGATGGTATTAGAGTTTTTCTTTTCTTTTTAATATTTTGCTCTTTTCTAAAATTTCTACAACAAGCAAATATTAATTTTAATCATCAGAAATAAGCTCTAAGTATTGCATGTATGATGACTTTCTGAGCACTGAGAAGGATTCTTAATGATGGTGGAACCTGTGTTTGTCATCCAGTTCAATGTTGTCTCTTCCATGGGAGAGAAATGAGGGGAAGGGAGAATGATTTGCCCATTTGCTCAGTGGGCCAGTCAAGAGAAGGTGGCAAAGTCAGGCTGAGTCCTTCAAGGGCAGGACTTAGCTGGGGGCCAGTGAGCTGACTTGGTGCTGGAATGCTCATCAATTACCCCGAGAAGGCTGTGTTCCATCCATGACCCTAGGGAAGCCCAGAGAAGGCTTCCATAATTGCACCCTTTTAACCTACAGTTTGGGATTGTAGGGATGTGAAGTCTCTGGGACTGGAGTCTTTGACAAGGGAGGCAGTGGGCAGGAGAGGGTCTGAGGCCCTCCTATCTCCCTGCTCCCGCCCTAGCCTTCTCCTCTGCCTGACTCTCCCCTTGTCTGGCCTGAGAAAGTCGCCTTGCGCTGCCTCCCTGATTTATAGGGATCAGTTCTTACTCAGTGGGAGTAAATGGGGGAGAAATTTTCCTCACCCCAGCAGTCTCCCTCCCCTGTCTCTCCCTTCTGGCTTGGTTTTCCAGGATCCATTCTCCCCTGTCCCTAACCACACACCTACAGGAGGGGCCATAAGAATTTTGGTTCTGCTCCTGCTGAGCCCGAGATGAAGGATTAGAACATGCCATGAAGGCTGACTTCCGTCCTTCGAAGGTCTAGGGCCTCCTGATTCGGCTTCTCAGCCTGACTTTTCCCCATCCTAAGAGAACCATCACTTTTATTCTGTGATTGTTTTAATGTTCACTCCAAGTTGCTTTTTAACTATATCAGCATTGAGCTAGGGGTCTTCTCTGACACCTCAACAGTCATCCTGAATTCTACCCCCATTTTATTGGTATGACCTTGATACTGGCTGTGATTCTAAGACTGTCCACCCCAAATTCTGCTTTGTACTCACCCAGAATTTCAACTCTGCTTCTTATCAGTGTCCATCCAGAAATTTACTGGGGCAGGGAACTCTTGATTGTTTTTTCTCCTTCCATAATTGCCATCTATTGATTTCTCACCATTTTAATTAAAACAACTGGAAAGGACCTGGCATAATGGGGACCCTGGGACTCATTAGAGATCTAAGATTGGTCTAGCTGTCAGGCTGACATGAAATGAAGCTCTTCCATCACCTGTCAGGTGGTAGACTTTGGTCTTCTTCCTGAAGGCACCCTGACCTCACTCCCCTGCTGGTGATTCACACTGGGGTCTGAACAGTGTTGGTCTAGGAGTGTCCAGGGGAGAGGTCCAAGGTATAGATCCGGGATAAGCACCAACAGACAGTTATGAAGAGCTGGTTATGTGCCTGGGTCAGGGGTGAGGGCTCGTGACATCCCTGGACATTCACAGAATGAAGATCTACTTGATAAGGTGGGGCTGAGGGAATGGATGGCATCAAATACTTGTTTGGATTGTTAAAATCCCAGATATGTGTGAGCAGAGGTCAGAAATGGGGAATCAGGGAAGAATTTGAGTTGGACATGGAAGGAACTGTAGAAATTGGGTAGATGGCAAGGAGTGCAGGGGGAGTCCTAGATATGGACAGGAGGGTAGGGCAAGGGACGTGCAGCAATGGAGACAGATACAGAGAACAGAGATCTTCATCCTTCCCTCTCTCTTTCTGAGTGCCTGCCTACTTGGTGCTTGATACTGGGAGGAAGGTAACTAGGAGAGCCTTCGGGGAGGCTCAGTCTGCCGTGGTCACCCATAGATGGGATGGGGATGGGAAAGGCCACCTCCTGTCATTTTTTTTTTATTGTGGTAAAATTCGCATAACATAAAATTCACCATTTTAACATTTTTTAAGTGGCATTTAGTACATTCACAATATTGTACAGCCATCCCTCTATGTAGTTCCAGAACCTTTTCATCACCCCAGAAGGGAAGCCTGTGCCTGTGAAGCAGTTACTCCTCATTACTCCCTCTCCCGAATCCCCAGCAACCACTAGTCTCCTTTCTGTCTTTATGCATTTGCCCACACTGGACATTTCCCTTAGATGGACTCACAGTACATTTGTCCTTTTGTGTCTGGCTCGTTTCACTTAGCCTAGCGTCTCCAGGGTTCATCCGTGCCCTAACATATACCTTCTTTCCTTTGGTGACTGAATGACATTCCACTGTGTAGATTTGCCACATTGTGTTTACTCACTTCCCAGCTGATGGCTATTTAGATTGTTCCATTTTTTGGTTATTGTGAATTTTGTGCTGTGAAGATTTGTATTTAAGTTTTTGTTTGAACACCTGTTTTCGGTTCTTTTGGGTCTATACCACGGAGTGAGCCTTCCATCTTTTTAAAGCTGGTGCTTTTGAATTGGACATTTGACAAAGCCACTGGTTGTGACGGATGTAGGGGGATCATCCCCCTCCGGCTTTGGCTGGGGGTTGCACCCGCCAGACACCTGTTGTCTTCAAAGTCTCTTTTCTGTGGTGGCCGAGGCTCCTGGCAGGCAGAGGTGGGGTGCGTCTAAGGTTGACCAAGGAGCTTTGACTCTTTGAGGTGGACCAGAGTGAGCTACAGGAACGTGTCTGTCAGACTCTTAACCTCCTCACTGCTCTGGGGTGGGGTTGAGGGGTGCATTTGCCTAGGACAAGGTCGTAGCCATTTTTCAGCCTTCATAGCCTTGCTGGTACTCCCCCCAGTCTGGGTCCCCAGCCCAGGTATTGCAGTAGCTGACCCCTCTGCCTCTCATTCCTCCTTTGATGCTGCCAAAGGGATCCTCCTAAAGTATTCCTTTCATCGTGCCCCTCTCCTATCAGTAATCTTCAGTGTCACGACCCAGACTGCCATAATCGGAAACTCAAGGCCTCCACTCTTTGCTCAGCCCACAGAGATTCCCACAGCCCTTGTCTGGGCTCCTCACTTGGCTGTCAGGACAGTTGCAGGTTAGCTTAGCTCATCTGTCCACCCCCCAGGGCTTGCAGCAGACAGAGTTGGCATGGTGAAGGGGTTGGGGCTGGTGGCCTCCTCTGCCACGCCAAGACTTCAGGGAGCTGAGTTGAGACAGCCCCTGTGCTGAACCTGGAGCATCTGTCCTGCACACCCTGTTGGGTTTTTATTTAGTCTGACCTTTGAACTCTGTATTGTTAACCATCACAGTAACATTTATAAGAGCCACATGTGTTGCGGTGGTTATTGCGTGCCTAGTGCTTCCATGTAGATTATTTCTGAGGGGGGAGCTATCATTGTCATCATTTTATAGATGGGGAAAGAGAAGCTCAGAGAAGTTAAATAGCTAATCCCAGGCCGCACAGTTTGAAACTGATGGAGCTGGGATCCACACCCACGTCTCTCTGACTTTAGAGTTCACTCTTGCGACCACTATACATTTTGCCACCGTAGAATTCACTCTTGGTGGGCCCTGTCTTCCATTGTGTCAGAGAAACTGGGGAGCAGTCTCCTGGCCTCTGGACAGGGCCCCAGAAGAGGGAAAGAGAGTACCATAGGGTTCTTGATGCTCCTTTCCAGCCCCCGACCCCACCCCTTCCACCTCCTCTGCAGAGAAAATGCCTTGCAGACCCATCAGCCAGTCATCAGACACTTTCAAGGGAATTTTCTGTTCCTTTGGGCTAGTGTTTCTCAAAGTGAGGTTTTTCTCCCACCTGCATCAGCATCAACTGAAAACACATCTAAAATGCAGGTTCCCAACCCCCACGCCAGACCAACTGTCTCAGAATACATTGGTGATAGAGCCCCCAAACCTGCATATTTAACAGGAGCCCCAGGTCATTCTGATATGCCTCAGAGTCTGAGAACTATCAAGGCTGTGGGGCCTCAGAACACACCCTTTCTGATATTCTTGGAGTTGGTGAAATCAGGCTTCCCAGAGGAGAGGAACCTGAAGTTGGATGGAGATTTGGAATGGGCATTCAAGGGCATCTTGGTGAGGGCATGGAGGCAAAGGCACAGAAGTAGGAAAATGCAAGGTGCTGGCAGAGACAGTGAGCAGCCCTTCCCATCTGGGATGCGAGACCCACAGTGGAGAGACGAACGGGTCGATCTCTGAAGATAGGCTGAGGCCAGATCGCACAGGGCCTCGAATGCCAGAATGAGTTTGGGTTGATCCTGTCGGCAGTAGGAGCTATGGGTGGCTTTTGAGCAGATGAATGTAGTGATTTCCTTTAAACTGCAGCATCAGCAGAGAAGAGGGGAGGAGCAAATGAAGCATCTTGAGCTGCTGGGAGGTTAATAAGCTAAAGGGCTTCTGTCCTAGGCCAAGCTGAAAGGGCTGGGTGGGACGGCCAAGCTGAAAGGGCTGGGTGGGACAGCCAAGCTGACGGCCTCATCTAGGCTTCCCATGGGTGAATCTGGAAGCATTTCTGACCAATGGCTATGGCCAAGAGAGCTCTTATTCCTCAGAAGAAAAAAAGGATTTTTAAGAAGTGTGAGACCTGATGCTTGGCACTATACTGGGTGCATTCTTGTAGGTTAATTCATTTAATCATTCAGTAAGTGGAAAGAAGGTATTATTATTCCCATTTTATAGGCTAGAAAACTGCGACTCATGTGTTCTACGAGTGCTGTCCAGAATAAGAAATGACAGAACTGGGATTTTTATGTAGGACACCAAAGTCCATGAGGGAGAAAATTAGCCTTGGGGGGAATTTCTGCATATTGGGACTTTCTTCTCCCTGAGCATCTGGGATGACAAGTGCCTAGTTCTAAGATGTGTACGTTGAGGTCCTGGCATTGGCTCTAAATCAGAGCCAAAGATGGTGGTGGTATGGGTACCACCAGAGCAGTGACAGAGGAGGAAGAGGTGGCAGGAAGGAGAACAGGAGCAGGGCACTGCCCAGGGCATGCTAGGGCTGCCTCCACCTGGGTCCACCAGCTGCCTGGGCTCATTTCCTGTTGGCCTGTGACTCTCTCACTCCTGGTCCTGCACACCCACGAGCTGGAAGCCGAGGGGCTGCTCCTCACTGAGCTGGTTGCTTTGGCAACCCTGGGTAGGATGTGAGTGGTCTCCTTGGTAACGCCTGGGAAAACTGCCTGCAGGGGTGGAGGGAAGTGGACTGGCCAGTGGTCAGGCTGGGTGGCACAAGCAGAGCCAGGCAGGCCGCTGAGACTCCAGGCCGGTGGGGAGGGTCCGGCTTATGGAATAGCCAGGGCAGCCTGTTGGCCATTCTTCAGCAAGCCGGAGTCCAGGGGCCTTGGGGGCCTGAAGGTCTACCTGGTGAGACCAGAGGCACTAATGGGCCAGCCCAGGAAGTGGGAGGAGATGGTGGTGAGGGCAGGAAGTGATGAGAATATAGCTTCTGGATGACAGATCCAGCTACAGGGTTTATTAAAAGATGTTTATCAGAGGTCATTACGTGGATCCTGCTGCTTTAGGAAATGAGCAGGTGCTGATGTCTGTGGGGCAGGGCGGAGAGAGAAACAGGGCTCAGAGGGGAGGAAGAGTCACTGCAGGCAGGTGGAAGGCTTTGGCTTTCTCTTTGCTCTAGCTGCAGGTCTGAGGGTAGGCAGGGCTCTGCACTGGGCTCCGGAACTGAAGTTCTCCCAGGGTGAGAGTTGGGGTTCCAAGGATACTCTGATGGGAAGGGCTGATTTTGTTGTTTAACAAACACAGACTAAGCATCAGTGATGAGGCAGCTGTTCTCCTAGGTTTGAGGATACGGTAGAACACAAGAAGATGAGGGCTCGCTGCCATGGAGCTCCCCTTCCAGTCTGGGAGTTAGCTCAGAACAAGAATGGCAAATGAACAAATGAATCAGAATATGATAGCAATTACTCACACTTATGTGCCAGAGACTATGCTAAGCTGTATACACCTATTATCCCCTTTAACCTTTAAAACAATCATGTGAAGTAAGTATGATTATTATCCCCATTTGCAGATGCATAGATGGGCTTTCCTGGTGGCTCAGACAATAAAGAATCCCCCTGCAATGTGGGATACCTGGGTTCGATCCCTGGGTTGGGAAGATCCACTGGAGGAGGTCATGGCAACCCACTCTAGTATTCCTGCCTGGAGAATCCTCAAGGACAGAGGAGCCTGGCAGGCTACAGTCCATGGACTCGCGGACTCGCAAAGAGTCAAACAAAACTGAGCGGCTAAGCACAGCACAAAGATGCATAAACTGAGGCTCAGAAAGGTTAAGTAACTTGCCCAAGCTCACATGGCTGGTATGAGGTGGAGCTGGGATTCTAGCCAAGATCTCTCTGACTTTGGTCCTACAGCTCTTAAAAAAAAAAAAAACCCACAGCTTTTCATTTAAAACAGTTTTAGATTTACAGAATTATTGCAAAATAGAGTTTCCATGTAGTCCATGTCAAGTTGCCTTCATTATTAGCATCTTACATTAGTATGGAACATTTGTGATATTAGTGAACCAATATTGAAAATGATTCTTAACTGATGTCGATTCTTTACTCTGATTTCTTCAGTTTTCCTCCATGTTCTTTTTCTGTACCAGGCTCCCATCCAAGATGCCACATTATATTTATAGCTACTACATTTTATATATACAGTTGTGTTTTCTTAGGCTTCTCTTGGTTGTGACAGTTTCTCATACGTTTCTTGTTTTGGATGACCTTGACAATTTTGAGGAGTGTGTTGGTTAGATATTTTGTAGACTGTCCTTTCACTGGGATTTGTCTGATATTCTCATGATTAGACTATGGTTATAGGTTTTGGAGAGAAAGACCACAGCGGTGAAGTCCCATTTTAGTTGCAGCATATGAACAGTACGTGTCATCAACATGACTCATCCCTGTGGCTGAGGACCTTGATCACAGGCTGAGGTAGAGCTCACCAGGCTTCTCCACTGGGAAGCTTAGGTGCGTTTTCCTCTCCTCCATCTTGCACTCTTTGAAGGGAAGTCGTGTGTGCAGCCCACACGAGAGGCGAGGAGTTGTGCTCTACCCCTGGGGGCTGGGGCACTACTCTAACTGTTGCGTCAAATCTTTCTTTAGTTTCTCATCTTTGTCGTTCAGTGTCTCTTTGCGACGCCACGGACTGCGGCACGCCAGGCTTCCCTGTCCATCACCAACTCTTGGTTTCTTACGCGGGCGCTAATATTTGGATAAGGGCTGTGAAAGAGAAGACTGGGAACTTGGGGGAACATCACCTGGTCGTGGGGGTCTGGGTTGTGAAATGACCAGGGAAGTGATCTGAAAATGAGTGGGGGCTGGCTCTGTGTTCCTGGGGGCGGGGCTGCTCCTGTCATGTTGGGTGTGGAACTATTCATTTAGCATCCGCGACCCCGGCTCATTAAATGTCACCGGTCACCTGTGTCATTGAAAAACGAACTCTCCAGAATTTTAAAAAGCTCCCCAGTGGGGGAGCTCCCTGGTGCTTTGGTGGTTAGGACCCTTTGCTCTCACTGCCGAGAGCTGGAGTTCAATCCCTGGTCAGGGAACTGAAATGCTGCAAGCTGCAAGGGGTGGCAAAACATAAAAAAGCCATCCAGAGGAGACAGGACCACCCCAGCTGAGAATACTGAGCTGGGTGTCGGGGGCGCAGAGGAGGCTGCTCCTGGAAGGGGTCTGACACAAGCCTTGTTGAGGACAGAGCTGGCTCTGAGTATGTGTGTGCTAAGTCACTTCAGTTGTATCCCACTCTTTGCTACCCTAGGGGCTATAGCCTCTGTCCATGGGATTCTCCAGGCAAAAACACTGGAGTGGGTTGCCATGCCCCCCTCCAGAGAATCTTCCCGACCCAGGGATCGAACCTGGGTCTCCTGCACTGCAGGTGAATTCTTTACAGCTGAGCCACTGGGGAGGGCTGAGTGCTGGCTGGTGTCATCCCAGCCCTCCAGGCCATGGAACTTCCTGCAGAAAATCACTGAACGGCTGCTCCCTTGCCTCTCTACCTGTGGAAGCAAGTTGCTGGTCCCACAGGCTGTCTGTCTCAGGGCAGGGCAGGAGGAGGAGAAAGAATCCTCTTGGGATGATGGAGAGGGGAGGGAAGTACGTCTACTGGCATTTCCAGGTGGCCTTCTTTGCCTCTGTTGCCCCGTCAGGCCATGCTGGCCGCTCCAGAGGTTAGGTGGGGGCAGGAGAGGGAGAACATTGCCAGGGAGGGTGCTGTCCTTCGATGAGGGTGGTGGCACGTCCACATGCTCCTGGCTTTCATCTTCATCTTTCCCCTTGGCTGACCCCCAGCCTCTGCCTGGCATCTGCTAAAAGGCTGACCTTTTCCAGGGAATGGGGCTGTGCGTGTGTCTAGGTGGGGGCGTCCGGGTACCCTTGAGAGCGAGGAGAGGAGACACTTTGCCCTTATCAGAATTGAGTGCAACTGTGAGGATGCTCCCGCTGATTCATTTCGTGTGTTGGTGCCCTCTGTGCTGGGCCTGGTGCTGGGCGTGGAGAATAGGGAGGGGGGCACTGGATGTCGTCTCTGCCCTTGAGATGCCCGTGGCCTATGAATCGCTCATCCAGTTCAGACAGCAGTGCCAGAAGGGGCCTGGAGCCCTTCTTGTCTGTGGTTGCTTTGCTTTCCTTTCCTTTCCTTTTTAAACCCTGATCTTGCCAGCAAACGTCCTTTTTGAATACATTCTCCCTGAAGCTGGTCAGGTATGTGCATGGGGCTGGTGGAAGAGGCATGGCCACTGACTTCTAACATCAGAACCCAAGTAGACCCTAGAGGTCATTATGTCTTAGCTCCTTTCTCAGCCCAGGTCTAGAGTTCTCAGCCCTGGAGAGAGGAAGTGACTTGTCCAAAGTCAGACACCTGGATGGACCAGGTGCTAATGAGGTCTTAAGGCTCTGACCTTGCTGGATGACCTCTTCTGGATCGCAGAAGTTAATTCCAGAGGGACACCTGAGGGGAACGAATGCTTGTGGCAACTGTGATGTGTACCATCCTGAGGGCAGCTATTGAAAGGGCTTTAAACAGAAGAGGGGCTTCCCAGGTGGCATTAGTGGTAAAGAATCCCCCTGCCAGTGCAGGAGATGCAAGAGACTTGGGTTCGATCTCTGGGTGGGGAAGATCCCCTGGAGTAGGAGATGGCAACCTGCTCCGGTATTCTTGCCTGGAAAATTCCAGGGACAGAGGAGCTACAGTCCGTGGGGTCACAAAGAGTCGGACACGACTGAGCAGCTGAGCACACACTGAATGGAAGAGTGCCAAGATCTTGTAGATGCCTTGGAAGGCTCCGGGGCCAGAGAGGGGCAGGGGAGGGCGAGGCTGGCAGCTCCTGCTCCTCCGGGGGAGGGGAGGTGTGGCTTCTCCCAGGGCTGTGAGCAGCCGGGCAAGCAGATTGATTTGGGAGACACTTTAGAAGGTCGGCTTGAAGATTTGGAGAGGTGCCACCTGTATGGATATGTGTTGGAGGATTCTGACCTCTGGGGCAGCGGTCAGTGAGGCATACAGGTGGCTCAGCTTGGAAGAGCTTGGCTGTACATGGGGAGGGGGCCTCTTGGGAAGTCAGGGGTGAGCATGCTGATGTTTGAGTTTTCCCTTGCAAGCTGTGTCCCACCCAAGGCCTTGAGACCTCAGAGCCAAGAGGAGAGAGCGGGGCAGAGCTGGCTCTGAGCTCTTGGCTCCATCCCTGCCCGCTGGGACACCATCAATAGTTAATGCCCCCTCTATCTGTCACAGGTGGCTCCCAGGTGGGTGGAGGCGGGGCCCTGGCACCTGTCCTGTGCCTCTGGCTTCTGCCGTGGGTTTCAGTCCCAACCTGACCAGGCTTTCTCAGGTGGCTCCTCGCTCTCCGTGGGGGCCAGTTCCCCCGGCATACACACACAAACCATAAAAGGTGGCCATAAATCAGCCCAGACAGGCCAAGGCTGCTCTTGTTTTCCCAGGATTGAGATCAAAGCCCCAGACCCTCACCCTGGGGCTCAGTACTTATTAAATTATTAAACTGTGAAGGGAAGGGAAAGCACAAAGGTCTGCATGGATGGCCATAGAGTAAAAGAGAATGCGGAAAAATGGCTGAGAAATGAGGCAGCAGGTGGGAAAGGGGAAGAGAGGAGAGGAAAAAAACCTCTTTGTCTCTGCCCTGAGCTTGGAGACTTCACAGGGCTGGAGCTTGCATTTGAGCAGCCTCAAACCATGCCCTTCTACTTCTTGCTCTGATTTCTCATTGGGGTCCCATGACCAGAATTCATAGCCCCACTTTACACAGGAGAAACCGAGGTGCAGATTATCACAGGATTATCAAAGTCTGTACTACTTTTAAAAAAATATTTATTTGGCTATGTTGTTCCCATGCAGAATCTTTTATTGTGGCACGCAGGCTTCAGAGTGCAGAGGCTTAGTGTTTGCGGCATGTGGGCTTAGTTGCCCTGAGGCATATGGGGTCTTAGTTCCTTGACTAGGGTTCAAACCTGCATCCTCTACTATTAGAAGGCAGATTCCTAACCATTGGACCACCAGAGAAGTCCCCCAAAGCTGTACTTCTGAGTCCTGTTCCAGCCTCTTTCTAGGCCTCTTCATAGGTCCAGAATCAGCATTAGGTTAATATCCATTCCTGACCCTGGCTCTCAGGCTAGACTGGAGTTCGCGAAGAACCTCGTCCCGACCCCAGCAGGACCAGCAAGGACTTCTTCCTGCCTGGAGACCCTGGACTTTCCTTTAGCTTCTAGGCACAAAGACAGAGCTCAGACCCAAGAGAGTGCCTGTCCCTGATGGAGGCAACAGATTCTATCCTTGATCCCTGACTCCTCTTGATTGCAGGAAACAGCCTTCTTCCCCCAACCCTGCTTCTTGTAGTATATTTGGTAAATAAAATTGTAATACACTTAGAGTGTACTATGTGGTGATTAGGTATATGTATATATTATGAAATCATTCCTGCAATCAAGTTAATTAACACATCCATCTTCTCACATAGTTACTTTTTTTTTTGTTTGTTTGGTAAGACTGTTAAGATCTACTCTTAGCAGATTTCAAGTATACAAGTATTAGGAACCGTAGTCACCATGCTGTACCTTAGGTACTCAGAACTTAACCTTGTAACTGAAGTTTGTATTTTTAACCAACATTGCCATTTACGCCACCTCCCAGCCCTTGGCAACCACTATTATACTCTCTGTTTCTTTTAATTCAACCTCTCCTTTTTTAGATCCACATATAAGTGATATTCAGTTCAGTTCAGTCACTCAGTCATATCCGACTCTTTGTGACCCCATGGACTGCAGCACGCCAGGCCTCCCTGTCCATCACTAACTCCTGGAGCTTGCTCAAATTCAAGTCCATCGAGTCGGTGATGCCATCCAACCATCTCATCCTCTGTCGTCCCCTTCTCCTCTTGCCTTCAATCTTGCCCAGCATCAGGGTCTTTTCCAATGAGTATATGATATGGTATTTATTTTTCTTTATGTTTTCTGTGGCTTACTTCACTTAGTATTAGACTCTCCATGTTCATCCTTGTTGCCCTAAATGGCAAGATTTCCTTCTTTTTACGGCTGAATAATACTCCATTTATACACATGCAAACAGACATATATGTGTATACATATATATATATATATATATACACTATATTTTCTTATCCACTCATCCATCAATAGACACTGTGGTTGTGACCATATCTTGGCTAGCATGGATAATGTGGCAGTGACCTTGGATGTATAAATTAGCTCCTCTAGAAAGTGGTTTCGTTTCCTTTGGAGGTATGCTCAGCAGTGGGACTGCTGGGTCACATGGTAGTCTACTTTTAAGTTTTTGAGAAACCTCTACACTGTTTTCCAAAATGGCTCTACCCAGTTTACACCACCAACAGCACACAAGGGCTCCTTTTGCTCCGCATCCTCATCAATATTTGTTTTCTCTTGTCTTTTTAATAATAGACACGCTAACAGGTGTGAGGTGTTGCCTCACTGTGTGTTTTAAAAATCGTTTTATTTCTTTGCTCCTGGCTCTGCTGGGTCTTCGTTGATGTCTGGTCTAACTGCGGCGAGTGGGGCTATGCTCTGGTTGTGGTGTGTGGGCTTCTCATTGTGGGGGCTTCTCATTGCAGAGCATGGGTTCCAGGGCACATGGGTTTCAGCGGTTGTGGTGCCCAGGCTTCTGGAGCACAGGCTCAATCGTTGTGGCCCACATGGCATAGTGGATCTTAGTTAGTTGCTGCGTGGCATAGTGGATCTTCCTGGATCCGGGATCGAACCCATGTCTGCTGCATTGGCAGGAGATTCTTTACCACGTTCTGATCCTCACTGTGGTTCTGATTTGCAGTTCCCTCCTGATTAGTGGCTGCCTTCTATGGGGTCACACAGAGTCGGCCACGACTGAAGTGACTTAGCAGTTAGCATGACATAATGTGATGTTGAGCACATTATCGTATACCTGCTGGCCATCTGTATGTTTTCTTTGGAAAAATGACTATTCGAGTCCCTTGCCTATTTTTCAATCGAGTTGGTATTATTATTATTTTTGCTATTGAGTTTAAGAGTTTCTTTTGTATTTTTGGAAATTAGCCCCTTATCAGATAAATAGTTTGCAAATATTTTCTCCCAGTCCATAGAGTGCCTTTTCATTTTGTTTATTTTTTTACCTTGCATGAAAAAACTTTTTAATTTGAGGTAGTCTCACTTGTTTCGGAGAAGGCAATGGCACCCCACTCCAGTACTCTTGCCTGGAAAATCCCATGGACAGAGGAGCCTGGTAGGCTGCAGTCCATGGGGTCGCTAAGAATTGGACACGACTGAGCAACCTCACTTTCACTTTTCACTTTCATGCATTGGAGAAGGAAATGGCACTCCAGTGTTCTTGCCTGGAGAATCCCAGGGACGGTGGAGCCTGGTGGGCTGCTGTCTATGGGGTCGCACAGAGTCGGACACGACTGAAGTGACTTAGCAGCAGCAGCACTTACTTATTTTTTCTTTTGTTGCCTCTGCTTTGAGTGTCAACCCCTAAAAATCATTGCCAAGATCAGTGTCAAGGAGCTTAACTCATGTTTTCTTCCAGGATTTTCGTGATTTTAGGTCTTACATTTAGATCTTTAATTCATTTTGAGTTGATTTTTGTACCTACTATGAGATGGGCTGCAGTTCATGGGGTCGCTAACAGTCGGACAGACTGAGCGACTTCACTTTCACTTTTCTCTTTCATGCATTGGAGAAGGAAATGGCAACCCACTCCAGTGTTCTTGCCTGGAGAATCCCAGGGGCGGGGGAGCCTGGTGAGCTGCCGTCTATGGGGTCACACAGAGTCGGACACGACTGAAGTGACTTAGCAGCAGCAGCAGCAGCAGCAGCAGCAGCAGCAGCAGCAGCAGCATGAGATGGGGGTCCATTTAATTTTTTCGCATGTGGATATCCAGTTTTCCTAGCACCTTTATTGAAGAAACTATCCTTTCTGCATTATATATGCTTGGCATCTTTGTTGAAAATTAGTGGACAATGTATGTGTGGGTTTATTTCTATGCTGTCTATCCTGTTCCATTTATCTGTATGTCTTTTTTATGTTAACAGCATATTGTTTTGATACTTATAGCTTTTTAGTTTAATTTGCAATTTGTCTTAAAAGAAATTGTCTCAAAAAGAAAGGAAGTGTGATCCCTCTGTTCTTCTTGCTCAGGATTGCTTTAGCAGTTTTCCAGGTTAGCCACAAAACAAGTCTTACCGTATTGAAGAAGGTTGGAATTTTATTGGGTATCTTTTCTGACCTTCTCTGCTTTTGAATATGCTATCTAGGTTGATCATAACTTTCTTTCCAAGGAGTAAGCGTCTTCTAATTTCATGGGTGCAATCACCATCTGCAGTGATTTTGGAGCCCCCAGAAATAAAGTCTGACATTGTTTCCACTGTTTCCCCATCTATTTCCCATGAAGTGATGGGACCAGATGCCATGATCTTCATCTTCTGAATGTTGAGCTTTAAGCCAACTTTTTCACTCTCCACTTTTACTTTCATCAAGAGGCTTTTTAGTTCCTCTTCACTTTCTGCCATAAGGGTGGTGTCATCTGCATATCTGAGGTTATTGATATTTCTCCTGCAATCTTGATTCCAGTTTGTGCTTCTTCCAGCCCAGTGTTGTTCATGATGCATAGAAGTTAAATAAGCAAGGTGACAATATACAGCCTTGCTGCTGCTGCTGCTAAGTCACTTCAGTCATGTCCGACTCTGTGTGACCCCATAGATGGCAGCCCACCAGGCTCCCCCATCCCTGGGATTCTCCAGGCAAGAATACTGGAGTGGGTTGCCAGTTCCTTCTCCAATGCATGAAAGAGAAAAGTGAAAGTGAAGTCACTCAGTCTGTCCGACTGTTAGCGACCCCATGGACTGCAGCCCACCAGGCTACTCCGTCCATTGGATCTTCCAGGCAAGAGTACTGGGGTGGGGTGCCATTGCCTTCCCCGCTACAGCCTTGACGTTCTCCTTTTCCTATTTGGAACCAGTCTGTTGCTCCATGTCCATTTTTAACTTGCTTCCTGACCTGCATAGAGGTTTCTCAAGAGGCAGATCAGGTGTTCTGGTATTTCCATCTCTTTCAGAATTTTCCACAAGCTATTGTGATCCACACAGTCAAAGGCTCTGGCATATTCAATAAAGCAGAACTAGATGTTTTTTTCTGGAACTCTCTTGCTTTTCCAATGATCCAGAGGATGTTAGCAATTTGATCTCTGGTTCTTCTGCCTTTTCTAAAACCAGCTTGAACATCTGGAAGTTCACGGTTCATGTATTGCTTAAGCCTGGCTTGAAGAATTTTGAGCATTACTTTGCATGCAACAGATACTTACATGTATAGATACTTACAAACTGCATACATGTACTACAGATATGTACTTTGCGTGCTACAAAGATACTTTCAAAAACAGTTTTTTGGAAATGAGGTAATACAACTATGAAATTTTAATGTTTTCATACTGCACCTTAAAGTGCCATCTTTTATCACTCATTAGGTTCAAACATCCCATTTTGGAGACCATTAGTATAGTCCAGGCTCTCTCATTCTTGGACTACTGATATCTGGGCTAAAAAAATTTGAGGGGGTCATGCAGGATGCCATCCTGTTCATCATAGGGTACTTAGCATCATCTTTGTTGTTCCATACATTGCCAAATGTCTTCAAGTGACAAAAATTGCCTCTGGCTGAGAAATGCTAGTCTACATGGAGGATAAATTAGAAATAAATAAGCCAATTTATAAACCCATCTGTGATCTCCAGCTTTGTCTCACTCATTCCACTCCATCTTTATTCATGTTATTAGCTCCATGCAAAACCCATTCCTACCCCTCTTACTTTGCACAAGAATCAATTCAAATTTCTCTGTGGAAGAGGTTACTTCTATTGCACTTGTACATTCGCTATTCCCTCCTTCTATCTAGATGGGCTTCCTTGGTGGCTCAGGTGGTTAAGAATCCACCTGTAATTCAGGAGACCTGGGTTCGATCCTTGGGTTGGGAAGATCCTCTGGAGAAGGAAATGCCAACCCACTCGAGTATTCTTGCCTAAAGAATCCCATGGACAGAGGATCCTGGTGGGCTACAGTCCATGGGGCCACAAAGAGTGTGACACAGCTGAGCAACTAAGCATGCATGCACGCTCTGTATCTGCATATCTCTATCTAGTATCTCTATCTTAATCTATGACAGTGTTTATTTCTAACTAGGTCGTGAGTTCTTGCAGGTTAGCATTTGCATGTATCAGCCAGCGACTGCTCATCAGTGGTGTTTTGGGTTGAATAAATTCTGGAATGACTCACATAACTCTCCCAAAACTATGCCATTGCTCTTAATTACATAAAGGTACAATTTTTTTTTTTTCCTGAGCTATTCTTTCTCTGTTTGTCTCTGTCTATCTGTCTTTCCTGCTATCTCTCTGCTCTCTCTCTGTTTTTCCTATGCCAAGTACACAACTATGGCAATTAGCTCCTTAATTTTACCTAAAGAACCAGTATCTTTAAACACAACAAAATATTTTATTCCTGAATTATTCAGTTTAGATGAGTAAATAACTGTCAACACTTCCCTTAGTTTTATATGATATAAACTTGGGTTTTTTTCAGGGCCTCGCAACTTCACTACACATGATCTTACATTCCACTCTACCCTTCAGAGTGGAGGAAATGAATTGGACAGGGCCAGTCTCCTTCACATAGGCAGAGTTGATAACTAGCTACGGTGTATTTTACGAGCATGACATAGTTGCTCTATTGCAGCTTGTTGATGTTTTATGTTCATTAACATTTACCATAAGAAAGAGTATGAAATTTAAGGATATACAGAAAAAGATTAGGTGAATTAAAAAATAAAGCAGAAAATGGGAGGTACGTGCAAGAGGGAAGGGATATGTGTGTGTGTGTATATATATATATATATATACACATATATCTCTGATTCATGGTGTTGTATAGCAGAAGCTAACACAATGTTGTAAAGCAAGTATATTCCAATGAAAAAATAATTTAAACAATTAAAGGAGATTATGTGCAGTGTTTATACAGGTTATTTTCATTCCTTCAGCAAATATTCATGGTCATGTCAGGGACCACATTAGTCAAAACATATATGGCAGTGACAAGCCTTGCTCTTGCCAGCTTCTCAGATTCCCCCTGGAAGGCTAATTTGAGTAATTTGCTGGAGTCCCAGTGGTGCCAGTGGTAAAGAACCCACCTGCCAATGCAGGAGTCAAAAGAGATATGGGTTCAATCCCTGGGTCGAGAAGATCCCCTGCAGTAGGAAATGGCAACGCACTCCAGTACGCTTGCCTGAAGAATCTGATGGACAGAGGAGCCTGGTAGGCTATAGTCCACAGGATTGCAAAAAGTCAGATATGACTGAAGTAACTTAGCACAGAGCATAAGAGCCATCCCTGGTTATCTGGTACTTGACCGTGGGCTGATTTGGGTGGGTGCATAGTGATTCCAGAGTGGTTGTGGTAGGGACTTAATCAGCTACTTGAGATGAACTGATTGTCCTCTAGAAAGGGCTTTAAACTTGGGTTAAGGTAGCACTTAAAAAAAAAAAAAAGCCACCAAACTATATTACAAGGTACTGATGTAATGACTTAAAGTCTCAACAAACTATAGATACAAGTATATTGCTACTGAAAGGAAAGTACACTTTGAAAACTTTGTTGTGATTAGGAAAAGAGAAAAACAGTACCATTATTATGAAAATGTACAAAGTGAGGAGGTGAAAGAACCAAGAAAATTTTTGCTTTCTCCTGTTTTGCCTAGAGTAAACTAAAATCACACTTTTTAAAATCAATGAATGAAATACTACTTAAAATATTAAACTGAAATTTGAATGATTTCTGACTCATGCTTGTCATCTATTATTCTGAAAGAGATTATTGCTATTGAAAAATAAGAATAATCTTTAAATTTTATCAAATATTTACTACATACCAAGCAATGTGCTAAGCCCTTTGCATGAGTTATCCTTTTTAATCTTCATAACTTTCCTAATGAAATAAATATTTTCCTTGCCTGATTTAGACTGATAAGCCAATTAGGCTTAGAGAGGTTAAGTGATTTAACTAAGGCCATTCAGCTAATAACAGGCTGACCCTGCCTTCAAATCCAGGTTTAACTGAATCCAAAGCCCATATTCTTAATCACTGTATCATGGGTTATAGATGATAAACAGATGATAGATGGATGATTACTAGATTCATGGATATATTAGTAATTAATAGATTGGCAGATATGGGAAACACATTATATAATTTTGTGTTCCATTTCACCCAACCATTCAATGCTGAGAGGGGAGTGGTAGGCAAATACTTCTCTCTCAGCTTCTGTGAACATTCAGAAAAAGAAAAAAAGAAACATTTATGATTTAAAATAAATTCCTAAAAATCATCTGCATGTGTTATATTTGGTTCATCAACAGGGGAAAAAATAGACACACGCATTGAAAATGAAATATCTATGCTAAATGTCTTTGATATCCTGCCAGATTTACCCACAGAAGGTCTTGACTATAAACAAACAGCTACTTACACATGTATGACCCTGGAAAGAAGACTGAGTGGGCACAAAATGGTGTCTGTTTTATCTTGGGTTTTTGATTCATTTTGAGCTGTCAGATTTTCACCTCCTTTCAAGGAAAAGAAAAACAGGAACTGCGATTCTGCATTTAGCATTGGAGGAAAGAATTGCGTAACCATTTCCAAGTAGCTGACTTATACCTTTGCTAATGGAGAGGATTGTTTTCAAGGGTGAAATAGCATTTTGTGGCAGAAATGGCATGGTGACAACTACCACTCCAATGAATATAGACACTTCCTACACTTGGTTTTAATCACATCTCAGTCAGATCATAATATTTATTAACTATTTAGAACACCTCTTAAATCTTATGGTTCTCTAACTCTTTTTGGTTTCTCCTTTACTCTAAGAGGGACTGTGTTTTTTTGAAAACAGCTTTAAAGACTTGAGTAATAGTTTACAAAGGATGTACAAAGAAACCTAGATTTTAATTTCCTTAAACGCAGATCCCATGCCCTTTACTTTTTCAATATCTCTTCATTCACAAACCAAAAAGGCACTAACTCAGTAGTAAGAATATAACAGATGGTCAATAAATATTGATTGATAACACTCAAAATGAATTGTTTCCCAAGCTAAGATTTAGATCTTTCAATTATAATGACACAAATATCCACCTACAACACAGTGTTAGCTAACACTCTACAATCTATTTACAGCAGAAGCACTTTCATTTGCACTATTTTGCATGAAAATTTAAAAATGAAAAAGCTGCTTATGTTTTTTAAAGGATATTTAAAGTTTTTTCTAAGTCCAAATGATTGTTTTATTTGAACACATTTTTTTGATTGCTCAGAAATACTTACATAGAATTTACTTCAGAGAAACTGGAAATTGAAACTGTTAAATATTCAAATACTACTTGCTTTGCTTTTTGGGGGGTGTTGTTTATGTAGCATTCTGTGATTTAAATACAGTCTTTTTTTCATCAGTGTAATTGATTTTTACTTTTATAAGCTTAATGAAGAAAAAGGGACAAGGAAGGAATTAAGACGGCCATTTTAACATATACTTCAGAATTTATTATATTTTATATTGGCATCATATTTCATAATAAGCCCTATTTTATTTAAGCAAAAGTAAAGTGTTTAAAAAGTTAATTTTTTAGTTTGTAAAAAAATTTTTCATAGAGATCTTGGGGTCATATTTTAAATATATGATTGAGTTAAGTGCCCTTACTGGCTACAATGTGACATAAGTTTTAAAAGCAAAGAACATTATACATATTAGAAAAGTCTATCTTTCAATAAGTAAATAATTTGGGTGAAGTAATTCTAATAGGAATCATAAAGAGCCAAGGGAAGTAACATACTTCCCTTGTGACTCAATTTAGAAACTTGATGTCTTTGATTTTACACTGAAGATTCATTAAGGCTTTCTGATTGATTGACAGCTATTTAGGGTTCCGTGACTACTCTATTAGGACAGCTTTGAAAATGGAAAAGACCAATATTCTAAGTTTCTGTCACTATGAGACTTGTGATCATTAAAAATATTAAAAGCTAAGTTATTTAAAGCTGTTGGCCATTTTGATTTAGCTGTCACACACAGAGATATAAAACAATCAACCAATCAGAAAATATTTAGTGCATATATACTTCATGCCCAGCAGAACACCCTCAATCCTTGGCTTAACTTTCACTAAAATTTCCTCATTATCACTTCAGTTTTCTCTTTGTACAACAGAAATAACTAGTTGTCTCATGTCTAATTCACAAGAGTGTTTATATGAAGACTAAAAACTTCATATTGTTTACTAATGATATGACTACATCATCCCTCACTAAAAGAGACTTAAAAGATACTTGCCTCCGGTATATTATTTGGAAAGGATGACTTTAAAGCCAGTAAAAACTGAAGCCATCTTTTTGTAGATTATCTCTTCAATTTAGGGATTTTAATTCCAATAATATTATGGAATAGTCCACATCTTGAGCTGCTGAGTAACACGTTTAGAAATTAATTCTTTCTGGAATATTCATCAGCACAGTATAATACCCAAAACTGAATATTCCAAAATATCTTTACAATTCATATCGCCCTTTGTGTTAGCTACCTGGAAATAGTTGCTCTGAAAATCCTTCAGCTACAAATCATCTTAGTCAACTTTCTACAATAAAATTTAGGGAATTGAAGAAATCAATAAATTATGTATTGGATAAAACCTCCAAGAATTCTGTTTAATTTTGTATTATATATTGAAGTATAATTGATTAACAATGTTCTGTTAATTTCAGGTATATAACAGAGTGATTCAGTTATTCATATACATGTACCTATTCTTTTTCAAATTATTTTCCCCATTAAGTTGTTACAGAATATTGAGCAGAGTTTCTGCTCAATATGCTATACAGTAGGTCCTTACAGGTTATCCATTTTAAATATAGTAGTGTGTACATGTCAATCCCAAACTCCCTTACTAGGTTCCCCCCGTACCCTTCAGTTTGTCCTCTGAGAGTCTGTTTCTGTTTTGTAAATAAGTTCATTTGTATCATCTTACTTTTTTTAGATTCTGCATAGGAGCAATACCATGCGATATTTCTCTTTCTCTGTCTGACTTACTTCACTCAGTATGACAACTCTGTGTTGTAATTGCTCAGTAATGTCCAACTCTTTGTGACCCCATGGACTATATATAGCCTGCCAAGCTCCTCTGTCCATGGAATTCTCCAGGAAAAAATACTGTAATCGGTAGCCGTTCCCTTCTCTAGGGGATCTTCCTGACCCCAGGACCAAAGCAGGTCTCCTGCATCACAGGCAGATTTTTTTTTACCATCTGAGCCACCAGGGAAGCCCTAACAATCTCTAGGTCACTCCATATTGCTGCAAATGGCATTATTGCATTCTTTTCAATGGCTGAGTAATATTCCATTGTATTTATATACGTACCATATCTTATTTATCCACTTTTCTGCCAATGGACATTTAGGTTGCTTCCATGTCTTGGCTATTTTAAATAGAACTGCAATGGACGTCAGGGTGCATGTATTCCTTGGGGCCATGTTTTTCTCTGGGAACATGTCCAGGGGTGGGATTGCAGGATCATATGGTTGCTCTATTTTTAGTTTCTTAAGTAATCTCCATGCTGTTCTCCATGTGGCTCCAAGAATTTATTGAGATAATATCTTCAATTTTTCCATAGGCCACTCTGAAACCAAAAATAGAGATGTGAGTTTCTTATATTGAAGAGATCATTTTCAAAAGACTTCTAAGTTTTCCTAAAAGAATGCTAAACTTGTCATCTACTTTTCAAGTTTTCAGAGCCTATGGATTCACTTCCAAGTAGCAACTCAGAAGAGATTCCAGAGTCTTTAGTGCAAATGCCCAACATTGGGCATTTGTTGGAAATTTCTCATTTCCATAGGTCACCTTCCACAGGGCAATTACAGTTACTCATGTGTGCTGGCCCACCTGGTCTTGTGCCATTAAAGGCTTGGATTTTTGCTTTCATTTACATTGTTTCCTAGTCCTATCTCTTTACCTTGTTTATACTGCATTATTATTTTGTTATATGTATAAACTATTTCAAACTGCTTGTGTAAGAAAGCAGAATATAAACAAACAAGACCCCATGATATTACACTTGGAGATAATATTTAGAGTCTTTCTAAGAAAAGGTGCAATTCAACATAATATTACAGGCAGACTATAGATAAGTGTAATATTATGTTGAATTGCACCTTTTCTCAGAAAGACTCTAAATATTATCTCCAAGTGTATTATCATGGGGTCTTGTTTGTTTATATTCTGCTTTCTTACACAAGCAGTTTGAAATAGACAGTTTGAGGCAGACTATAGATAAGCGGGACTTCCCTGGCTGTCTCTTATACACATCTAGATGTGTATAAGAGACAGGGACCAAGGACTNACTTCAAGTAAATAACCTAATTTTATACCTCAGATAAGCCCAAAGTTAGTAGAAGGAAGGAATTAAATGAAATAAAGACTAGAATGACAGTGGAAAAGATCAACAAAACTGTTTTGTTTTTTAAACAGATAAGCAAAATGGACAAGTCTTTAACTAGACTAAGAAAAAAGAGAGAAGACTCAAATAAATAAAATCATTTATGAAAGAGGAGACATTGCAACAGATACCACATAAACCCGAAGAATTGTAGGGCGCTTTCCTCGTGTATTTTCATCTACTGTGAACAATTGTATGCCAACAAGTTATAACCTAGAAGAAATGGATTAATTCCTAGAAACATGCAACTTACCAAGACTGAATCACAATGAAAGAAAATCTGAACAGACCAAGAATGAATAAGGAAAACCTCTCTTTGGGGGGTGCAAAGAACCTAGCCAGTGCCTGAGAGATGCACAGGGGGCTTTCTGCTGTCCTGAGCCAGGCTTGGCAGAACCTCTGGGGCTGAGGAGACAAGCCAGACATCCAGACCCTGGCGTGGAGCCAAGAGGATGGAGGAAGTGGTGGGAAGAGGCTGTGAGTAACCGGGATGCCACTTACATGGAGCTTTCTGCATCAGAGTGCAGCCTTCCTGCAAACGGGGTTTTCCGCTGCGTGAGGGTCCTCCGGCTCTCCTACTGCAAAATGTGAAGAGAGGTATTTTAGGGAGCTTGGGTTCNAGACCCTGGCGTGGAGCCAAGAGGATGGAGGAAGTGGTGGGAAGAGGCTGTGAGTAACCGGGATGCCACTTACATGGAGCTTTCTGCATCAGAGTGCAGCCTTCCTGCAAACGGGGTTTTCCGCTGCGTGAGGGTCCTCCGGCTCTCCTACTGCAAAATGTGAAGAGAGGTATTTTAGGGAGCTTGGGTTCCCCCCGTATGGTCCCCAAGTTGAGGTTGTGTTAAGGAAACAAAATATAAGAAGAGCTTGGACTGGTTTTGAGAAAAGAATTTCCCAAAATTTCCCCAAATTCAGGGCTTGTTCTGAAAGTGGTTGGGCTTTGCTCTCTGGTGCCAAGGGTTGATTCCCAGGGTACAAGGTTCTGTCTGGGGGGTGAGGCTGCAATATCTGAAGGCAGGATTTGGGGTAGGTATTGGTTTGGGGGGGTCTGAGTTCCATGCTGGGGTGATGATTTTATCCCTAGGGAGGAGTTTTCACTTCAGGGTCCAGAATTCACGATTGCAGTTGAGCATCGAGTCTTGGGGCCAAGAGTTCATTTGGGAGCTCCATATTCTAGGATTGGGTTGAGGTTCCAGTCTTAGGCTTGGGGATTGATTATCAGACGGGAAGTCTTGTGCTCTGGGAGGAAAGGAAGAGCTAGAACCCACTTTTTCTTCTAGGGAAGTCTTTCTGGGACCATAAGCAGAGGAATGGACCAATACACTGATGATCAGGAAGCTGGATTCCAGCCCTTGCCTGGATATGAGACCAAGAATAAATCACTTATAAGCTCCAGGTCTCTGGCCAAAAGCTTGGCCAGGCGGTGGTGTTGACTCACAAAGCACCATCCAAGCTTGCTTGATCCTCCCAAAATGACGCTAATGGTGGGCTCCATAGGCACCGACAGCCATTGCTTGGTGAGTCAAATCCATGATGACAGTACTCAAGCTGCCCTGGGCACTGTCAGCTTGGTCCAATTAGTGCCAATCAGATCTTAACTTGTGCTGAGCGGCCCCCGGGGAGAGGGAGCGCACATGGAGTGAGATATGTTAACTCTGGGTCCCGGGGCTTGGAGTGTGGCTCTGGCAGATGGGGGCAGGGCTGGGCTGGGCCCACGGCTTCTCTCCCTATGGGCCAGCTCCCACCCAGACTGACTGGCGGGGGAGACATGATGTCGCTGTGATCAGGGGCCTTTCTCTCGTGTGCTTTGCAGGGCAGCTGGGAGGCAGAGAGTCTTCCTAGTGCCCCCGGCCACCCCCACTGCAGGTGGACTGTCTGGTCTTATAGGTCCTCTTCTTTTTTGTCCAAAGCGGGGCCAGCCCTGAATGGTGCAGAGCAGTCAGGGTGGGGTCAGTGGGGAGCTTCCAGCTTGGGGCAGTTTCTCTAATGTTCCATAAAAACTTGTCCTTTGGGAAGGAGCCCTTTCTGGTGGCCCAGGAAACTAAGGAAACCTGAGAAGGTGGGAGACTTTTCTCCACCACCAAGCCTGTCCTGGGGATATAGGGAGGGCTCTGTCTGGGTCTGCAGGGACCCTCCAGCCCCACTCTCTGGGCCTGGAAGGCCGAGAGGCCTGAGGTCCTTCTGGGCTGTGGAATCGCAGCCTAGACATTGAACTCTGGTGCTGTCCAGCAGGTCTCTGAAGTTCCCCTGGGGCATCTGGGGGCACCTAGGCCAGTGGTCTGGAGAAGGCAATGGCACCCCACTCCAGTACTCTTGCCTGGAAAATCCCATGGACGGAGGAGCCTGGTGGGCCGCAGTCCATGGGGTCGCTAAGAGTTGGACACGACTGAGCGACTTCACTTACACTTTTCACTTTCATGGATTGGAGAAGGAAATGGCAACCCGCCCCAGAGTTCTTGCCTGGAGAATCCCAGGGACGGTGGAGCCTGATGGGTTGCCGTCTATGGGGTCGCACAGAGCTGGACACGACTGAAGCGACTTAGCAGCAGCAGCTGCAGGCCAGTCGTCACACCTCAGATATGAGGAGGGAGGAGAGGGAGACAGGGTGGTTGAAGCCCATGCTGTGGAATTGGACTTTGTCTTTGCTGCCTGAGCCACCTGAGGCCACACGCTGCTTCTCTGCACCCCAGCTCTTTACTGGAGGTAAAGCTAGACTACTAAATGCACAATAAATACTGGCTCTCGTTGCCATCATTAGGCTCAACTGTTGGGTCTCGGCTTAGACATCACTTCCACCAGGAAGCCTTCTCGGACCACCCTGGCTAGTCAGATGGCCCCGGTGTCCTCTCTCCCTGCTGCCCTGTGTTCCCCTCATGAGACTGGTCACACTGGCCATCAGGGCCTGTTTACTTGTTAGTTTCTCTTACTGCCCGGCTTGCTCACCGCTGTATCGCTGCCACCAGTGCCTGGCTCACGCAGCGGGCACTTGATGGATATATATATTTTAAATGTTTATGTATTTATGTGGGCTTCCCTGGTAACTCAGCTGGTAAAGAACCTGCCTGCAATGCAGGAGACCTCAGTTAGATTCCTGGGTTGGGAAGACCCCCTGGAAAAGGGATAGGCTACCCACCCCAGTATTCTTTTGCTTCCCTAGTGGCTCAGACAGTAAAGAATCCACCTACAATGTGGGAGACCTGGGTTCGACCCTGGGTTGGGAAGATCCCCTGGAGGAGGGCATGGCAACCCACTCCAGTATTCTTGCCTGGATAATGCCCACACACAGAGGAGCCTGGCGGGCTACAGTCCACGGGGTCACATACAGACCGTGGGGTCACAAAGAGTCGGATGTGGCTAAGCACAGCACATGTATTTATGTGGCTGTACTGCGTCTTAGTTGTGGCGCATGGGGTCTTCAGTCTTCACTGTGGCAGGCGAGTTCTTTTAGTTGCAGCATGTGGAATCTAGTTCCCTGACCAGGCTTTGAACCCTGCATCCCCTGCATTGGGAGCGTGGAGATTTAGCCACTGGGCCGCCAGGGAAGCCCTAAAAGATACTTTGAAATGAACGCAAGGATGGACTGATTCTCGGGAATTCAGACTTTTCTTCTATGGGCTCTTTAGGGCTGCTACAGCCTCACTTTCTTTTCTTTGTTGAGATGACATTTCTGCACACCAGGCCCTGGGGCGAGAGAAGGGGAGAGCAATATGGAAGTGATGGTTTGTGTGTTCATTCCCTGATGACACAGGTGTCCTCTGAGTGCCTCCTGGGTGCAAGGCCTTGTGTTAGCCTCAGAAAGACATGGTCCTGCCCTCATAGCGCTTATGGTGCTGATTGCTGCGGCTGAGGCAGATCACAGGAGAGGAGGGTAGTTAGTTAGGCTGTGTGGGGTCTGGGAGGGTTTCCAGGAGGAGCGACTTGCTCTGAGGAATGGTGGGAAGTGTGGATGAAGACGGCTAGCTCTCGGGGGTGGGCAGGTAGCAGATGGAGCAGCCGGGGCCACCTGTGTTTGCGCAGTAAAGCCAAGCTGGCCAGCGGCGGCGCGTTCAGTGTCCTTGACTGTCAGGTTGAAGGAGGATTCAGAAGCTGTGGGTACCACCAACTCTGCCGTCCACAGACCAAAGACCTTGAGCAGTACTTGTCAGTCCCTGAGTGCTGGTTCTAAGATGGAAGCTGTGATGCCTGCCAGCCCCCTGGGGTCGTCAGATTGCAACGGCAAAGCGCTTCGTAAAAGGAGCTGGCCCAGGAATGGAGGGATCCAGGGGCGGGCCCCGCCCAGTTAGGTGAAAGGCCTGTGGATCTGGAGGGAGCCAGTGGGAAGGCAGGAAGGCAGCCCAGCTTCAGGCCTCTCCGTTTTGTAAATGATTAAATTCTTGTCTCGGGTTTGTGGTGTCCACCCTGTGGGTGCAGGTGGGGCCGCTGGGAGCAGGTGCCCGAATTATCCAGGAAGTGGAGCCCCTCTCCTCCCCTAGCCTCCTGGTCACCCGCCCCTGGCAGGTGCGTGTGGGTAAGAGGAGCCTCCCAGGGTCTTCTGGTGGCTGGCTGCACCCGTCTTCCTCTGCGTTTCCTTTTCTCTCTCCCCACCTCAATGTTCGATCATCTGGCCCCCGTCTCCACGATCCCACCACTGCAGACACAAAGAGCTTCTTTCCCCCTCCACCCCAGCCCCTCGCGCTGTTCCTCCAGTGCCTGCCCCGCATCGCTGCCTGTGGAAACCCTTCTCCTCCCTAGGGCCCCTCCTCAGACACCCCCACCTCCAGAAGGCCAGCACCTCCAAGCCTGCCAAGCCTGTCGGGGG
This sequence comes from Oreotragus oreotragus, assembly GCA_006410675.1. Classification (NCBI taxonomy): domain Eukaryota; kingdom Metazoa; phylum Chordata; class Mammalia; order Artiodactyla; family Bovidae; genus Oreotragus; species Oreotragus oreotragus. Next base: position 151,399 of record SJYX01013530.1, on the reverse strand, counting down.
CCTTAGGGGAGCACCGACCTCTTCCTCACCCCATGATCCAGAGACAAACAGTCGTTTTTTTCATTTTTAGTGCTGAATACTGAGACTGTGAAGGTCTGTTTAGTCTTGTCCAGCTAACATAAACCAGCCGGAACTGGGCCGTGGCTGGGAACTGTGCTCTCAGTTCCCTTATTTGGGATGAAATTCACTGTTTTTTTTACTGGGAGGCAGTGGGGCTTTAGGGAGGCCCCGCTGCACCCCCTCCCCAGGGTGTGGCCTGAGTGGCCCCGTCAAAGGTTACTGGGGTGCCTGTGACCCAGAACTTGGCCCTCGGATGCTAGCCACATTCGGTGCTTCAGGGATAGAGAGGCTTGGGGTCAGAGTGTCCATTCCTGCCCTTTTACAGGGAGAAACTGAGGCTTGTATAGGAGAGGGTACCAATTCAGGGTCACAGGGCAGATCGAAGCAGAGGAGGTCTGGAGTGCAGGGCTCCTGGTTCTCTGCTCCTCCAGGGCACCCTGAGTCTAGCAGCTGGTGGGGGCGGGGCTGCGTGGTGGGGTGGGGGCTCATGAATCTGGCTGGAAGTGGCCTGAGGTCTGGGAGTCTCCCCAGCCTTCTGGGGAAGCAGCTGAGCACAGAGGCAGGGGCAGGGAAGAAAGGAAGTGGTTGGTGGGAGGAAAGGGAGAGGTGGCCGAGGGTCCAGGAGAGCTGGGTGCTGGTCCCGACTCTGCTGCTGTCCCTGTGACTTTGGGCTCACACCTGTCCTGGAGACTCAGCCATTTTTTGTGCATCTTGCAGGGTGGGCCTTGGATGAACAGAGGTCGGGGGGTGTTCCTTGCCTGTGTTGGACTGTGGAGCCAGCTCATTAGGCGGGTTACTATCCCTCCCTGTGCGCAGGGCTCCTCTGCCCTAGAATGTGTGGGCTTTTAAAGACTTCTCTGCAAGAGCATGAGCTTTAGAGGCAGAACTTGGATTCTAGTCCTGACTCTGACACTTATTAGCTGCGCTACTAATTATGGACAGAGATTTCAAAACCCAGGGCTCTAGAAGGAGCAGTGAGGATCTTTGCAAGAATGACATGAACTCGATGATGATATGTAAAATGTCTGTACCCAGTAGCCTGAGCAAGGGGGCCGCTGACCTCTGAGCCACACAGCGCACTCAGGCCAGCCTTGGGACTCTGTGACCTGCTTCCTTTGCTCGACCCAGGTCCCTACTCGAAAACCACCAAGTGCGTGTTTAGATATTCTTTCTACAGGGAACCTCCCCACCCCACTCAACATCCTTTAAAATAACTTCTCATTTATTCACTTATTCTTCTTACACAGACCACACAGCTTGGACTTAGGAAGCTGTCACTAACCAGTGTAGAAATTCCTGAGACTGAAAGAGGAAAGAGAAGTGTTAGAAATCGGAGGCCTGAGAAATCCTAACCAGAAGCCCCTGGTGCTGGGGAACGGGGCCGGGAGACTGAGTGTTGTTTACTATGAACATTCCAGTCACTACTCTCTTAGCAGTAATGCCAGTGCTTGTATCCAAGGCTGTGTATGAAGATACATTGAACATCTGCTCCTACGTGGTTAGTGAGGCACTCATTTACAAAAGATCATCTCGTTGCCACGAGCAAACCATCACCCAGTAAAACAGTAACTCAGCACTGAAAGCAAAGGGCGATGATAGACGGGCCAGTGTCCACACAAGCGGGGGGCCTCTCTGGGTGGTGGGAGCCATTAAAGGTTTTAGATTCATTTTCTGGATAGTTCATTCTAGCTGGTCCATGGAGGGTGGATTTAAGAGGGATACACTGGGAGCAGGGAGACCAGTTATGATGGGAGTATAGCTGTCTTGCGGGGGTGGGGGGACAGATGCCAAAAACTGAAGTGCAGTTTTGGTGAAAGAGAGGAGGGGACACATTTGAGACACACTTAGGAGGTGTGCCTGGCAGCACTGGTACATGAATAGAGGTGGGGGTAAGGGAGAGGGAGGCATCGGAGATGGTGCCGGGGTTTTCAAGTGTCTGGAAGGGTGGTGATCCTACAGGACACCGAGCAGGAGGGGAGGGTTGGAGGGGAAGAGGGTGGGTTGAGTTTGGGGATGTCAGAGGAGCCCCAAGGCATTCTGGGTGAGTCGTTGGGTTGGCAAGGCCATGTGTGAGCTTTAAACTCAGGGGAGAGGTTGTGGCTGCAATGGGAAGAGAGCCGAGGAAGGGCAGAGGGCTGGAGAAGCCAAGGAAGGTCCTGGTGGTAGGGTTTAGAGATCGTGATATGGCATAGCGCTGTGGTTTCAGACCTTAATTGGCCTACACATCGCCTGGAAGCTTGAAAATCTGCAGGTTCCTATCCCCCACCTCCTCCAGTTAACCTGGTTTAGTAAATCTGGGGTGGGTGCCTAGAATCTGCTTCTTAAAACAAGAACATCAGGCCACACTGGTGTGAAGGATCCATACACCATTGGTTGTGAAACACTTGTCTGGGGTCAGTCCGGTCTGGGTTCAAATCTTGACTCTTGGATCTTGACTTTGGACACATCTCTTGATCTTCCAGACATGGATTTCTTTATCAGTTACTAGGCATTCTAGTTCCTACCTCACAGGGCTATGGTGTGAATTAAATGAAGTCATAGCTGTAGGTCATGTGGCTAAGGACCCGGTGCCTAGTAAGAGTTCAGTAAGGAAGAAGCGTTTCTTGTTTATTATTGAAAGTTTGGAGGTGGTGAGCAATGGGGCAGGGCAGGCTGCTGACCACACAGATGGGTCAGTCCCAGGCATGTACTCTTGGTTTGAACTGGCCCCAAATTTCCATCTCCAGGGTGTCTTACCTGAGTTGATAGGTCTGGGGGCTCCTGGCTCATCTGATCAAGTTCCAAAAACCCGTGAATCAAATCAGAAGTCAGTTTACTACTTCCGACAGAAACAGACTGTGTCGACTGTTGGCACATTCTCCCCCTGCAGAAAGCTACGGAAGCGCCGGGTGAACCTGGTACCCAACAGACAGCTGGGGACCCAATCTGAGGACCAAATGACCTTGGGCTCTGAACCTTGCCCAGGCCACTTCATTAAGAGGAATGTCTGCCAGGTGGACCCGCATGGCAGGACATCATCTCCCTGACTGTGCTCCACCACGGTTTGCCTTGGTGACACCCCTTTCCCCTGACACCTTGGTGGCCAGTGTACACGTCTTTGCTTTGGATTTGTTGATGCCTGCAGTCATGTCTTCTGTAAGTGCCACCAGGTCTGGGGCTATTTTGTTTTGGCAGGTAACTTTGCATGCCCTGATCTATGCCCAACCAATTTCTTAGACTACTGTTCAGGGAAAGCTTATTGCTAAGTTCCATGGGGGCACCTCACTGTGGCCTCCTCTCCACTAACTGCCCACAGGGCATTTCAAGAAGGAGGGAGTAGGTTGAATCAATGATGGCATCTCTCATACTTCTGGGGGCTGGCTGGGTTGGGTTCCCCTCCATAGGAATTAAGGAACCCCTTAAAGACTTCTCTGGAAGACCCCAAATCCTCCTCCTGAACCTGTGTGTGGTTTTGGATCCCCCTGTCACAGACATCATATTGCATCCTCCCCATTTTAAAAAATAATTTTATTTATTTTATTATTGACTGTGCTGGGTCTTTGTTGCTGTGTGAGCTTTTCTCTAGTTGTGACCTGGGGCTACTCTCTTGTTGCGGAGTATGGGCTCTAGGGTACATGGGTTTCAGTAGCTGTGACTGCCAGGCTTAATTGTTGCTTCCCAGCACGTGGGATCTTCCTGGATCAGGTATCGAACCTGAGTCTCCTGCGTTGGCAGGCAGACTCTTTACCACTGAGCAACCAAGAAGTCCTCTCTTCATCATTTTTGTCACCGTTTTAAACTCTACCACTATCACCAACAACAGATGACTTAGAAAGAGTTTATCAAATTATAAGAGTAATATACCTTTGGCCCAGCATCTCCTCATTTCCTCCATCCCTCAGTCTCCAGAAGCCACCGATCTACTCTCTGCTTTAATGAGTCTGACTTGTTTTATTTTGTGGATTTGCCTTTTATTTTTTTAACTTATTTGTTTTTAATTGAAGTATGAGTTTGACTTTTAAGATTTCACATATAAGTAAGTTCATGCAGGACTTGTCTTTGCCTAGCTTATTTAAATCATTTAGCATAATGTCCTCTAGGTTCATCCATGTTGTCCCAAATGGTGGGACAACCTTCTTAAAAAAGGAATATGGTATTGTGGAATAATGTTCCGTTGTGTGTATGTACAACATTTCCTTGACTGATTCATCGGTAGACAGGCTGCTTCCATGTCTTGGCTATTGTGATAGTGCTGCTATGAACATGGGGATGCAGATGACTCTTGGAGGTAGTGATTTTATTCCCTTTGGGTAGATACTCAGAAGTGGGATTGCTTTTACTGCCTGGCTTGCTCACCACTGTATTGCTGCCTCCAGGGCCCGGCTCACATGGTGGGCACTTGACAGATGCATTTTAAAATACCCGTGTATTTATTTGGCTGCACTGGCTCCTAGCTGGGCGGTGTGGGGCTTTCGATCTTCACTGTGGCAGGCGAGTTCTTTTAGTGCAGCATGTGGAATCCAGTTCCCTGACGAGGGATCAAACCTGGGCCTCCTGCGCTGGGAGCCCAGTCTTAGCCACTGCACCAGGAAAGTCCAGGGAAGCCCTTGACACCCTTGTTGAAGACCAGTTGGTCATAAGTGCTTGGATTTGTTTGTTGGCTCTCTGTTCTGTTTCATTGGTCTGTATGTCTGTTTCTATGCCAGTATCATACATACTGTTTGATTACTTTAGGTACGTTATGGTTTGAATTCAAGAAGTGTGATGCCTCTGGCTTTATTCTCCTTGCTCAAGACTGCTTTAGCTCTTCAAGGACTTTTGTGGTTCCACGTGCATTAAACAGTGATTCCACTCATTAAACAGTAACTCCTCATTCCCTCTTGCTCCCAGCCCCTGGCGCTCACCATTCTGCCTTCTGTCATTATGGATTTGACTACACTGGGTACCTCATATGATTGGGATCATAGAATATTTGTCCTTTCATGACTGGCTCACTTCACTTGGTAGTGAGCCAGTTACTAATATGTCAGAATTTTCCGTATGTCCAGTTTATCCATACGTCAGAATTTTCTTTTTAAAGCTGAATGTTTCATTGCTATATTTTCTTCATTCATTCATCTGTTGATGGACACTTGCCTTGTTTCTATCTTTTGGCTCTTGTGAACAATGCTGCTATGAACACAGGTGTACAAATATCCATTTAAGACCTTGCTTTCAATTCTTTGGGGTATGAACGCAGAAGTGGAACTGTTGGATCCTATGATGATTCTATTTTTCATTTTTTAACTTATTTTTAACAGGAACGACGATATTCTTTCCCCACCCCCTCCCTCCTCTCATATCCGTATTTAATGGATTGTAAAAATCAGCTTTATTGAAGTATAATAGACACACAGTATGTATACTACATATATAATAATGTACAATTTTCTGTGTTTTGACATACATATATATCCATTAGCACTGTAAGTTAATGAACATCTGCATCACCCTGAAAAGTAACCTGTGCCTTTAGAAACCCCTCTCTCTCTGCCCCTCACCCCCAGATTCAAGTACTCATTGATCTGCTGTCACTAAAGGTTAGTTTTCATTTTTTGAGAATTCTGTGTAAATGGAATGATATCGAATATACCCACTTTTCCTCTAGCTTCTTTCACTCAATATACTTATTTTGAGATACATCCATGTTGTGGTGTGTATTCATAGTTTGTTCCTTTTTATTGCTTAGTAGTATTCCACGGTCAGAGAAGGCAATGGCACCCCACTCCAGTACTCCTGCCTGGGAAATCCCATGGGTGGAGGAGCCTGGTAGGCTGCAGTCCATGGGGTCGTGAAGAGTCGGACACGACTGAGCGACTTCACTTTCACTTTTCACTTTCATGCATTGGAGAAGGAAATGGCAACCCACTCCAGTGTTCTTGCCTGGANCATGGGTGGAGGAGCCTGGTAGGCTGCAGTCCATGGGGTCGTGAAGAGTCGGACACGACTGAGCGACTTCACTTTCACTTTTCACTTTCATGCATTGGAGAAGGAAATGGCAACCTACTCCAGTGTTCTTGCCTGGAGAATCCCAGGGATGGGGGAGCCTGGTGGGCTACCATCTCTGGGGTCACACAGAGTCGGACACGACTGAAGTGACTTAGCAGCAGCAGCAGCAGTATTCCACGGTATGGGTGTACAACTTGTTCATCTCTTCGCCTGTTGATGGGCATTTGGGTTCTTTTCAATTCTATGCTATTACAAATAAAGATGCTAAGAACGCTTGTGTATAGGTCTGTGCTCAGTCATGTCCGGCTCTTTGTGACCCCCGCCAGGCTCCTCTGTCAATGGAATTTTCCACGTAAGAATACTGGAGTGGGCTGCCGTTCTTCCTTCTCTAGGGGATCCTCCCAACCCAGGGATCAAACCCATGTCTCTTGTGTCTCCTGAATTGGCAGGGGGATTCTTTACCTCTGTGCCACCTGGGAAGCCCTTATGTATTCTGAGCACTATATTAGATATGTGCTTTGTAATAATTTTTTTCCCCTGTGGCTTTTCTGTTTATTCATTCTTTTCATTCTCTTAAAAGAGACTTTTGATACATTTTATGTAATATTTAAATAAATTACATAGTTTTCCAGCATCTCAACCTGTCATAAACAACTTCTTGTATTATGCATACAGTTCAGCTGGAAGCAGCAGGTGCACGGACATACCAGGGAACGCCCTGCTGGTTTTGAAGTCTATGTGCTGTGGTATCAGTCCTGTGTTCCAGAGGGAATGGAGCTCATCAGTGTGGCTGAGACTCTGTTTTTATTTGGGGTGGCAATGTGTCCAGTGAAAAGACTTCATGTTCCACCTTCCCTTACATCTTGGTTTAGCCATATGACTACATTCTGGTCAGTGGAATCTAAATTAGAATTGTTGGGCTGGCTTTGAGTTAGGTATCTTTAAAGAGGGGCAGATAGCTGGTGTGGTTCCTTTGATTTTGGTTTTCTGTGTTACTTCTGGTTCCTACCTGGAATATGGACAAGATGGCTGGAGCTTCAGCAGCTAACTTGGACCAGGAGGCAACGTTGGAGTGTCTTGTGGAATGTTAGGGTAGAAAGATAAAAGAAGCCTGGCCCCTAATGACTGCAGAGCTGCCACACTCGACTTGGGCTGCACACATGCAGACTTCTGTGTGAGAGGAAATACCTTATGTGTTTAAAAATCTGTATTATCTCTGTGTTTTTTTTTTTTTGTTACTAGCAACCAAATCTAGTTGCTGAAGGAATTTGGTTAATATGGCAGTGGGTCAAGGGGAAGTCAGTTCTGCTGAATATGTATTTATATCATCATGATCATATTGTTATAATACTTTTTATTCCTGCTTTCCATACTTTATCACTACTATTTTCTTCGTCATCACACCGTCTTCAGCTTTATCATCTTCTTGCTCATATTGTTATTATTTTGACTAATAATTATTTTCATTATTGTAACAGTCTTTGCATTTGCTTCTTGTTGATGGAGGACTGTTTGTGTGTAAAATGTATTTCTCTTGTTTAATATTCCATAGTGGTGGGACAGGTAAAGAAAAGGGAGGGAGTCTGAGGGAGATGCTCATATTGTTATTATTTTGACTAATAATTATTTTCATTATTGTAACAGTCTTTGCATTTGCTTCTTGTTGATGGAGGACTGTTTGTGTGTAAAATGTATTTCTCTTGTTTAATATTCCATAGTGGTGGGACAGGTAAAGAAAAGGGAGGGAGTCTGTGGGAGACTTTGCCACCAAAAACGTCTGTGGAAATGGGTAGAGTTGGTGCTCAGATCTTGTGCAGCTTCAGTGTTTGTTGGGAATGAGCTGTGTCAATCATTTCTGCTCTACTAATAGCCAACTCTGCTCCCACATGGGGCCGCCCTCCAGGCATGTAAGTGAAACAATAGGATTGGGTGGTGGAGCAGGTCTGAGTCAGCAGTTGCCTATAAAGAAAGGCAGAGGAAATTAAACTTGATGGTGTAAGAAATGAGAAATGATTGAAGTTTTTTTGTTTGTTTTTTTTGCCTGCCCTATGCAGCTTGCAGGATCTCAGTTCCCTGACCAGGGGTCAAACCTGACCCATGGCAGTTAAAGCCCCAAATCGCTGGTGGGAGGCCACCAGGGAACTCCCAAGTGATTGAAGGTTTCTGAGTGGGGTTGGGGGGCAGCATGGCTAGTGTATGAAGGACTGGGGATGGGAGAAGGGGACTCAAGGGCGGATGCCCACTTAGGAGACTCTCACGGTGGTGCAGGCATGAAGTGGTGAAGGTCCATTGTTAGGCAGGTCAGGTAGTCAGCGACCATCAAGAGGCGAGTAAACATGCAAAAATAATTTTTAAAATTATCAGAGGATATGCCGAGAACTAGGGAGAAAGTGAGGAGAGCCTGGACGAGCCATTAGACCTCAGTGCTGGTGAGCCTACCTGAAGGAAGAGAGGTGAGGAAGGCAGTTTGGCAGAAACATTTTAGGCTGCAGGGCAAGTCTAGGGGAAGTTCTTCAGGGTCCCTGGGGAGCCCTCAGACCGAGCCATAGTCACTGTCAGGAGGCCCACGTCCCCCAGGAATGGGCCTGCCTTGCTTTCCCTACCCCACATAGTCACTGGCTGGGAGTGGCTATTGGACGCAAGGCCGTGGAGCAAGGCCTGGGGTGGATTTCAGAGCTCCAGGGTGGGGCCCTCATTCAGTTATGCCTCCTGTAGTGAATGGTCTAAGAGGGCATGACGGGCGGTGGGAGATATGGGGCAGGTGATTGCTCCTGTCCTGGGGTTCTGCTTGCAAGTCACACGCGTGGCCCTGGACTGCCTTAAACATTGAGCCGCAGGCTGTGCTATCTCAGGGCACAGGAGGCCCAGGATTGGGTGGATGTCAGGCTTGGTGGAGGCTGGGCTCAACGATGAGGTGGAAGATGACACCCTTTCCATCTCTCTGCTCTGCCATCCATGGGTTGGCTTCCTTTGGGGCGGGTAGCAACATGGCCATGGCAGGCCCAGAAACCACTGTCAGACCCAACAACATCTAGAGGAGGAAGAACAGCCCCTCTTGTGTTTCTGCTTTCGTGCACGCTAAGTCACTTCCGTCCTGTCCGACTCTTTGCAACCTCCTGGACTGTAGTCCGCCAGGCTCCTCTGTCCATGGGATTCTCCAGGCAAGAATACTGGAGCAGGTTGCCATCTCCTCCTCCACGGGATCTTCCCAACCCAGGGATAGAACCTGCGCCTCTTATGTCTCCTGCATTGGCAGGTGGGTTCTTTACCACTAATGCCACCTGGGAAGCCCTTTGTATTTCTGAGGAGCTAGCAAACCTTTCCAGAGAAGGCAGTGGCACCCCACTCCAGTACTCTTGCCTGGAAAATCCCATGAGCAGAGGAGCCTGGTAAGCTGCAGTCCATGGGGTCGTGAATAGTCGGGCACGACTTCACTTTCACGCATTGGAGAAGGAAATGGCAACCCACTCCAGTGTTCTTGCCTGGAGAATCCCAGGGACGGGGGAGCCTGGTGGGCTGCTGTCTATGGGGTCGCACGGAGTCGGACACGATTGAAGCGACTTGGCAGCAGCAGCAGCAGCAGCAGCAGCAAACCTTTCTCAGAGGGGCTTTGCAGATTCCCTACTATGCTTCATTGGCCAGAAGTGGGTCACCTGGCCATACCTGACCCAATGGGGAATGGAACCGCTGTGATTGGTTTATACTGGTGGATTGCAACTCTGGATACACATTAGAACCACGTGGAGAGCTTTTAGAAGCACTCATGCCTGGGTCCCACCCTCAGAATTTCTGTATGAATTGGTCTGGAGTTGGGAGCTGGGCATCAGTAGCTTTATAACCTCTGTAGGTGATGCTAATGTGCAGCCAGGGTGGAGGGTCCCTGTCGTCCTGGAGCACAACACATGCTGGGGAGTCAGCTGCAATGTCCATCCCAGTCACTTAGCAGTTTTGTGTGGCTTGTGCCAATCAGCCTCTTTGAACCTTAGTTTCCTCATCTATAAAATGGAGCCCGACAAGAACTGCCTCCTGCATCACAGAGAAGACTGAATGAGCTCATGGATGCTCACGACTTTGCTGATTGTAAGTCCCTGACACCTGAGAGAGTTCACACATCACTCTCCTTCAATGTGGAGGGAAAATTTAGCTCCTCCGCTGCCTGGAGCAGCCAGGGTAGAGATTTCTCCCAGCTTAACTTCCTGCCATGAAAGTAGAAGAGAAGGAGAAGGACAGACTGGGGAGCCACAGGCAATGGCAGCGGGCTTTTTCCTTCTTGGATGGCGTGGGTTTTGAATGTGCTGCTATAAATGTTTATGCAAATGAGCTGGAGGGGCTTATCTCCCTGCTGCCTTAATGCGGGAGAGGCTGGGCAGGAGCCAGGTGTGTGGTTTTTAGCACAGGCCTGCAGCCTGTGGTTAGGGGCTAGTGGTTGCTTTCTTGCTGCCTCCGGGGAAGATGGTCAGATAAGGCTGTGGTTCCTCAGTGTTCCGGGACACACCTGGCTGCTCCGCTTCTTGGCTGTTTCTACCGAAGTGAGCACTGGCTTGTACTGCCAGTAGAACTCAGGGAACAAGGAGGGCCCCCCGGCGAATGTGAGATCATGGGTCAGGCAGTTTGCGACCTTCCAGTACCACTGGGCCTGCCTGGGTCATTGTGGCTGGGCTGAGGCCTAGAGCCTGGAGAAGGGTTTGAGGGTATCAAGTAAAACCCCTCACCGTTAGCCTCGGCCTCTCTTCCTTCAGTATTCCAATTCCTCTCCTTTTCTTGCTCCTTCATAAAATATAGTTTGAGCAGACCCAGCGCCCACCACGTTAGGTGCTAGGGATCCAGAGCGAAAAAGACACCTGCCTGCTCTCAGGTTGCTCCCAGTATGGGAAGAGGACCCCTGGCATCACTGCAGGACTGGGGCTGCACGAATGGATGGATGTGCCTTGGAGGCAGAAGGCCTGGTCTTTCCAACACCCCGAGGTGCTCAGAGGAAGGGGCCATCCAAGCTGAGAGATGAAGGCAGGGTGGGAGTTTTCGAGTGACTGGTGTGGTGCGGGGCACTCCAGGGGGAGGAGAGTGCCACGGACCTGTGTGATGCAGCTGTGTTCTGGGGCACGCATGGTTCGAGTGCACAGAGTGTGGAAGTCAGAGCCTGAGGTGACGCCAGGGACCGTGGGCTGGGGACCTTGGTCGCTTGCCAAAGGAGGGTTGAGCTTATCCACTGTGGGCCCTGAGCTGGGCAGTGCCCCAGCCGATGAGTCAGCCTGCAGAAAGGTCAGCCTGCAGCCCTGAGGAGGGGACAGGCTGTTAGAAGAACTGTCCGGGTCAGGACGATGCTGGTGGCCTGAACTGTGGGAGTAGCCAGGGCAAGGATCATAGAAGGACGCGGTGGCGGCCCACATGGGGAATCCAGGCTGACGCCAGACGTGTGGCCTGGCTGGCGGAACTCAAGGGGTAAACTAGGCAGGCCACAGAGCCCTGGGGAGGTGCCCTTGTCGGATGGGGTCAGGAAGACTGAGGAGCAGTAAGCTGGAGCATGCTGGCTGGCCCGTCCTTGGTTTTCCACTAGACCGTGGTGGAAAGCAGGGTTGGGAGAGGTGAGACGGGAGTGGAGATCCTTGATTGCTTCTCCCTAAATGATTCCCCTCCCGCATCCTGAAGATACACGAGTCCAATTCATCCATTTTACCGACGTGGAAACTGTGGTCCACAGAGGAGTTTGACTTGCCCAGGTCACACAGAGAATTATTATGGAGGTGTTGTCATGACTAGTAAAAATGGATCCCCAAGCAAAGGCTTATGTAGCCCACAGCCGTTAATTGGTGCTGAGAACACTTGTTTTTCGGGCAGGAGAAGTGGGCTTGGCCAAGCAGAGTTGAGACTGTGAGGCCTGGGGCGTTGTTTTAGAGAGGGGAGAGAGATCCTCGCTTCTTTTAACCTAAAGGGTGTGTGTCGCTCAGTCGTGTCTGACTCTTGGCGATCCCATGGACTGTAGCCCACCAGGGTCCTCTGTCCATGGGGTTCTCCTGGCAAGAACACTGGAGAGGGTTGCCATTCCCTTCTCCAGGGGATCTTCCTGACCCAAGGATTGAACCCGGCTCTCTTGCATTGCAGGCAGATTCTTTACTGTCTGAGCCACCAGGGAAGCCCACTCACTTAATAGTGGGACCCAGCCCAGGAGCAGCATTGACCCACCTCCTGGCGCCTTACCCCCACCAGGAGGAAGGAACCTGAGCAGACATTGTAAGAGGCTGCCCTCCTTGAGTCTCCCCAGACCCCAGCAGGCTTCTTCAGACCTTCCCTGGCCTAGGTCAGTTTTACCATGGACTGCAGGAGTCCTGGGTCCCAGAGAAAGCTTTATCCTCTAAGCTTTGATGCTGACAAGCCCACTCTGTGCATTGCTAGGGTGGCTGTTGGATTATCTGACCCAGGGCTCCAGCAGCTCAAGGGATGGAGGGAGGGAGGAGGTGGCATCTTGAAGGAGGAGCCTGAATATGTTAACTGGAGAGAGAGGCAAGAAAGGTGGGGCCTTGGATGACGGTGCAAACTGGGAGATGGGGCAACTACAGGAAGCATCTGCAGGGAGGAAAAGGGGTTTTCTGTTCTTGCATTCACCCTGGGGTGAATGCCCTTCTGGGGCCATCCTTTAGGTGGAAGACCATCGTCCCGATAGCCCCCTTCCGTCGGCTGCACCTGAGCTCTGGCTCCAGGAGGAGGAGCAGCCAGCACTGAGGCAGCCACAGGCTTGTGGTCATACCCAGGCCATTAGGGACAAGAGCCCCTGTTTGCAGGCTGACTGATGATGCAGGGTGAGGTATTCTAGGTTTGGGATGAGGGCCAAGGGCTGGAAGTGCAGGGGCAGGAAGTTGAGTCCCTCAGTGGGCTCGGAAGTCTCAGGCCTCTCGTGACAGGCCCTGAACGGACCCCAGTACTCACAGGTGCCACCGTGCCTGGGCATCCTGCAGCCAGCATGGCTAACGTCCCCTGTGTTCCAGGTCATGGCCCTGGGTGGTGGGCACGGAGCTGGCATAGTTCAGTGGCTGGCCTGTGGGTCAGCCACTCACTCTGGCTCTGTGAGAACAGAAGCACCAATATGAGACCCTGCTCCCCCAAAGGACCTGCCACCCCCTCTCTCTTTTCAGAGTATTTTCAGGTTTTTGTCTTAGGCCTGTGAGGGTGGGTACCCCTCTGCGTTAACCCCCACTTCCCCTTTTGGTCATGTGCATGGTGTAAAGCTCTGGTCTGCAAAACTCAAGAGCCCCTGTTCACCTCCCAGTGTGGGGCTGGGCCCAGACCCTGCCTGGGTGAGGTGTCTGGTGGTACAGGGACCCAGGCAGGGTCGGATAGTGTCTGCGGGTACCGGGCAGCCGAAGTCCAGAGTCAGCCAGCCTTGGGATCAGCAGATTTTACATTTGCACCTTTGCTGACCAGGGCCCCTCTGACCGACGCTGCGTTTATTGCATTGAAGGTGGCTTTTCTCAGGGCAGTGTTGTGTGGTAGACAAAGCCCAGCATCCTGGGCCCCTGAGCCTGAGACCTGGGTTCTGGGTCCTGCTCTGGCGCCTTGTAGCTTCTGCAGTTCATTTTTGTCTCCTTGAGCTTCTGTTTCTCTCATCTGTCAAAAGAGATGAGCAGCTGCCCTCTAGTACCTGATGGGGGCTTTTTGCAAATCCAGTAAGATACTTTTGTTAACATTTTCTCTGGCTTTGACAAGGTGGGTTTTTCCAAGAGGCCACATGACAGGGAGGCCAGCGCTGGTACTCTGATATCAGGTCAGACATGTGTCCAAGCCTCAGGTGAGCTGCATCTTGACTGGAGGCGGTATTCCACTTCCCAGGCCTCGGTTTCCACATCTGGACACCGAGTTCCCAGGGCTGCGCCTCCCTTATGTGTGCTCAGAGCAGGAGTTTCAAGGAGCCGGCAGCTAATGTCATTTCCTTAATTGATCTGGATGCTTGCTTGTTTTAGTTTCTGCCTAGTTTCTGCAGCAGGAGGTGGTACTGGGGCTCCCACTGATGGGGTAATGGGGAGCCAGGTCAGAGGTCACGGTGAGGAGAGGGAGGCAGCCCAGCCCAGTGGGACTAAGGAACTCTGAGAGGCAGAAGCCCGCAAGTGGCCAGCCGAGCTGCTGGGGGTGGAGTTCTCTCTTTTGGACAGGGGATTCTAGGACTTCAGGGCCCATGTGTCCTCTGACAGGCCCTGGACTCGCGTTTCAGCCTCTCTGCTCTGCTGGATGGCTTCCTGGATACCAACCCCTCCTTTCCATCCTGGGCCCTGTGTGGTCGCCAGCCTGGTCCTCACCAGGGCTGCAGCCAGGACCAGCTTGGCCAGTAGCCGTGCCCTCTGTCCTGGGAGGGGCACCACGCAGGGTCTAAGTGCAGGCTCTGGAGGCCAGCTGACCCAAGGTCAGATCCCACGTCTCCCGTTCCTACTCCGTGTCCCGGTTTCCCATCCATGATGGGGCCTTTGTGTCAACTTCAGGTCTGTAAGTATCTCATCAGTAGCACCCCCACGGTCATCGTACTTCGTGTGGGTCCACCCTGTTCTGAGCACACTGCCTGTGGGAATGTATTTCATACTCAAGGAGCCCTACGAGGTCAGTGCTTTTGTTGTGAACCTCATTTTCAGTTGATAAAATAGGCACCCAGTACGTTTTATGTCTGAGATTTGAAGGAACCCAGGTTGTCTGGCTCAAAAGCTCGTTCTTTACACTACCTCTGAAGCACTTAATATCTGCAACCTCTGAGTGATGCAGTGAGTAATATCTGGTATTGTCAGATCCTTGGAGTCTGGTTGCCAGCGGCCCTTCTGGGAGTGCCCCAGAGCCTGGCCTCTGTGGAATCCTGCACCATCACCCTCTCGTGCCTGCTAATGCCCAAAGGAGAGGCCCTGGCAGTGGGCAGGAGGCAGGGTCAAGGCATAGGAGTCAAGGTGAGGGCCACATCAGCTGGTGCTGGACTCTGCTATCCCACAGTAAACGGGATCTGGGAGGGGCATGAAGCAGGAGAGAGTCTGAGGAAGTGGACTCCTCAGAGGCAGGAAGGTGGGCTGGAGGAGGTGTGGGATAGGGGAACTTCTCAGCCTGTGGTGAGCTTCAGATATCTGGATGCGGAGACCAGAAAGGGTGGGCGCTGGGATTTCTGGCTGAACCACACGGCCTGGAGGTGCGTGTATGAGTGTGTGGCAGGGGAGGGGGTGGGGAGGGACAGGGTTGGGGAGAGCGGTGTCTGGCTGCAGAGGAGGGATTTAACTTCTTGTATTCAGCTGCCAGCTTTCCTCGAAATCCAGCAGGATCAGTCGAGTGTGTTTACAGATCTCTGGCGGACGAGGCTCTTGTCTTGCTCTAGTGCGTGTGTTCCATCTCCTGTGGGACCTCGGGTCTCCCCATCTCCCCGCCTCCCGTGTCACCTCGGGTCTCCCCATCTCCCCGCCTCCCGTGTCACCTCGGGTCTCCCCATCTCCCCACCTCCCGTGTCACCTCGGGTCTCCCCATCTCCCCGCCTCCCGTGTCACCTCGGGTCTCCCCATCTCCCCGCCTCCCGTGTCACCTCGGGTCTCCCCATCTCCCCGCCTCCCGTGTCACCTCGGGTCTCCCCATCTCCCCGCCTCCCGTGTCACCTCGGGTCTCCCCATCTCCCCGCCTCCCGTGTCACCTCGGGTCTCCCCATCTCCCCGCCTCCCGTGTCACCTCGGGTCTCCCCATCTCCCCGCCTCCCGTGTCACCTCGGGTCTCCCCATCTCCCCGCCTCCCGTGTCACCTCGGGTCTCCCCATCTCCCCGCCTCCCGTGTCACCTCGGGTCTCCCCATCTCCCCGCCTCCCGTGTCACCTCGGGTCTCCCCATCTCCCCGCCTCCCGTGTCACCTCGGGTCTCCCCATCTCCCCGCCTCCCGTGTCACCTCGGGTCTCCCCATCTCCCCGCCTCCCGTGTCACCTCGGGTCTCCCCATCTCCCCGCCTCCCGTGTCACCTCGGGTCTCCCCATCTCCCCGCCTCCCGTGTCACCTCGGGTCTCCCCATCTCCCCGCCTCCCGTGTCACCTCGGGTCTCCCCATCTCCCCGCCTCCCGTGTCACCTCGGGTCTCCCCATCTCCCCGCCTCCCGTGTCACCTCGGGTCTCCCCATCTCCCCGCCTCCCGTGTCACCTCGGGTCTCCCCATCTCCCCGCCTCCCGTGTCACCTCGGGTCTCCCCATCTCCCCGCCTCCCGTGTCACCTCGGGTCTCCCCATCTCCCCGCCTCCCGTGTCACCTCGGGTCTCCCCATCTCCCCGCCTCCCGTGTCACCTCGGGTCTCCCCATCTCCCCGCCTCCCGTGTCACCTCGGGTCTCCCCATCTCCCCGCCTCCCGTGTCACCTCGGGTCTCCCCATCTCCCCGCCTCCCGTGTCACCTCGGGTCTCCCCATCTCCCCGCCTCCCGTGTCACCTCGGGTCTCCCCATCTCCCCGCCTCCCGTGTCACCTCGGGTCTCCCCATCTCCCCGCCTCCCGTGTCACCTCGGGTCTCCCCATCTCCCCGCCTCCCGTGTCACCTCGGGTCTCCCCATCTCCCCGCCTCCCGTGTCACCTCGGGTCTCCCCATCTCCATGCCTCCCGTGTCACCTCGGGTCTCCCCATCTCCCCGCCTCCCGTGTCACCTCGGGTCTCCCCATCTCCCCGCCTCCCGTGTCACCTCGGGTCTCCCCATCTCCCCGCCTCCCGTGTCACCTCGGGTCTCCCCATCTCCCCGCCTCCCGTGTCACCTCGGGTCTCCCCATCTCCCCGCCTCCCGTGTCACCTCGGGTCTCCCCATCTCCCCGCCTCCCGTGTCACCTCGGGTCTCCCCATCTCCCCGCCTCCCGTGTCACCTCGGGTCTCCCCATCTCCCCGCCTCCCGTGTCACCTCGGGTCTCCCCATCTCCCCGCCTCCCGTGTCACCTCGGGTCTCCCCATCTCCCCGCCTCCCGTGTCACCTCGGGTCTCCCCATCTCCCCGCCTCCCGTGTCACCTCGGGTCTCCCCATCTCCCCGCCTCCCGTGTCACCTCGGGTCTCCCCATCTCCCCGCCTCCCGTGTCACCTCGGGTCTCCCCATCTCCCCGCCTCCCGTGTCACCTCGGGTCTCCCCATCTCCCCGCCTCCCGTGTCACCTCGGGTCTCCCCATCTCCCCGCCTCCCGTGTCACCTCGGGTCTCCCCATCTCCACGCCTCCCGTGTCACCTCGGGTCTCCCCATCTCCCCGCTTCCTGTGTCACCTCGGGTCTCCCCATCTCCCCGCCTCCTGTGTCACCTCGGGTCTCCCCATCTCCCCGATTCCCCTTCCCCTTCAGTGTCCCACCGTCTGCCCTTCCCCACCTTCCTCAGCAAGATCATAATTTAGGGACCAAACTTTATGAGTTCAGGCCCTGATAATTTATCACTTGTGGTCACTGGAATGGCTTTGAAATTTATTCCACCTGAGCAAAAATAGAGTAGTAACCTGGTGACAAAGAACGATGTTTATTCTGCTTGCTTAGAAGAACCCACATTTCACCTGGTGCTCTGGGATGACATTTGCATGAAAGGCGAGCACGCCATAACACATGCAAAGCTTAGAATGGCGACGAGAGCAAGGCGAGGCTGAGTAAGTGTTCCATGATGGTGCTGAGGAGGGCCGTTACCTATGGAGGCCGGTCCTCCCTTTCTTCTCGGTGTACTGTATACTCATAATCTGCACATTCCAGGTCTCTCCTCTCTAAGGCTGGGGTGGAGATCCTAGCCTCTTCAGGTTCTACCCGGTTCTCTGACTCTCTGAACCACATCATCAGCGGTTACTGTTACTAGCCAAGCCCCAGGCCTCGGGAAAGCTCTGTAGCTTGCCCAGTCATGTGGTGGAGGAGCTTGCCTATCTGAGCTCCAGATCAGAGCTCAGACCTGCACGCAGGTGGGTGGCAAGGTGCTCACCCTTCCTGGCGGGGGTCATAGATCTTATCACGGGCCAGTGTTGGTTCCGCTGGGGGCTCTGTGGGTGTGGGCTCCGTCTGGCACACTGCGTTCTGGGAACTGAAACCTTGTTCTTCCTTGTTCTGTCCTTTCTGCCTGGCACGGATGGTGACCCCTCTGTCTAGTCCAGGCTGGGCACGCTGGCCCTGAAGCCCAGACCGGGGGAGCAGGAGGAGGTGTGTTGAAGTCTCGGAGGGTCTGAGAAAGGGCTACTTGGCGTTGGGCCTGGGGCCTGGAAGGGGTGCCCAACTCCAGGCTGTTTTCTCAGATTCCCTTTCAGTGCCCGCCCAGGCCTCTGCACCTGTTGTGTTCCTGTCATCCTGGGCGCTGGCAGCTGTCACTGCTGGGGCACCTGTCCACCCCCGAGGACGCCCTGTGGGCTCCCTGGCTCCGGTTTCCTGCTCTCTGTCCCTGTGGGGCTTTGTCCTCACTGCCACGCGCTCGCTCGCTCTCAACAGCCTCCCGGCAGCAGCCTCCACTTTAAGTTTTGGGTGTGGGAGGCAGCTTTTGGGGGTTTACTGCTTCCAGTCCTTCAGCACCAGGCCCCATCTAATCAGGCAGGGAAAATGGCCCTAGCCATTGGGGGACAATGGGTCAGCCTTAAGCCCCAAATGCCAGGTGACTCATCAGCTCAATCAGATTATCCCTTGTTCTTGATTTAAAAAAAAAAAGAGAGACATTAAATCAGCCAGAAGTTGCCTCCCGACTCCTCCTAGCAGGGCCGCCTCCACTTGCTGGCCTCCTTTTATACCAGGCTCCTCCGTCTACCTCCCCTGCTGTAAAGGGAAGTCATCACCTCTCTTTGTCCAGTCTTCCACGTTGCCCAATGTCCCGACCTGTGTATTGTGGTAAACATCAGTTCAGTCGCTCAGTTGTGTCCGACTCTCTGCGACTCCATGAATCACAGCACGCCAGGCCTCCCTGTCCATCACCATCTCCCCGAGTTCACTCAGATTCACGTTCATCGAGTCCATGATGCCATCCAGCCATCTCATCCTCTGTCGTCCCCTTCTCCTCCTGCCCCCAATCCCTCCCAGCATCAGAGTCTTTTCCAATGAGTCAACTCTTCGCATAAGGTGGCCAAAGTACTGGAGTTTCAGCTTTCCTTCCAAAGAAATCCCAGGGCTGATCTTCAGAGTGGACTGGTTGGATCTCCTTGCAGTCCAAGGGACTCTCAAGAGTCTTCTCCAACACCACAGTTCAAGAGCATCAATTCTTCAGTGCTCAGCTTTCTTCACAGTCCAACTTTAACATCCATACATGACCACAGGAAAAACCATAGCCTTGACTAGACGGATCTTAGTCGGCAAAGTAATGTCTCTGCTTTTGAATATGCTATCTAGGTTGGTCATAACTTTTCTTCCAAGGAGTAAGCGTCTTTTAATTTTATGGCTGAAGTCACCATCTACAGTGATTTTGAAGCCCCCCAAAATAAAGTCTGACACTGTTTCCACTGTTTCCCCATCTATTTCCCATGAAGTGATGGGACCGGATGCCATGATCTTCGTTTTCTGAATGTTGAGCTTTAAGCCAACTTTTTCACTCCTCTTTCACTTACGACATTAAACCAGAGTTCAGTGCTCCTGCCTTCCACCTGCTGTGCAACCAGGGGAAAGCCCACGATTTACTCGACCTCGTTGCCGCAGCCGAGGGTGGTGGCTGGACCCAACACTCCCTCGGGCTCCCTCCCTTCAGAGATTTTAGGGTCTCTGACTTACATGGTTTCTCTTGTCCAGGGAAGTTGTTCCAGGTTTTATTGTGCCATTGTTGGGTCTGGTCTAGACTTTACATTTTGAGAGGTGCCGGGTCTTGGGAGACGTGGATGAAGAAGGATGTGGTAAGGGGAGGGTTGAGGTGGGGAGCTCGTTGTGGGGACCAAGAGGGGACCCAGGAAGGAAGAGGAGCAGGTAGCAAGGGGTCAGAAGAGAGGAGTTGGCTGGGAGATGAGGGGGATGCTAGCAGGGTGAGGGTCTCAGGAGCTGAATGGGTTCAGAGAGGGGGAGTGTTCCCTGGATGGGGCTGGAGAGCAGAGGCAGCAGGTGGCTAGCTAGAGAGGGAGGGCTCCTTTCTGAAGCCTGGGCAGGCTTTCTGTCAGCCTAGTTGCTCCCCAAGGGCACACCCAGACCTGCCTTCTGCCTGTGTGCTCTGAGGGACCACAGCCCCTTCCCTCCCCTACCCCCAACGTCAAGGATGGATCTGCTTCCTCCAGGATCTCTAGGATGGGCTCTCCTGTTAGCAGATGGGAAGTCCAGGCTTGGGCAAGACCACAGTCTCCCTTGCCTTCATCAAAGCTCCATCCCTGCAATGTCATCCTTGGCTTACTGGACCATTCCTAGGCCCTGCCTCCACCTAGAGCCCTTCTGATTCCTTAAGGAGATCATTGTCCCCTTGTCTTCTCTTCCCCAAGAAAGAAGCGCTCCTACCTTTTCATCTGTTCTGGATAAAGTGTGAGTTTTGAATGTCAGGCAGATCTGGGTTTGAACTCTGCCTTGAGTGTTACCCAGTTGGACTCTACTTCGAGTAGAGTTTGAACTCCATGTCAATGTAACCTTCTAACCTTCCTGTCTCAGCTTTATAGCCTGCAAGATGGGGATGGTTGTAACCCTGCAGGGATTTGGTGGGGTGGGGTAGGTGTGATTATGTGTGTGAAATTCTTAGCACCATGTCTGGGCCATAGCAACTGTTCAGTAAGTGGTGGCGCTTGTAGTCATTTCTGTAGATTGGCTTGTAGATTCCCCTTTCACATCCTCTTTTCACATCCTTTCTGGCTACAGAACAAAGCATTGCAAATGTTTGGCCAGAGCCGAAGGAGCCTCATTCCTTGATCCCAGCATGGCTCCTGTGTGGCTTCTGAAGGGCAGAAGTTGGGTCTTACTCACTAGTGGGTCCATCATTGGCATGCAGTGAATGCTGGATGAATAAATGAACGATGTAGGTCCGGCGTTCTCTCACCCCTTTTAGTGACAGAATCCTTTGGCCAAATGAAAATTTATGTGATGCCCCAATGAATAAAACTGGGAAGCGGGGCAGCACTGGCTCCCATGTCATCTGTACAGGCCTGGACGCTGCCCTGGGAGGCAATGGGGGGAACCCTCAGTCATGGGACATTGCTACTTCACATTTAAATTGGGGATGTGGATCTGTAGGAAACAGAACCCAGGGAATCTGCTAGAAAACTCCTCAGACAGTGGTGCCATAAAGGCCTGGGGCTGCCCACGCTGTCTCAGTTCTCTATTCATTTCCTCTCATGTGGCTGGAGTGTGGACTGCCGTCAACTTGGAGGACTCTCCCTGCCTCCACCCACCCCCCATCTCCAGAGCATCACACAGATTCAGTTCCACGGGTGAGTGATTTTCTGAGAGCTGGCTCTGTGCAGGCGCGCTAGGCCCGAGGAACAAGGGCAAGTCGAGGACCAGACTGGCCCTGTGACTGCCACTGTTTTCTCCCCTGGTGCCTTCCTGCCTCCTCTGTGCGTTCTGCACGCCAGATGGCAGAGTGATCTTTTAGCAGTTCAGACCTGGTGTTGCTGCCTCCCTGATGAAGTCTGTCAGGAGTTCCCTATGGCTCTCAGAAAAAAGTCCAGATTCTTCACCCTGCTCTTTGAGCCCTTCCTGGTGTGTCCCCAGCTCCTCTGGTTTTGGCATCAGAAAATCCCCCCAGGCTGCTCTTGCATTGCAGTCCCTGCTCCATCTTTGCTTCTTGAAAGGGCTGGGCTCCCTTCAGCCACAGGGCCTTTGCATGTGTTATGCTCACTCCCCCAGAAGCACTCCCTCCCCCTAACCTACCTCTGCAACACAAGAACGTGCATATAATTATCCTTCACAGTTGCTTTTCAGGGAAGCCTGCCCCGAGCCCTGCTTTCTCCCAGAACACTTTAGTATCTTCCTCACTCTGCTTCTTGACAAATGCCTATTTCTCTCTAGACTGTAGGTCCACGAGAGCCAGGGCCTGTCTACTGTCGGTCACTGTGGCATCCCCAGTGCACAGCTTGGAGTCTGGCACCGTAGGTGCTTAATAAGGGCTGGTCATGTTGAATTGCTGCAATGCATGCAGGAAGCCAGGACAAGCAGGCAAGGCCATGGAGGTCCCTGCGTAGGGCGGAGTGAGACGGCAGATTGGGAGAGGCGCAACTCAGGCTCAGAGGAGAGACAAGGTCCATGAAGGGAGACTCTGTCCTCACTGGGGGCCCTAGTGGGGCTTCCAGAAGAGGGACTTCCAGGGCTTGGAGATGGTGGGTGATCAGGCTGCCCAAAGTGGGGGAAGGGTTGGTGAGGAAAGGCTTACCAACTGGTGCTTTTAAAGGCAGGTGGGTTGAAGGGGGTTGACTTCTGCTTTGTAGGAACACCCTCCAGAGCAGCCTCTTTGCCTCAGTTTCCTCATCTGTAAAATGGGCATAAGGATGCAGTTGATCTGTCAGCGTTGTGGGAGAACTGAACAGGTTAATAGGTGTCATGTGCTTAGGACTGCCTGGCACACATTGAGGCCTTGTGTTTGCTATTTCTGTGATTATTTACCCTGGAAAAGTCTTTGGGTTGTTTCCTCTTGATCAGATTTTGACTTACCCTTCCAGAGGCGCTGTGCGTGCATGTGTCATGGAGTGTATGTGCGTGTGTGTGGCCCCTTACAGCCAAGCATGTGCCAGGAGAAAGGAAGCACCCCATGTAGAATTGGGTGTCGCAGCTTCTCCCAGGGAGGAGTCTCAGGCCAGCCTCTGGTTTTCGGGGCTGTGACACTGTGTGCTTGTGGGCTTGCCCAGCCCTCTGGCTTGGTGACCCTAGGTCCACACCGGATGCCTCTCCCCCTCCCTGTCCCTCCCCCAGGCCCACTCAGGAGACCCCCCACTCAGTAGCAGGGTCCTGAGCTGAGGGCAGGATGCCCAGACCAGCCCCTTACAGTGGCTGGGCCTCTGAGTTCCATCTGACACCTTTCCCGTGGCTCCTCTCCCAGCCCCACCCCTCTGCCCCCTAGCCTTCCCTAGATGTGTATAAGAGACAGGCCCTGAACGGACCCCAGTACTCACAGGTGCCACCGTGCCTGGGCATCCTGCAGCCAGCATGGCTAACGTCCCCTGTGTTCCAGGTCATGGCCCTGGGTGGTGGGCACGGAGCTGGCATAGTTCAGTGGCTGGCCTGTGGGTCAGCCACTCACTCTGGCTCTGTGAGAACAGAAGCACCAATATGAGACCCTGCTCCCCCAAAGGACCTGCCACCCCCTCTCTCTTTTCAGAGTATTTTCAGGTTTTTGTCTTAGGCCTGTGAGGGTGGGTACCCCTCTGCGTTAACCCCCACTTCCCCTTTTGGTCATGTGCATGGTGTAAAGCTCTGGTCTGCAAAACTCAAGAGCCCCTGTTCACCTCCCAGTGTGGGGCTGGGCCCAGACCCTGCCTGGGTGAGGTGTCTGGTGGTACAGGGACCCAGGCAGGGTCGGATAGTGTCTGCGGGTACCGGGCAGCCGAAGTCCAGAGTCAGCCAGCCTTGGGATCAGCAGATTTTACATTTGCACCTTTGCTGACCAGGGCCCCTCTGACCGACGCTGCGTTTATTGCATTGAAGGTGGCTTTTCTCAGGGCAGTGTTGTGTGGTAGACAAAGCCCAGCATCCTGGGCCCCTGAGCCTGAGACCTGGGTTCTGGGTCCTGCTCTGGCGCCTTGTAGCTTCTGCAGTTCATTTTTGTCTCCTTGAGCTTCTGTTTCTCTCATCTGTCAAAAGAGATGAGCAGCTGCCCTCTAGTACCTGATGGGGGCTTTTTGCAAATCCAGTAAGATACTTTTGTTAACATTTTCTCTGGCTTTGACAAGGTGGGTTTTTCCAAGAGGCCACATGACAGGGAGGCCAGCGCTGGTACTCTGATATCAGGTCAGACATGTGTCCAAGCCTCAGGTGAGCTGCATCTTGACTGGAGGCGGTATTCCACTTCCCAGGCCTCGGTTTCCACATCTGGACACCGAGTTCCCAGGGCTGCGCCTCCCTTATGTGTGCTCAGAGCAGGAGTTTCAAGGAGCCGGCAGCTAATGTCATTTCCTTAATTGATCTGGATGCTTGCTTGTTTTAGTTTCTGCCTAGTTTCTGCAGCAGGAGGTGGTACTGGGGCTCCCACTGATGGGGTAATGGGGAGCCAGGTCAGAGGTCACGGTGAGGAGAGGGAGGCAGCCCAGCCCAGTGGGACTAAGGAACTCTGAGAGGCAGAAGCCCGCAAGTGGCCAGCCGAGCTGCTGGGGGTGGAGTTCTCTCTTTTGGACAGGGGATTCTAGGACTTCAGGGCCCATGTGTCCTCTGACAGGCCCTGGACTCGCGTTTCAGCCTCTCTGCTCTGCTGGATGGCTTCCTGGATACCAACCCCTCCTTTCCATCCTGGGCCCTGTGTGGTCGCCAGCCTGGTCCTCACCAGGGCTGCAGCCAGGACCAGCTTGGCCAGTAGCCGTGCCCTCTGTCCTGGGAGGGGCACCACGCAGGGTCTAAGTGCAGGCTCTGGAGGCCAGCTGACCCAAGGTCAGATCCCACGTCTCCCGTTCCTACTCCGTGTCCCGGTTTCCCATCCATGATGGGGCCTTTGTGTCAACTTCAGGTCTGTAAGTATCTCATCAGTAGCACCCCCACGGTCATCGTACTTCGTGTGGGTCCACCCTGTTCTGAGCACACTGCCTGTGGGAATGTATTTCATACTCAAGGAGCCCTACGAGGTCAGTGCTTTTGTTGTGAACCTCATTTTCAGTTGATAAAATAGGCACCCAGTACGTTTTATGTCTGAGATTTGAAGGAACCCAGGTTGTCTGGCTCAAAAGCTCGTTCTTTACACTACCTCTGAAGCACTTAATATCTGCAACCTCTGAGTGATGCAGTGAGTAATATCTGGTATTGTCAGATCCTTGGAGTCTGGTTGCCAGCGGCCCTTCTGGGAGTGCCCCAGAGCCTGGCCTCTGTGGAATCCTGCACCATCACCCTCTCGTGCCTGCTAATGCCCAAAGGAGAGGCCCTGGCAGTGGGCAGGAGGCAGGGTCAAGGCATAGGAGTCAAGGTGAGGGCCACATCAGCTGGTGCTGGACTCTGCTATCCCACAGTAAACGGGATCTGGGAGGGGCATGAAGCAGGAGAGAGTCTGAGGAAGTGGACTCCTCAGAGGCAGGAAGGTGGGCTGGAGGAGGTGTGGGATAGGGGAACTTCTCAGCCTGTGGTGAGCTTCAGATATCTGGATGCGGAGACCAGAAAGGGTGGGCGCTGGGATTTCTGGCTGAACCACACGGCCTGGAGGTGCGTGTATGAGTGTGTGGCAGGGGAGGGGGTGGGGAGGGACAGGGTTGGGGAGAGCGGTGTCTGGCTGCAGAGGAGGGATTTAACTTCTTGTATTCAGCTGCCAGCTTTCCTCGAAATCCAGCAGGATCAGTCGAGTGTGTTTACAGATCTCTGGCGGACGAGGCTCTTGTCTTGCTCTAGTGCGTGTGTTCCATCTCCTGTGGGACCTCGGGTCTCCCCATCTCCCCGCCTCCCGTGTCACCTCGGGTCTCCCCATCTCCCCGCCTCCCGTGTCACCTCGGGTCTCCCCATCTCCCCACCTCCCGTGTCACCTCGGGTCTCCCCATCTCCCCGCCTCCCGTGTCACCTCGGGTCTCCCCATCTCCNCCCCTCCCCCAGGCCCACTCAGGAGACCCCCCACTCAGTAGCAGGGTCCTGAGCTGAGGGCAGGATGCCCAGACCAGCCCCTTACAGTGCCTGGGCCTCTGAGTTCCATCTGACACCTTTCCCGTGGCTCCTCTCCCAGCCCCACCCCTCTGCCCCCTAGCCTTCCCTCCCCCACCCAGATCTGTCTCTGGGAGCCCACATCCCTGGGCCTGGAGGCAGGAGCTGGGGCCAAGCCAGGGCCTGGGAGGAGGGGGTAGTCCTGTTCTTCTGGGAGAGACTCTGATGGTGATGGCTGGGAGATTGTCTGCTTGAATCCTGCCCCTGCCCCTGCCCCTGCCCTGCTCGGTAGCCTGAGCATTTCAGAACCTCCACTTTCTCTTCTATAAAATGGACCTAACAGAAGCTTCTGCCATCTGGAATAGAAATCAGGTCACACAGGCAGTGCCTGCTACACACTTAGTGGCTGATCTCTTGATGATGCCTTGGGGTCCTAGCATGCTTTCCCAGGGCTGGAGGGCCTGCCCTCCCACCACCCTCTGCCCTCTCGGCCCCCATCTGTCCCCCAAGGTACAAGGTTCTGCACCTCAGGATTTCTTCAGAGGCTTTGCAAGTCTGTGGGAGTGAGCATCTGCCATGCGTGTACCCTGTGAGGTGTGTCTGTACAGGGGTGTGTCCTGGTGAGCAAGAGGTCACTAAGTGTGCACAGTGGTGAATGCTTTCAAGTGCTTTTGAGCCTGTGTTTACGCATATACCTGTGATGTGGTATAGACAGGTAGTCTGTATATGCTGGTGTGTATTTTGTGTGTTTGTGATGAAAGCAAAGGTTTGGTGTGGGGGTAAAGAAATCTAACCCCCAGCTCCACCCCACCCCCCACAAGACCGCCTGGGTTTGCCTCCCAGCCCTGTCATCTCCGGGTAGGTAGCCTCCTTGTGGCTCAGTTCTCTCATCTCATTTCTCAGATAGCAATAATGATGGTACCTATTGATAATAACCATGTGCTGACCTTATCATTCAGCCTGTGAGGACCAAAGGGGTTAATGTGCATGGAGCACTTGGAAGAAGCTAGGAGGATGTCACTCTTTGTTATTAAGCTGCATGAGTGAGATTGTAAGCCCCTTGAGGGCAGAGACCAGGTTTGTCTCGCTCACCACAGTATCCCGTTGTTTGCCCAGTGTCTGCATGTAGTAGGTGCAGAACACGTGTGGATGTCCGTAGCTGAGGTGAATGGTGAGGTTGTGTGTGTGTGTGTGTCTGTGATGGGGAATGTGCATGTGTGCGTGCGTACATGAGTGCGTGTGTGTGTGTCTGTGTGTGTGTGTGTGCGCTCTGGCTGGGGCATCTCCAGCGCTTTCTGGAGCTCGGCTATTTCAGGAAGCCTCTAGTCTCCTCCTCCTTATGTAAATAAACATGACAGATCCCATCGCCTGTACCAGCGCGGGGAGGTGGGGGAGGCTCCGGGAGTGGGTGGGAGCTGGGAGGCGGCTCTGAGCGGGGCCAGAGGGGCGTGTGTGCGTGTGTGGCCCGTCTTGCGGGCAGTGGGCCGTGTGTGGGGGGGGCGCAGGAGGGGCGGGCTCGGCCCTGCCATGCCGGCTGCTGCTGGCCACGGAGGAGGAGGAGGGGGGGCAGGGGGAGGGGAGCTGGCCACCAGGGCGGCTCGGTGACGAGGCCAGCCGGCCAAACGGAGGTGGCCGTGTTCCCCGCTGCCCGCGATGGGGGGACAGATCACCCGGAGCACCCTCCACGGTAAGGCCCTGGCTGACACCTGAGGGTCTGTCCATCCCCAGCCTGGGGACTGCTTGGGGAGGCTGGGACCAAGAGGCACGGGGTCTGAGGGCATGGCCATCCCCCCTACCTCTTGGGGAGGCTCTGGGACCGTGGAAGGGGGTTCCTTTCAGTGACAGGCACTGGGGCAGAGGGGATGGAAACAGGAGGTTGGGCAAAGCGGGAAAAAGGGGGTCTTTCCCCAGCAGTTGGTCAGGCAGCTGAGTCTCCCCACAGTCTCCTTATCCTCTTGCCTCCCCAGGGTGCTGATCAGCACCAAGTGGGATGTGAGGTCCGGGGTCCATAGTTCCCTCTCCTAGAACCGAGGCAACCCTCAGTTAGACAGCTGGGGGGATCCGTTTGTGGGTCCTGGGATATGGGCCATGGAGGTCAGTGCTGTGCTCCATGACGAAGCCATGGAGAGATGTGTGGGTACATGCATGTGTGCATGTCTGTGCTCATTGGAGGTGTCTGTGTGTGTGTGTACCTGTGCTGACTTGTGCCTAAGCACACAGCGGTGTGCAAGTGACACCCCCACATTGCCTGATCTCAGTTCTGAAAGCATGTGCTCTGCCGGGGAGGTCAATGAACTTCTGATTCTTGGGGTTCACATCTGTGCTCACCTTGACCTCAGGCAGACCGGGAGGCTGGCAGGTGAAGGGGTGGGAGAGAGGACCGCTGGGTGGCTGCTGCCTGCCCCTACGCCTCTCTCCTTGTCTGCTTGGCTCCAGGGCTGTGGTCTTGGGAGGAACATGGCCGATGTGGCACCAGACCCAGAAGGGGAAGCCTTCCCAGGGACTTGTTTTGTCATCGCTGGGCTCCAGGAGTTGGGGTTCCTGTACAAACTAGCTGGTGCCAGAACAGCGTGGGCTGACCTTGGGGAGTCCCTGCTACACTCCCCGCTGTGCGCCTCCACCCTCCTCGGGCAGGGCAGTAGGAGGTGGGGCCGCCTCCATCTGCTGGGTTCAGTGGGCACTGAGGAACCGGGAAACGCCTGGGAAGGAAGGAGGGTGGTGGCAGGAGCGAGTGGGAAGCCGTGGCCAGGACTGGTGACCAGGCGACTTCCCCTTTCCGGGCCCTGGACTTTGACAGAGTAATTTCTAATTAAAAAAAGAAAAAGGCAGGGAAGGAAATGTGGGAAAAGCAAATCATTGGCTCTCTTAAAAGGAAATGAATTTTGTCCTGGGCCCAGAGGGCTAAGTGACAGATGGAAGGCCCTGGAAGACACATAATCCGGAGCCGGCCAGAGGCAGTGCCAGTGGCCTGGGCCTTGGCCTGAGACTTGGACTGGCTTGACCTGGGCCTGGCCCTGCCTGTCTGTGGGGCGGGGGCTCCTCTTGGGCTTGTTGGCCCCAGTGGGGCCTGCTGGCATAGGGTCTGGAGCCGACTGGCATTTTCCACTGGAGTCAGACTTGGGCAGGCCTGTGGCCTGGGAAGGATGAAGAGGCCCTCAGAACAGGCTCAGGACACAGCATGCTATCTTCAGCTGCCTGGGAGCCCGAGGTTCAGAGAGGAGCGGGACCCCAAGAGTACCCGAGATGGCTATGGCCATCAAGAACTCCTGCTCTGGAGGAGACAGACACGGGTGGCAGCAAGGGCAAGCGTCCCCTCGGGCCTTGGTCTTCTCATCTGTCAGTGGGGCTAATGATAGTAGCCTCCTCACGCAGGAGACAATGTGAATAAGGGCCTGGAGAGGCGTTCTGAGAGGTGTGTCCAATTCCTCCCTCTCGCGGGGAACAGGAGGATAGCTCAGTGGGGGTGCACTGAGACTCCACAAGTCGACCATTGGATGAGGGCCTTGGCAGCCAGCGCCTCACCTGGACCACTCTCCTCAGCCTGGGCCCCCGTAAGCGGACAGGGAAGCTGGGGGCGTGGAGAGCGGCGGGGGGAGCTGGGGGCGTGGGCGGCGGTTTGCCCCTTAGCCAGGACCCTGCGTGGGTGTCTGCACCTGCGGGTCCCCACGCCTGTACCTTGGCTGCCCCAGTGGCTCTGGTTTCACCCTCTTTCGGGAGGTGAGTTGGGGGACGTGGGAGAGGCCAGGAGCTTGCTCCTTCCTAGGGGTGCTGTCAGCCCTGCAACCTGACTCTGGAGCACAGAGGTCCTTCGTTCCTGATTGGGTGCCTGAGGGGTTGGTTTGGTTGGGGCTGAAGACTCTGGGTTGCTGGGTTACAGTGCGAGGTGAAGGGTTGTGTGTGGGTTTTTCTAGTGGTACGCTGTGGACGTGTCCTGGTTGGTTGTGTTTCTGGTGTCTGCTGATTGTATCTGAGTTTTAGACCTCTGTATGTGTGTACCTGCATAACGTGTACCTATCCGTGTCGTATTTAAGAGGCCGAGCATTTTGTGTCTGGGTTTCCGTGTGTGAGCAGCCACGTTTGTGACAGTCTGTTATTTGGTAGGGGTCAGTGTTTCTGCACAAGTCGTGTGTGTGTGCGATCGGGCTGGTGGTGAGGAGTCGGGCTGCTCTGGGATCAGCCTGGCAGGGGACCCTGAGAGAGATTAATTCTCACTTGGAAAATGGTTTCGGCAGTTACACGCGTGATCTCTTTCATGAGGCAGATTTCCAGAGCTGCTCCCTGTCTTGAGGGCAGGATGGGGGTGAGGGGAGCACAGAGGCCCCCATCCCTCTCCTTCCCACCCTCCCCTCCTCTCCCCTCCTGCCCCCTTCACTTTCTTCAGTGCTCCCCAGCCCTCTGTGACCCAGGGCAAAGGATGGACCGGTTGCTGAGGGGCTGATGTGCGAAAGACACACACATATGCACCCAGACACACATGTCACCCTCAGGTTGGTCTCTGGACCCACAAACTCCAGATACCGGGGTGCACAGGCCTGAGAGATTGGCTCCCACTGTTCCCTTTCAGAAGGGGATGCTGTGGCTCAGAAAGGGAAATGGCTGACTGAGGTCACGGAGCTGGCAGCTCAGAGGGAATCCAGACCTTGTCCCTTGCATGGCTAACTCCCTGCTTCCCCTCCATGATTCCTTAATTCTCACTCCAGCAGCAGGGGAGAGGCCATCACAGGAACTTTGGCGATCTGGGATTAGCATGGAAAGAGCCGCCTGTCTCCCGGCAGCAGCTCTGGAGGCTTTTAGGCCAAGGTGAGCCCCCCAGAGCCTGGCAGGTGTGTCTGTGAACACAGCTGACACACACACTCACCCCACTTATGCCTGTGGGCATGAGGAATTAGGCTGATCCCTGTCTGTTCTCTTCACCCAGCCCAGTGTCTGGAACCCCACAGATGCTTGGCCAGTGAGGAAGAAGGAAGCATGTGGGGTTCGGACCCTGGCTGCTGGACCACATCAACACAGGTGGAGCAGATGGCCTAGGGGAGCAGATAGGAGGGGAGATGCGAGCCCTGAGCTGGGCGACAGGCCAGGCAGGGCTGGAGAGGGAGTGAGATGGGTGTTCCTGGTGAGAGTTTGAATCCTGTTCTGCCCTTACTGGCTGTGTGAGTGACTCTGGGTCAGTGCCATTATTTGTCTGAGTCTCAGTGACTGGGGGTGGTAAGGGTTACCTGGAAGGGTTGTGGAAAGAGTAAGTGAGCTAGCAGGCATAAAGGGCACCCCACCTGGCGCACAGCCAGCAGCGTACGTGCACGTGAGGGTCTCCACAGAGGCTCCTCCAGGCCTGTGTGCGCTCAAAAGTGTACACACACCATACACCCCGGCTGCCTGTAAGGACCAAGACTGTAACTCTACCTCCTCCAGCCTTGGCAGGCCCCTGGCACAGTGCGTTACCTGGATGCTGTGTCCCTGTTAGGCACACACCTGCTGTGTGTATATGCACACATGTGCGTGCAGTGGACAGCTGGGGGTGATGGTCTGTGTGGCACATGGACTAAGCCATGTACCCCCTCACTCTCTCCAGCCTGGCTTGGGGCATCTTGTGGGGGTACTGTGCTGGGAGGGACTGGGGGCAGGAGGAGAAGGGGATGACCGAGGATGGGATGGCTGGATGGCATCACCGACTCAATGGACGTGAGTCTGAGTGAACTCCGGGAGCTGGTGATGGACAGGGAGGCCTGGCGTGCTGCGATTCATGGGGTTGCAAAGAGTCGGACACGACTGAGCGACTGAACTGAACTAAACTGTGAAGACAGGGGTGCAGAAAGGTTATCATCTGGAATCCCCTTCTGGAATCTTGGGGTGAGGAGGGGGAGGGGGATGGCTGCTTCCCTCCCTGCAGTGCTAGACACATCTGCACACACATCTGGCTGCTGGAACGTCAGGGACTGGGATGCCGTGGAGTGAACGAGAGCAGGAGGCTCTGTGTGGAGATTAACTTGGTTGCGAGGGTGCCCATCCTGCCCACGCCCACTCCCTGCCACTCTCTTTTGCCCATCTGGTCACTGGATCCATTTGGTCTTCCAGGGAGCAGCAGGACCTGCTCTGCCCATGGCAAAGCTCTTTGGGTCAGATGATCAGGTGCTAACATGTCCCCTAACCCAACACAACAGAGGGTGTGCATGGCGGCTGCAGAGATCATGGAGAAACTGACCAGGGTGGAGTGGAGGATTCACACTGGGCAGAGTGGACCGAGCATGCTGGCTGGCTAGCTGCAGCCCAGTGAGGGGCTGGCACAGCCAGACAGGTCTGCAAGTCAGAGCCCAGCTTCACTGCTTACTAACTGTGTGACCCTGGGCAAATTACTGCCTCTCAGAGCCTCTGTCTCCTCATCTGTACCGTGGAACTAAGTGATCTGTATTGATGCATAACAAATTACTCCGGAAGTTAGTGGCTTAAAACAACAATGTGCATGCTCAGTCACTCAGTCATGTCCAACTCTTTGTGACCCCATGGACTGTAGACCACAAAACTCCTCTGTCCTTGGGATTTTCTAGGCAAGAATATTGAAGTGGATTGCCATTTCCTTCACCAGTAAAACAGCAAACACACATTTAATTATCTCACATTTTCTGTGGGTCAGAAATCTTGACACTGTAGCTTAGGCCTCCAGTTTAATGTCCTTATTGAAGTTACAGTCAAGTTGCTGGCTGGGGCTGCAGGCCCATCTGAAGGCTTGAGGAGGAGCCCCATCTAAGCTTACTTACTTGGTGATTGGTGGTCCCCAGTCCCGCCCATGTGGGCGTGTCCACAGGGCCACCTTACACTGAGGCTACTTTTCCCAGAGGGAGCAACCTGAGAGGCAAGGAAAAAAGATGGAGGCTAAGGGCTTTTTACAACCCAGCCTTGGGAGTCCCATCCCATCTCTTCAGCTGTATTCAATTTGTTAGAAGCTAGTTGCTAGGTCCACTCCACACCCTAAGGGAGAGGATTATGAAGGGGCTTACAGAGTTACAAAGGGACTGCCAGGAGGTGGAGGTGGGGATCACTGGGGACATCTTCAGGGCTGCTTCCCACAGATCCCTAACTGTCAGGGCTTGGCAGAGTGAAATGAGGCTGTACAGGAAAGGCATCTGGTGTCAGTTCCTGACACAGAAGAAAAAAAATCAACCCTTACAATTTTTCTCCTTCTTCCTGTAGGCAAGTGGGGAGTGCTGGAAGGTTCTGGAGCAGCTTGGACTGTAGTCAGGCATGGAGTGCGGGATTCTGGTTCTGGGCAATGAAGGAAACTGTGCCTTTAGTCTCCACTTTCTCTGATTTATCCACTGGGCACCAGAAGGGGCAAGGCACCAAGTGGGCGTTGCTCGGTCACTCCCAAGTTTTCAATGGACTGAAGAAGGGGACAGGGGCAGCTCATTCAGAGCTTTTATTGAGTGCCTGCTTTGTGTGCTGAGCTAGGCGCTGGGGAAGCAGCAGTAAAAAAGACAATGGTCTCTGCCCTCAGGAGGCTCACAGTCCATCAGGGAGACACATAAATAATCCCATAGCCTTTCCTAGCCAGAGAGCTGCAGAACGCAGAAAATGGTCTGAGTGGCTCTTTTCTCACATGCCCAGAACCGTTCTGGGTGTGAGGAAGACAAGTCAATGCATTGCCTACAGTGGGTGCCTCAGGGCATTTGGGCTGAATTCTGTGGAGGGTGCAGATTTGACAAAGGCTGCTTGGGTGATGGAAAGTCTGTTAGGGACATATGGGACCCCGGGACCTGGTTTGGGAATGAGAGAGACTTCCGGGAGAAGGTGGGCTTTAAAATCAAGGTCTGAAGGATGAGGGAGAGAAATGCAGGTTTATAGGTGGGAAGGAGGAAGGCATGGTTTCCAGAAGAGAAACAGGCTTGGGCCAGGCCTCAAGGCTAGACGCAGGTGACGGGGGGGGCCCTGGAGGGAGCCCAGAGAAGTTCACATCTGGCCAGTTGTATAATCATCTCTCTTACTTGAAGCCCCTCCCCACCTGCTCTCTGGCATCCTCTGAGTCTCTCCCCCAAGAGGAACCCCTGGTCCGTGACTGTGTGTAAACTAGCCCAAGTCAGGGCCACTCTGCAATCCGGGTTTACGGTGTTTAGGATAAGTGAAAACAGAAGTGTCTGGCCTCCAACTGGTCTGAAGTGAACTGATCATTTCCTATGGTGGTGGTTGTTGCTTTTATAAGAAACAGTAAGACCTTATGTTGGGATCAGGTGTTAAAGTCTGAAAATTTCTTTTACATCCATGAACTCACTGGGTTCTTACAATGGCCTGGAGAGGTGGGCAGGGCAGCTATGATGACTCTGTTGTACAGAGAAAGAAATTAAGGTCCAGAGGGGTGAAGCAACTTGCCCAAAGTCACACAGCACATCTGTGGCAGGGTCAGGGTTGAACCCAGGACTTCCTGCTTCCAGGGTCCCCTGCTCTTTGCCCTGCTCCATACTGTCCAGAAAGTGAGACAGGCCCCCCTCGTTAGCGATGTGAACCATCGTGCCAGCACTGGTATTCAGGTCTGCAGGTTCAGAATGAGGCCGTCTTGAACATAGTAGGACCCACTTGGGCCTTGAAAGATGGGTGGGATTTGGAGAGGCGTGGGTGAGGCAGGGAGAGAAGATATGCAGGGCTTGACCAGAGGTGTAGGAGAGCACAGATTGACGTTAATTGAAACAGTAATATAGTTATCTACAACTGTGGGCTTCCCTGGTGGCTCAGACCGTAACGAATCTGCCTGCAATGCAAGGAGACCCAGGTTTGATCTCTGAGTTGGGAAGAGCCCCTGGAGGAGGGCACGGCAATCTACTCCAGTATTCTTGCCTGGAGAATCCCATGGACAGAGGAGCCTGGTGGGCTACAGTCCATTGGGTTGCAAAGAGTCGGACACAACTGAGCAACTAACATTTTTCACTTTCACACTTTTATTTACAACTATTATCAATAATAATAGAATTATTATTATAGCAACTACTTACTGGGTTAGTTTTGTTTTTTAATTAAAAAAATNAGTATTCTTGCCTGGAGAATCCCATGGACAGAGGAGCCTGGTGGGCTACAGTCCATTGGGTTGCAAAGAGTCGGACACAACTGAGCAACTAACATTTTTCACTTTCACACTTTTATTTACAACTATTATCAATAATAATAGAATTATTATTATAGCAACTACTTACTGGGTTAGTTTTGTTTTTTAATTAAAAAAATTATATTGCAGTATAGTTGATTTAGAATGTTGTGATGGTTTCAAGTACACAGCAGGGGAACTCAGGCATACATATGCATGTATCCATTCTCCTCCAAACTCCCCTCCCATTCAGGCTGCCATGTAACGTTGAGCAGATTTATCCATTTTAAAATGTAGCAGTGTGTACTTCTCTATCCCAAACTCCTAACATCCCTTCTCCCCATCCTTCTACCCTGGAAACCTTAAGTACATTTTCTCAGTCTGTGAATCTGTTTGTGTTTTGTAAATTCTTTTTTTTAATGAATTTTTTGCAGATTAATTTTTGGGTAAGTTCATTTGTATAATTTAAAAAATTGGACTCACATATAAGTGATATCGCATGTTGTTTGCATGTCTCTGTCTGACCTACCTCACTTAGTGTGATAATCTCTAGGTCCGTCCATGTTGCTGCAGATGACATCGTTTCCTTCTTTTCTATGACTGAGTAATATTCCATTGTGTATATGTGCCACATCTTTATCTGTTCATCTGTTGGTGGACATTTCAGTTCAGTTCAGTCGCTCGGTCGTGTCCGACTCTTTGCGACCCCATGAATCGCAGCACGCCAGGCCTCCCTGTCCATCACCATCTCCCGGAGTTCACTCAGACTCACGTCCATCGAGTCCATGATGCCATCCAGCCATCTCATCCTCGGTCGTCCCCTTCTCCTCCTGCCCCCAATCCCTCCCAGCATCAGAGTCTTTTCCAATGAGTCAACTCTTCGCATGAGGTGGCCAAAGTACTGGAGTTTCAGCTTTAGCATCATTCCTTCCAAAGAAATCCCAGGGTTGATCTCCTTCAGAATGGACTGGTTGGATCTCCTTGCAGTCCAAGGGACTCTCAAGAGTCTTCTCCAACACCACAGTTCAAAAGCATCGATTCTTCGGCGCTCAGCTTTCTTCACAGTCCAACTTTCACATCCATACATGACCACAGGAAAAACCATAGCCTTGACTAGGTGGACCTTAGTCGGCAAAGTAATGTCTCTGCTTTTGAATATACTATCCAGGTTGGTCATAACTTTTCTTCCAAGGAGTAAGCGTCTTTTAATTTCATGGCTGCAGTCACCATCTGCAGTGATTTTGGAGCCCAAAAAAATAAAGTCTGACACTGTTTCCACTGTTTCCCCATCTATTTCCCATGAAGTGATGGGACATGCCCATGTCTTGGATATTGTAAAAAGCGCTGTGATGAAGATTGGGGTACATGTATCTTTTCGAACTAGGTTTGCTCTGGATATATGCCCTGGAGTGGGATTGCTGGTGAATATAGCATCTCTTTAATTCTTGTAAGAATGCCATGGAGGTCTGCTGTGGTCACCATTTTACAGATGAGAAAAATGAGGTCTCAGAGTTGGGTTTGGAGGCAGCAGGCCTGGGTTCGGATTTGGACTCTTCACTCCAGCTGGGTGACCTTGGTGAGTAGCTTCACTTCTGAGGACCTGTGTCACTGGGAGTGTCATGAAGACACTGCCTGTTAAGCCACACAGAGGTTGGTTATTGTCATAAGTATTGAGCAGGCACTCAATATCTCCTCCTGGTTTCTCTTTGGCAGCCCAGCTCAGTGTAGCCTAGATACCCAGGGATGGTCTTGGGGCAGGTATGGGCAGGGGCAGTGGGGAGGTCACTCCAGAGGCTACACTGGGTCTGGGCATCCCCGCCTTGGACCCCACCGAGAGGCAGGAATATGGTCTGGAGCTGGCCGAGGGTCACCCAGAGGGCTGGCCAGCCTTGTTTCTGGCAGCTCATAAATGCCCAGGAGGAACAGGCTGGGCTGGGGCGGGGAGAGTTTCCATTGTGTCAGCACCAGCTTCGCCTGAGGGGGTACTCCCACTGTGACTCCCTAGAAGCTTGTAAACCTGTCGTGAAAGGGAGCCTGCCTGGGAGCAGATGGCGAGACTGGGGCTCCACCCAGGACCTCTGGTCACTGGGGGAGCAGTTGTGCAGCTCATAGGCCTCCTGGCATCCTCACACCTTTTGCTGTGGCTGCTCCCCTGACTGGACCTGACCAACATTTCCTCCACACAGCCTTTCACCACTATGCCTGCCATCTTGAGCTCATGGGGAAAATGATCTCTAGTGTCAACCAGTGAGTAGGGTAAAGGACCCCAAACATGACATTGGGAGATTGGGGTTCAAGTCCCAGTTCTGCCACTTTATTGCTGTGTGACCTCAAGCAAGTTGATTAACCAGTCTGATTGGCAGCTCATCCATGGAATGGGAGTTTTAAGGGGTCATACTATATGTCAAAATGCACTGGGCAGAAGCCCTGCCCTCAGCTGCCCCTCTGGCCCTTGGTGTCAAAGCTGTGAAAGTGAAAGTGTGGGTTGCTCGGCCGCGTCTGACTCTTTGGGACCCCTTGGACTGTAGCCCGCCAGGCTCCTCTGTCCATGGAATCCTCCAGGCAAGAATGCTGGAGTGGGTTGCCATTTCCTTCTCCAGGGGATCCCTTTGTTCCTGCTTGTTGTATCATAGTGCTGTTCCTTTTTATGGCAGAGTTGCATTGACTGTGTGGGCGTACCATGTTTGATTTATCCATTCACCAGTTGGAGGGCATTTAAGCTATTACCAGCATGGGGTTATTATGAATAAAGCTGTGGTACATTTGTGTACAGGTCATTGTGCAGATGTTTCATTTCTCTTGGGTAAATGCCTGTGAGTGTGATTGCTCAGTTATATGATTGGCGTTTAACTTAGAAGGAACTGCCAAGCCATCTTCCACACTGGCTGCTCCATTTTGCATCCTAGCAGTGACGGATGAGGGCCATGTATGGAAACGGTTCGCATCTCTGTGTTCTGGCGGCATACACACGTGTACTGTGGAAGAGGCAAGATAATAGAAGGCCAGCTATCCCCCTGTGTGCCACATGAGATTATTTTCGGCTTGACCCAGGTGAATATTTTTTCAGGTTTCATCAGTTGTGACCATATTTTAAAGTGAATTAAAAAAAAAATGTATTCAAACCCCTGCTTCCCTGGCTGTTGATGCCGAGTAGTAAGACCTGGGCCTGGCAGTCAGATTGCCTGAGTTTGGCTCCGAAAGCCCCATCCTGCTGGCTGCATGACCTTGAGCAAACTGCTCAACCCCTCAGAGGCTGATTCCTCATCAGGAAAATGGGCTTGTACTGTCTCTCCTACCTCATCAGCTTGCTGTGAGGGTGAAACCAGTAAAGTATGTGTGAAACTCGCAGTTCAGAGCCTAGCACATGTTAGCACTTGATGAATGACTGCTGTTATTATTAGTTGGATGGCCCGTGTGCAGTAGACGCGTGTACTGTCTCGCACATCCATGTGTACATGAGTGTGTCTATGCTCACACTACATATGTAAATGTGTGTGTAAGGACAGAGAACAGTCTCTCCCCTTCCCATGTCTCCTAGGGTCTGGGTTGCCCTCATGTGCTCACAGATGTGTGTGTGCTTTTTTGAGGTCACACGTCTGGATGCACACTGTGCCCCCGGGGACCAGGGTCTCCCCGTTTTCCATCTGCTCAGCTGTCAGCCAGGGAGGCTGGCCCTGGGCGGCCCTCGCCCACCCGCTGCCCTCCCTGTGGCTGGGAGGCCCTGGGAACGGCCCTTTCAAGGGCCTGGGTGTCCGGTCCCTGCGTGTCCTCATTGTCTTTTCTCTGAACCAGTGTTTCCTAGACCTTTACCCAGGGCCCCAGGATCCCAACTAGGACACGTGGGGAGTGTCTTGAAGGAAACTGAGGCCCTGCCGTTCGTCCATGGATTCTGAGTGGAGGCTGTAGCAGGGACTTCATAGAAGAGATTCTCAGCAGCTGCTGGGCTCAGCATCTTTAAAAACTGCTCTGTTGAAACTTAGTTGACACACACTAGACCACAGGGGATTACGGTATATGACTAGGTTTTGACACACGCACACCCCCCTGGAACCGCTACCACAAGAGGGTGAGCACATCTGCCACTGTCACCCCAAGTGCTCCCTTGCACCCCCGGTGTTTCCTCCTCCTCCCCCCACCCGCATGCACCCACCGGCCTGCTTCATATCACTCTAGCTTAGTTTGTGTTTTGAAGACTTAGTACCCAGTGGGGCCCCTCCAGTGTTCTTGCCTGGAGAATCCCAGGGACGGGGGAGCCTGGTGGGCTGCCGTCTATGGGGTCACACAGAGTCGGACACGACTGAAGTGACTTAGCAGCAGCAGCAGCAGCAGCACCCAGTGGGGGAGGTTGGGAGGAGTGGAGGAAGGGCTTTGAAAGGAATGGAGGCCCTGCCATTGCTCCATGGAGTATATCCAAATTTGAAAAAAAAAAACCCAGCTTCACTCAGTATGATGATTTTGTAATTCATCCATGTTGAGGCTCCTATCACTAGCTCATTCTTTTTTCACTGCTGAGTAGTATTCTGTTTATAGGTGTACTACATTTGTTACCATTCACCCAGCAGGTATTTCTTTTTTTATGTTTTCATTTCTGCCTATGTATACAGCCCTGAACAGTGTGTGAAGTTACTTTTCACCAGCAGTTTTTTTTTAAAGCAAGAGGCAAGCTGTGTCTGAGGCTGGACTGAGCCCAGGGGGTACCTCTTCTAGATGGGGCAATTATATCCAGTGCCTCCCTTTGCTCTCACCTCAACTGTCCCTTTCTGTGGAATGACCTGCCCTGCTCTACACTCTTCAAGGGTCACTCAGCTTTTCTGGGGGCCCTCTCAGACCGGCAGGGTCTCCTCTGAGCAATTCCAGCTTTCACCACTTGGTGGCTAAGCCCTTGAGCACCATTCTGGATTCCTTACAGCAAGATGAGCCCCGCCTTGTAAGGTGCCCACCTCGTGGGCCTGGCATGCATGAAGCTACACCACAGAAGCCAGGACATTGATGCTCAGGGTATCTGGCTTTCTCTGGACAGTGGATCCTGGTGTTTGGGGCCCTCTGAGAAGGAGGAAGCAAAGATGCAAAGTGATGCAAACCAGTGCAAACACTGGACCAAAGTCTGGCCCTTTCCGCCTCCTGGGACTCTTCCCTCCTTCTCCCCTCCCTCATTCCATCCCCTTCCTGGAAACCCCTCCTTTCCCTTTAGGGAGGGCAAGGCCTCTCGGATAACCAAACTTTCTGTATTATTCCTGCCTTGGAGGGACCAGTTTTGAAACATCCCGGAAGGCCTTGGTCACATCATGTCACCCCCATCTTCCACATCCCCTGCGCCTCTTCTCAAGATGACCGGATGGGCAGGAGCTGTCCTTCCTGATGGATGAGACACAGATTTGGGGAAGAAATGACCCTCCTGCCTGAGCCCCCAGCTGCCAGGACTTGTGCATTAGTGCTGCCAGGGCTGCTGACACATGTCTTAGAGCCACAGAGTGGAGGCCACTTATTGTGGCAGAGGAGCTTCCCCAGTGGCTCAGCAGGTAAAGAATCCACCTGTGATGCAGGAGACACGGGAGACGTGGGTTCAGTCCCTGGATCGGGAAGATCCCCTGGAGGAGGAAATGGCAACCCACTCCAGTACTCTTGCCTGGAGAATCCCATGGACAGAGGAACCTGGAGCGCTGCCATCCATGGGGTCACACAGAGTCGGACATGACCTAACACATGGCATTATGCCAGAGNGGAAGATCCCCTGGAGGAGGAAATGGCAACCCACTCCAGTACTCTTGCCTGGAGAATCCCATGGACAGAGGAACCTGGAGCGCTGCCATCCATGGGGTCACACAGAGTCGGACATGACCTAACACATGGCATTATGCCAGAGAGGAAAAATGACTTCCCCAGGGTCACATGGCCAGTTAGTGATGGACACAAGCTACCTGGCACCACATCCCATGTTCTTTCCTCTCTTTGCCCTGTCTCCTGGGTACCAACCTCACATGTTTGTATGGCACCTTCCGAATCCAGCTCTGTTAATGGAAGGAAGCACAGGCCAGGGGTGCTTGAGGCGGCTCCGAGTTCCTTGGAAGCCTGGGTGAAGAGGCCTGCCTGTGTCCATGGTGCTGTGGGCGAGGGCGGTATAAAGCAGGAAGGCAGCTTAGGTGGGGGGAGGTGGCCTTGAAGGAGGGAAGAGATGGGCATGATCCTGCAGAGGCTGCCCCACCCACCTGCCTACCTGGTTGCCAGTGGCAGCCCTGTGGTCACGTGTTGGCTGCAGCCCAGCCTTATCGGCTCAGCTCCAGCTCTTCCTCCTCCTCCCCTCCTCCAAGAAGCCTTCCTGGGAAGTGACTTATCTGTACATCCTTTTGTGCTTCTCACTGTCTGCCATTTGTATTTCAATTTCTGCCCACGTCTTATCTCCCTCCTTGGACTGTTGGCATCTTGAGGACAGAATCCATGTATGTTTCATGCCTTCTCTTCAATGCCTAGGACAGGGCTTGGCATTCGGCAGATACATAATGAATATTTATTGAATAAAATAAATGGCATTGGTAGTGAATGACAGTGAATGGTGGTAGATGTTGGTTGCAAATGATTGCTTACCACCTGGTGGAGGTTGGAAAATGGTCGTAAATACTAATGAGAAGCAGCAGATGTTAACTTGTGGTTGTGAGTGACACATAAGGGTAGATGATGGTGGTGGGAGGTGATGGGTAAAGGGTGGAGGTAGATGATGGTGGTGGGAGGTGACGAGTGAAGGGTGGGAGTACATGATGGTGGGAGGTGGGTGGAGGGTTGGACTAGATGGTGGTGGTGAGAGGTGACAGGTGAAGGGGGGGCATAGATGGTGGTGGGTACGAAATGGTGGTAGGTGGTGGAGTGGGAAATGCAGTGGGTGGCATCAGGAGAAGGATAGTGGCGGTGAGGGGCAGTGGTGGTGGAAGTCCTGGGCAGTGGTGATTTCTCTTATCCCCCAGCCCTCTGCCCTTCCCTAGGGGACCTTGGTCCAGCTCTTGGACTGTCAGATTCTCTAACGCTATGGCTCATTCCTTTGCAGACTCCACTGGGGGCCCCTTCCCTGTCACCTCTCACAGATGCCACCACAAGCAGAAGCACTGCCCGCCGGTGCTGCCCGGCGGGGGGCTTCCGGCCACGCCGCTGCTCTTCCACCCCCACACCAAGGGCTCCCAGATCCTCATGGACCTCAGCCACAAGGCCGTCAAGAGGCAGGCCAGCTTCTGCAACGCCATCACCTTCAGTAACCGCCCGGTCCTCATCTACGAGCAAGTCAGGCTGAAGGTGGGGCCTCTCTCCCTGCTCCTGTGGCTGCACTGCCTGCAGCCTCTGGCTTCCCCACTTCTGCTTATGGCCATCACCCCCCTGGCCCCTTCTCTTTCCTTTCTGCTGCCTCTTCAGCTCTTCCTAATCCCTCCTCTCTCCTTACTCTCTTCTCAACCTTCCCTGCATGACAGAGAAGGAAATAGGAAGGGGAGTGGCCATGGGGAGGTGATGGGAGAAGGATGAGGGTAGTTGGTAGGGGGAGGTGAGGGCTCCTGGGGAAGGAGAGGAGCCCCAGTTGGGGGTGAGCTGGGCAGAGTTGCGTCCCATGGGAGGCTGCCTGGGGGCGGTCTGCAGAGAAGGGTACAGTCCCTTCCCCTTGGGCTCGCTGACGGCCGGGGCGGGGAGGCTGGGCTGGGGGTCTGTCTGAGGCCGCGGCCCTGCCACCCAGATCACCAGGAAGCAGTGCTGCTGGAGCGGGGCACTGCGGCTGGGCTTCACGAGCAAGGACCCGTCCCGCATCCACCCTGACTCGCTGCCCAAGTACGCCTGCCCCGACCTGGTGTCCCAGAGCGGCTTCTGGGCCAAGGCACTGCCTGAGGAGTTTGCCAACGAGGGGAACATCATCGCCTTCTGGGTGGACAAGAAGGGCCGTGTCTTCTACCGCATCAACGACTCGGCCGCCATGCTCTTCTTCAACGGGGTCCGCACGGCCGACCCGCTCTGGGCCCTGGTGGACGTCTACGGCCTCACTCGAGGCGTCCAGCTGCTGGGTGAGTGCCCTCTCCCTCCGGCCCCTCAGACGCAGGGCACCCCTCCAGGGGCTGTGTGGTCTGACTGGTTCTGTCAGGCATGGGGCCGCCCCCCCCACGGGGAGCAGTCCTGGGGCCAAGCGGGAGCCTTGGTGTGAACTGCAGAGCATCCCTGCCTTCTGGCCCGCAGCTGTGGCCGTTGGAGCCTGTGAGGTTTCTGCCCTCTGCGGCCCCACAGGTTGTGCCTTTGAGCTTCATAATCATATATGGCAGCCTTGAAGACGGCCCCCCCAATCCAGGAAGTAATTAATGTTAATCATCATAACTACTACAGTTCACAGAGTACTTACTGTGTGCCAGGCACTTTGTTAGCGCCATTCTGGTAACAACCCTGGGAGGCCGACCCCATCGCTGGGCCCATGGAGGTGAGTCTCAAGCTCAAGGAGGTTGTCTTCATCCCTAGGAAGTGCTGCAGGGGAGCTGTGGAAACAGCACTCTGTCCTGAGTGAGCCCCGGGCCCCGGGCTCTGCAGCCTTCCAGGAGGTCCAACCCCACCTTAGTGCTTTTTGCATGGATGGGGGTGGAGGGGGTAGTGGGAGAGAGCAGAAGGCACTTGGGGGGCCAAGACTCTTCTGGCTGCTCCTGGGCCCCCAGTGTGACTAAGGCTTCAGGGCAGTGAGAGGGCAGGCATCCTGTGGGCGGTCCAGGAGGAGGAGCATTGGAAGCTATCCTGGACTTGCTAAGGTACCAGGCTTCCTGGCAAGAGCACATGCAGACCCCCAAATGCCAGGGCTGGAAGGGGCCTCCGAGTCTTAGACTTCCTTGAGTCTCACGGCAAGTTGGTGGCTGAGGACTGAGAATCCAGGTCACTGGACTCCCATGGGACTTGAGTGTGTGCCGGCAAGCATGTGTGCATGTGCCTGTGTGCACAGACTGGGCACAGGCCAACCCATTGGCAAACTGGCTGTGTCTCCAGGAGAAGCCTGGATGAACCTCAGCTTTCCCATCTGTACAGTGGGTCAGTAGGAAGATGAAACCCCATTAAAGAGGCTGTGAGTAATGTATCCAGCCTAGTCCTGGGTACCAAGTCGATGCTCAGCCAACACTTGCTCTTGTTACCTCCCCTCCCTTC
The DNA here is from genome assembly GCA_006410675.1 of Oreotragus oreotragus. Lineage (NCBI taxonomy): Eukaryota > Metazoa > Chordata > Mammalia > Artiodactyla > Bovidae > Oreotragus > Oreotragus oreotragus. Next base: position 107,555 of record SJYX01013530.1, on the reverse strand, counting down.
CCCGTGTCTCTGCTTGCAGAGAAAGCTGCCATGGAGGTGGTGGGAAAATGTTTTTCTTTTTGTCCTTTCTGACTTCAGAGCCTAGAAACTGTGAAGCTTTTCTTTTCTAGTCAGTTTTATTTGAGAAAAAAAGGTTGTGGGGGACGGGCGGCGGGAAAGATGATGAAAGTAAAAACAAATGAGTAAACCCTTCTGTGAGAGGGAGGGATCCGTGCCTTACCCACCAGGTTCCTCTCCAGAGTGGAATCTTGGGCCTGGTGTGTGGAGCATGCTGAGGATATTTGCAGAGTGAGGAGGGGATGGTAACTTGTTAGATGAAGGAAAAGGTTGAGGGGTGGCTGAGGGAGACCCAGCCCTGCTCACAGACAGCCCCAGGCTCACTGGGAGACAAAGCAAACACAACTCCAGACACGATCCAGGCAGAGCCCAAGCAAGGATGCTAAATCGCTGGATGCTGTGGTCACAGGATCTCGTCCATCTGCCGAGACTGTTCCTTCCAGTTATCTTATTCACCCTTTCAGCCCCTGGCCCTGGAGGGAGTGGTTATTATCNAAATACTAATGAGAAGCAGCAGATGTTAACTTGTGGTTGTGAGTGACACATAAGGGTAGATGATGGTGGTGGGAGGTGATGGGTAAAGGGTGGAGGTAGATGATGGTGGTGGGAGGTGACGAGTGAAGGGTGGGAGTACATGATGGTGGGAGGTGGGTGGAGGGTTGGCCTAGATGGTGGTGGTGAGAGGTGACAGGTGAAGGGGGGGCATAGATGGTGGTGGGTACGAAATGGTGGTAGGTGGTGGAGTGGGAAATGCAGTGGGTGGCATCAGGAGAAGGATAGTGGCGGTGAGGGGCAGTGGTGAGGGGCAGTGGTGGTGGAAGTCCTGGGCAGTGGTGATTTCTCTTATCCTCCAGCCCTCTGCCCTTCCCTAGGGGACCTTGGTCCAGCTCTTGGACTGTCAGATTCTCTAACGCTATGGCTCATTCCTTTGCAGACTCCACTGGGGGCCCCTTCCCTGTCACCTCTCACAGATGCCACCACAAGCAGAAGCACTGCCCGCCGGTGCTGCCCGGCGGGGGGCTCCCGGCCACGCCGCTGCTCTTCCACCCCCACACCAAGGGCTCCCAGATCCTCATGGACCTCAGCCACAAGGCCGTCAAGAGGCAGGCCAGCTTCTGCAACGCCATCACCTTCAGTAACCGCCCGGTCCTCATCTACGAGCAAGTCAGGCTGAAGGTGGGGCCTCTCTCCCTGCTCCTGTGGCTGCACTGCCTGCAGCCTCTGGCTTCCCCACTTCTGCTTATGGCCATCACCCCCCTGGCCCCTTCTCTTTCCTTTCTGCTGCCTCTTCAGCTCTTCCTAATCCCTCCTCTCTCCTTACTCTCTTCTCAACCTTCCCTGCATGACAAAGAAGGAAATAGGAAGGGGAGTGGCCATGGGGAGGTGATGGGAGAAGGATGAGGGTAGTTGGTAGGGGGAGGTGAGGGCTCCTGGGGAAGGAGAGGAGCCCCAGTTGGGGGTGAGCTGGGCAGAGTTGCGTCCCATGGGAGGCTGCCTGGGGGCGGTCTGCAGAGAAGGGTACAGTCCCTTCCCCTTGGGCTCGCTGACGGCCGGGGCGGGGAGGCTGGGCTGGGGGTCTGTCTGAGGCCGCGGCCCTGCCACCCAGATCACCAGGAAGCAGTGCTGCTGGAGCGGGGCACTGCGGCTGGGCTTCACGAGCAAGGACCCGTCCCGCATCCACCCTGACTCGCTGCCCAAGTACGCCTGCCCCGACCTGGTGTCCCAGAGCGGCTTCTGGGCCAAGGCACTGCCTGAGGAGTTTGCCAACGAGGGGAACATCATCGCCTTCTGGGTGGACAAGAAGGGCCGTGTCTTCTACCGCATCAACGACTCGGCCGCCATGCTCTTCTTCAACGGGGTCCGCACGGCCGACCCGCTCTGGGCCCTGGTGGACGTCTACGGCCTCACTCGAGGCGTCCAGCTGCTGGGTGAGTGCCCTCTCCCTCCGGCCCCTCAGACGCAGGGCACCCCTCCAGGGGCTGTGTGGTCTGACTGGTTCTGTCAGGCATGGGGCCGCCCCCCCCACGGGGAGCAGTCCTGGGGCCAAGCGGGAGCCTTGGTGTGAACTGCAGAGCATCCCTGCCTTCTGGCCCGCAGCTGTGGCCGTTGGAGCCTGTGAGGTTTCTGCCCTCTGCGGCCCCACAGGTTGTGCCTTTGAGCTTCATAATCATATATGGCAGCCTTGAAGACGGCCCCCCCAATCCAGGAAGTAATTAATGTTAATCATCATAACTACTACAGTTCACAGAGTACTTACTGTGTGCCAGGCACTTTGTTAGCGCCATTCTGGTAACAACCCTGGGAGGCCGACCCCATCGCTGGGCCCATGGAGGTGAGTCTCAAGCTCAAGGAGGTTGTCTTCATCCCTAGGAAGTGCTGCAGGGGAGCTGTGGAAACAGCACTCTGTCCTGAGTGAGCCCCGGGCCCCGGGCTCTGCAGCCTTCCAGGAGGTCCAACCCCACCTTAGTGCTTTTTGCATGGATGGGGGTGGAGGGGGTAGTGGGAGAGAGCAGAAGGCACTTGGGGGGCCAAGACTCTTCTGGCTGCTCCTGGGCCCCCAGTGTGACTAAGGCTTCAGGGCAGTGAGAGGGCAGGCATCCTGTGGGCGGTCCAGGAGGAGGAGCATTGGAAGCTATCCTGGACTTGCTAAGGTACCAGGCTTCCTGGCAAGAGCACATGCAGACCCCCAAATGCCAGGGCTGGAAGGGGCCTCCGAGTCTTAGACTTCCTTGAGTCTCACGGCAAGTTGGTGGCTGAGGACTGAGAATCCAGGTCACTGGACTCCCATGGGACTTGAGTGTGTGCCGGCAAGCATGTGTGCATGTGCCTGTGTGCACAGACTGGGCACAGGCCAACCCATTGGCAAACTGGCTGTGTCTCCAGGAGAAGCCTGGATGAACCTCAGCTTTCCCATCTGTACAGTGGGTCAGTAGGAAGATGAAACCCCATTAAAGAGGCTGTGAGTAATGTATCCAGCCTAGTCCTGGGTACCAAGTCGATGCTCAGCCAACACTTGCTCTTGTTACCTCCCCTCCCTTCCCCGTGTCTCTGCTTGCAGAGAAAGCTGCCATGGAGGTGGTGGGAAAATGTTTTTCTTTTTGTCCTTTCTGACTTCAGAGCCTAGAAACTGTGAAGCTTTTCTTTTCTAGTCAGTTTTATTTGAGAAAAAAAGGTTGTGGGGGACGGGCGGCGGGAAAGATGATGAAAGTAAAAACAAATGAGTAAACCCTTCTGTGAGAGGGAGGGATCCGTGCCTTACCCACCAGGTTCCTCTCCAGAGTGGAATCTTGGGCCTGGTGTGTGGAGCATGCTGAGGATATTTGCAGAGTGAGGAGGGGATGGTAACTTGTTAGATGAAGGAAAGGGTTGAGGGGTGGCTGAGGGAGACCCAGCCCTGCTCACAGACAGCCCCAGGCTCACTGGGAGACAAAGCAAACACAACTCCAGACACGATCCAGGCAGAGCCCAAGCAAGGATGCTAAATCGCTGGATGCTGTGGTCACAGGATCTCGTCCATCTGCCGAGACTGTTCCTTCCAGTTATCTTATTCACCCTTTCAGCCCCTGGCCCTGGAGGGAGTGGTTATTATCGCCATTTGGCAGGGAGAAAATTGAGGGCTATGGAAGGCCTGGCTTGCCTGTGTAGGGATGTGGCAGAGCGGATATTTGAACTGGGTATTCTGGTGCCCAAAGTGGTACATTTCACATTACCCACTGGGGGGTTTCAGCAGGAAGTCAACGGAGGATGAAATTAGTGAGGACAGATGGAGTCCAGGAGGGCTTCTTGGTGGAGGAGGCTTAGGCTGGGCCTACAACTTTGCAAGGATGAGAACAAAACGGACACACCAGGTGAGATGAGTCTTCCTAATCTGCAGGGCTGAGGGAGAGGCCTGAAGAGTCATCTTGAAGGGCCGCACCCAGGGCAGAGCCCAGGCACTGACCTGGCCTCTTTGACTATAAATAGGTTTTCACGCAGTAATTTCAGTTGGATTTGAATTTCCAGTCAAGCTCCTTTCTGTACACCCTGTAAGGCCAAAGCCCTAGCTGATTCCTGTCACAGCTGTAAATCACCATAATCCCTGGGCATTTTTAAACACTGATTATGGCCCCTAAAATGAATTAGCAGATTAAAATATGTCCTCATTTTGTTCTTCCTAAATTGATTTTTTTTTTTTTAAGAGAGAGAGAGAGAGGCCCATCCAGGTTATCTTTGGAGGTGGGCCTGCTGCTCTGTGCCTGCATCCCACACCCCTGCCCCCGGGCCGTGCCTGCTGCCCCTGTGGCCTCAGGGCTGCTTCTCTCCCTCTCCTCGACCCTCTGCTCCCATCTGCCCATCCCCCCTCCCTCCTCTCTGCCACGTCACTGCGCCCGAGTCTTTCTGGGCCTTCTCCCTCCACCTATGCGCCCGAGTCTTTCTGGGCCTTCTCCCTCCACCTATGCACCCGTGTCTTTCTGGGCCTTCTCCCTCCACCTAGATCCCCTGGCTCCTCTGCTTCCCCTTGTCTCCCTCCTCCCCTGAGTTTCTCCTCTGAAGAAGTCACTCTCTGTCTCGGTGGCTCTGAGGACGGACCTGTCTTTCCTGTGTCTCATCTTTGTCCCCTAGATCAGTGTCTCATCTTTAGAGATTACCTGCCAGGCCTATCTCCCTGCCCTCACCTGTCTGGAACCTGAGGCAAAGCCCTTCGAACCCCACCTGGCCAGTGTCTGCTCCTCAGACTAGAGACACCCTGGGGTCTGGGGCACATAGTAGGCCCGCAAGTCAGGCCGTGGGCAGATTGGCCGTCTTCCCCAAAAGGGTGGTGGCAAAGGCTGGTGTCCTTCCCTGGTTGACACCTCCAAGTGGGGGCCCATCCCCGCTCCCCGCAGCTCTAAACATCACCTGGGCTCCCTGGTGCCCAGGCCATGGCCCCAGCAGAGCTGCTTCAGGTCTTCCAGGCTCCCTGTTATGCTGGAGTTCACAGCAGATCACCCTCTTCCCTCCGGTTCCCTGGCCAAAGCCCTGGCTGGTATCTCCAAGAATAACAGCTTCCTACCTCCTGGAAGAAGGACCTGCCAGCAACTAAATAAACACAAGTTTTATGGGGTGATTAATACTTGGAGAGATAAGTTCCTATCCCAGTTTTCAAAGTCTCCCTGTGCCTTTCAGAAATGTTGACTCAGGAAGAGTAGCTGTGGGTCCTGGCCAAAAGCTGGTGGGCCAGGATTCCACTTATAGGGTGCTCCTGCTTACCCCTCTGTGCCCACTGCAGCCTAAGTGCTCTGCAGTGATCAGAGGGGACACTAGAACTGGAAACCCAGCCCCTCACCTGAAAGAGTTTTTACACTGAGGGACATACCAAATGACTGCTCTGAAGTGACCTAAATCCAATACTGCATAAAAGTGTGGCTGAAGAATAAAACTATGGGGGTGCAGCTGGGGAGCAATCCAGAATGGCGTCCTGTAGGAGGTGAGTTTTAAGTCAGGAACCAGAGGAGGTGGGAAGAATGGACCTGTTGAGGAGGAACAGTATAGGCCAGACAGGAGGGGTGTGCCTGGGCACAAAGATGGGGAACTGGCAGTCAGCTGGGGAGCAGATCCTTCAGGGAAGGGGGTTAAGTGGGGAGGTTGTGGATGGCTTGTGGACTTGAGGAGAATGGGTGTGCACAGGTGCGGGTATGTGTGTGTATCACAGGGAAGACTCAGCAAGAGAGTTGAATTTCCAGCAATTCTTACTGTCAAGTTTTTCAGTAAAAGGAAATGTGGCCCAGAGATGGGAAGGGGCCCACCCCAATTGTCCCGACTAGTCAGAAGCCAGGCCGGACCCAGAATTCTGACTTTCCAGCTGATCGGGGCCCAAGGTCAGTGTGAGAAGACTTACTGCGCACTCACGATGTGTGTGGCTGAGCCCAGGAGGCTGTTAAGAGGCCATGGGCGTGAGGGGACTCCTAAGGACTTCATGATGTCATTTCAGGTCTTGGAAAAAGACCCCATTTGCCTACTGAAGAGAAGGATGTTTGCAGACTCTCAGGGTCGCTTTCTGGGGGCCAGGCTGCTTGCTGTGCCAGTTTCTGGGGCAGTGGGCCAGCCTGGCTGCCCAGCAGTGAGAGGCCTGTACCTCTCTATAGATAAGGCCAGGGGTCGGGTCCTTATCCTGGCTGTGCCCAGCTTGTGGTACAGAGCGTGAGGCATCCCGGCCAGCTGAGGACCACACTGCCATCTGGGGCTTCCGCTTCCCAGGCTAAACTAATATTTACCTTCAGCTGGCTGCCAGGGGCTGAGAGGCAAATATTAGCTTAAAGGGCCCAAGCCAAGCCCTCGGGATGAAGAGATGAGGATGCTGATCGTGGTGTCTTTCCCTTTGATGGTTTTCGTTTCTTCTTAGTTTTTAAAAAAAATAATCTTGCTGTTGCTTCTGCTTCAGACTCTTCCAGTGCTTATGTTTCACTCCCCTCAACTTCTGCCAGTTACATCAAGGCCCCGCACCAAACCCTCCCCTCCACTAGGAAGCCTCCCCGGCCCACTCTGTTCGTCGTGACTCTCCCTCTTCCTCTACTCCATAACAGGGGGTCTGCATCATGTATTTGTCCTGCTCTTTAAGAATACAGTTGGAGGGGGAAATGGCAATCCACTCCAGCACTCTTGCCTGGAAAATCCCATGGGCAGAGGAGCCTGATAGGCTACAGTCCATGGGGTCGCAAGGAGTCAGACANCTCTACTCCATAACAGGGGGTCTGCATCATGTATTTGTCCTGCTCTTTAAGAATACAGTTGGAGGGGGAAATGGCAATCCACTCCAGCACTCTTGCCTGGAAAATCCCATGGGCAGAGGAGCCTGATAGGCTACAGTCCATGGGGTCGCAAGGAGTCAGACACGACTGAGCGACTTCACTCACGTAAGAATACAGTAGAGATCTTCTTTGATTACGTTTTGAACAAAGTTGTTATTGTGCCTGTTGTGCAGGTAAGGAAACCGAGGCTCAGAGAGGTCTGACAGCTTGTCCATGGCCACACCGCTCAGTAGAGCTGGCACTTGAGCTCAGAAGTGTGGGCTCCATTACTCCCCAGGCTCTGTAAACAGGAGTCTCTCTGGTCTCCCTGTTATGTCTAGATGCCCCACCAAGGGTGGGGATTTGGGCCCCCCTATGTCTTCCAGAATAGAGCTTACAAGAGCTCAAGGCAGCAAGGATCAGCCACGTGTGTTGGACACAGATAGGCCACCAAGGGCCCTGGCAGAGACCAAGAGGGGTGGTGGGTACCCAGTGTCTTGTTTAGTGGTGAGGGTGGGTCTGCTTGCCTGGTAGTTCCCTGAAGCCTTTTGAAGGTTTGGTTTGATCCCGTCATTCACAGCGTGCTCTAGTTTTCTACCAGAATGAACCTACATAAAGTGCAAGCATATATAATTGCCAATAGCAGGCTGTTTCTAATGTCCAGAAATGGCAGTTTCGTGTGCTCCCATCTAGTGCCTCTTTGGCCCAAGATACGGTTCTGGGGAACTTGGAGCGGCCTGGTGGCCCCAGGAAGGGAAGAGCTGGGGTCTTGGGGATGAACTGGGGATGAAGCCCTCATTTGAGAAACAGGAGACCCGACTGAATTAAGACTCCACTTGGCTGCTCACTGGCTTCGGGCATGTCTCTCAGCATCTCTGTGCCTCGCCCACCTCTTCTGTTATTTGGACATAATTGTACATGCACCATTTACCTCACAGATAGTCTGTGAGGCTTCCAGACACGTAAAAGTGTTTATACAAATGGGAAGGGCTGTTGTTTTTAGGTTAAAAGGGAATATCTAATTTAAAAACACCACCAAAGTAGACAGTCCCCAACCTGTCCTCATTGAGACGGGGGCAAGTGCCTGTGTCTGGATAAAAGTCAAACCATGCGATCTAAATTATTTCTTGGGATAAGGCCTGTGGTTCTCCAGCTGGGTTCCTTGGAGCACTGGGGTTCCACAGAGGCATCTCTGCAGTGGCTGAGTGGTCAGGCTCTGTGGTCACCTCCTAGACATCAACCAGAGTTTTCTGTTCCTTTGGACGAACGATTCTGTTGCTTGGGGGAAAAATAAAAGTTTGAGACCCACCAGACCAGATGATTCTGGGGATCTATCCATCTAAGATCCCGTGGCTTGAAGATTCTATAAATCTAAGAATCTATGACTCTGAAGGCTTCTGGAACATTCTGCCCTTTGCTCCATGAGTCTCAGAAGTGTGTTTGTTTTTCCCAGCTTTCCCATGGTTGGGTTTATATGGAGAGGGTGGAGGTGGTGTGGGTTTATATGGAGAGGGTGGAGGTGGTGTGGGTTTATATGGAGAGGGTGGAGGTGGTGTGGGTCTCAGGGCACTTCCCAGAAGGGTGGAGGAACCCTTTGCCCATCCCAGCCATGCACCCACCCTCCCGGCTCCTTCCCCTGCCCCGTGCCAGCTGCAAACCAGCAGGAGGATGTTTATGGACCCAGTTAATGGGTTGGTGCGCCTTCCAAACAGGGGCCAGCAGAGGTCCGCCAGCCTGCTGGGCGGCTGCAGGCTGGCCTGTGGTTAAAGATTACCCAGTGCTGCGGATGTGAGAATCTAAACAAACAATACTTGGACTGATGGCTGGCCCTGCTTCAAAGGAGCCTCTGCTGCAGCACCCAGGCCCCAGTTACCCCACACTGACCGGCAGCGAGTAGGTCTCTGGGCTGGAGCTGCCCGAGTGCCCTCCGCCTGGCACCTCCCGCTACTTTGCCTTCCTTTCTCCTCGCTGGTTTCGCTCAGACTTTTCTCCCCAGGCATTTGCTAATGCAGTTTTCCCACCCGAGTGCCTCTTGCTTCTGTCAGTCCAAATGCTCTTGTCCTTCAGGGCCTGGGTCAAATCTTGTTTCTTCTGAGATACCATCTCTGACTCACCCTGAAACAAGTTCTTAGCCTCAGTTGGTCAGCATTATCCTAACAGGGAGATTTATTCTAAAGAAGAGAAGGCTCAGAGGGGGCCCCAGGGAGTGGGTATGGGACACTTGCATCTATGAAAGGAGTTTTTTTCCTAACAGTCACAAGTGTCCAAAGATAGGGAATAGATGGCCTTGAGAAGTGGTGAGCTTCTTGTCCCCAGGGGCATTCCAGCCAAGGCTAGGTGAGAACTTGGCAGAGATAAATAGATTTCCTTATTCTCCTCTAAGGTCTTGTCTAACGTGATATACTGAGAATTTTCATGACTCCAAGCTTCAAGTCTCCCAAGGGCTCCTGGCTCCACAGGGCCTGGGTCCTGGCTGTCTCTCCTTAACCCCTATCCAGGGCTGGGCACACAGGGCTCAGTGGGTAGGTATGCCGGGTGCCTTCCCGAGGAGGGGAGGCCCAGGCTTCCTTGCCCTTTGCAGGGCCTGGCTCTTTCTGCCCTGGCCCAGGGGATCTGCCAAGCCAGCAGCAGGTGCCAGACGAGGCAGGAACTGAAGATGGACAAGTTCTTTCTTGAAAAAGGGGCCACGAGAGGGAAGCCAGCTTTGTAGCTTCCCCTGTGGCCCTGTGCCACCTCTCCCCCATCATAAACAACTCTCAAGTAGGCAGCCGCATGTTCCAGGCCCGGATTAAATAACTCATTGCTTCAGACATGGGGTCATCCCACTGATGGAGGTTGCAGGCCAGCCGTTGGTGCCCCAGGGTGCAGTCCTGGGCTGAGGTGGGGCCATGGTGTTCTCCCCTGGCTTTGGGAGCCCGGCCCCTTCCCTGACCCCCTGCTTGATGTGGACTCATTTTGCCAGGACCTTTGTTGTCCCCTCTGTAGAGGGTGCCCTGACCCGCTCCTCTAGCTCGGGTTTCATCTATTTCAGGGCCTCGCGCAGATGGGCACGTTGATGGGATGGTTATTTTGGAGCTTGCTGGTGGCTTGCAGCTGCTCCTGACCCCAGGAGTGGAGGGGATGGGAGAGGAGACATACTTGGGCTGGGCAGTGGCCCTAGGGGTTCTGTTTTTAGCTGGTTCCCAGCACCTCTTGTACCTTCTCTCCCAACTCCTGTGATATTTCAAGCAAGGTCAACGGAGTCGCTTTCTTGCCCCTTCTCCTCTTTCTTTTCCCACTGTTTCTCCTCCCTTCTCTTCTTTTGTCTCTAATCTCCATCTTTTCCCACTGTTTCCCCTCCTTTCTCTTCTTTTGTCTCTAATCTCCACTTGAAGCTTTTCCTTCCTGGTCTTTAGTCAGTGAGGTCATTCAGCGATTCTGTCCTGGGTGCTTATCATGACTGATGCAAAGTCCTAGGTTCAAACAATTAGTTGCCTGGGTGCAGGTGGACCTGACTTTGACAAACTCAACCTGAGCAAATGCTAATAACAGAAGTTATCAAGTATCTAGGTGCCTGGGGCTTCACACTCTACCTCTGATCCCTTCAACAATATCGCAAAGCAGGTATTATTACCCTTGATCGCTAGGTGAGAGATCTGGGACTGGAGGAAAGTGGCTCACCCATAGGCCACCAGCCAAGTGCTGGGTCAGATGTTTAAACCCAGGCCTGTATCACTCCAGAGCCCTTGCATGTTCTTCTGAGCCAGGTAGCATGGAAACAGGAGCGGTGGCTCATAGCAACCTGGTGATTGTCTTGTGCGAGGCACTCTGGGGCTTCATTCCATTGCATCTCCTTCATAGCATCCCTTCCAAAAGGGATTTCAGATTTCATACCAATAAGGAAATGCTGATTTCACCACTACAGAAGAGAGGCCCAGAGGGCTTAAGCTATTTATCCAAGGTCATACAGCCAGGAAATGACAGAGCTTGGATGGGAACCCAAACTGATGACTTCAGAGTCTTGCACTGAACCGTGTTCCTATCTTGCCTACCAGTATATGGATTTTGGCTACAAAAAATCCTAAAACGCTCTCAGGGTGCATTATAAGAAGTATAGAGTACTTATTAGGAGAGGTGTGATGGCCACACTGTGGCTCAAGCTGGTGAGAGTGTATCTGAGTGTATCTGAGAGTGTACTGAGTCTGGAGCTGTTCATGTTCTAAGAGGTGGGAAGGTGTGTGTGGAGTCTGAGTATTCCCTGAGGAGAGTTGTCTTCAGTGTGGGGCTGAGAGCTAGCCCCAGAGGTAGTAGGTATAAATATAGGAAGGTTATAACCAAACACATCCTGGAAAGTAAACTGTATAAAGAGCAACACATGAGCTGACAAACAGTGTCAGGTGTGTTTATATGTACACATTTGTGGGTAGTGATCATTTTATTTAGGTTGATACACAGTCTGCTCATTTTTAGTATCTAGTACTTTCGTCCAAAAATAGCAATTAATTTGTAAACACTACCAGAATATTATCTAGCTGGTTTGTAGTTTTTTAAGAGTGTTATTTTGTGTTTGTTGTGGCGGTGATAGTGGCTCTTGTGTTCATTTTTTAAGTGTAAATCTGTAAATACAATTGCAGGATTTAAAGCTTTAGCATGACCTCTTTTGTACATGAGAGGAGGGATTTGAAGGAAGATGCCTTGGGTGAATGAGTTGGGTGGCAATTGTTAGGTTAAGGGAATTTATTTTCCTACGGGGTACGTGATAATGTCAAAAGAAAGCATCTTTCCTAAACTTCAGTTCAGTTCAGTTCAGTCGCTCAGTCGTGTCCGACTCTTTGCGACTCCATGAATCGCAGCACGCCAGGCCTCCCTGTCCACCACCAATTCCCGGAGTTCACTCAGACTCACGTCCATCGAGTCCGTGATGCCATCCAGCCATCTCATCCTCTGTCATCCCCTTCTCCTCCTGCCCCCAATCCCTCCCAGCATCAGAGTCTTTTCCAATGAGTCAACTCTTCGCATGAGGTGGCCAAAGTACTGGAGTTTCAGCTTTAGCATCATTCCTTCCAAAGAAATCCCAGGGCCGATCTCCTTCAGAATGGACTGGTTGGATCTCCTTGCAGTCCAAGGGACTCCCAAGAGTCTTCTAAACTTGGGAGTAGGCAAACTACTAATCGGTGTAGCTTTGTGTAGTATGCTAGTCTAAAAAAGACAATAGGTAATATAATTAAAAAAAAAAAGCTTTTATGATGGATTCTGTAAATAGGTTTGTTGTAGAGTAACCTGTTTTCTTGCTGTGATCTTACCACTCAAATGAAGGTAATTTGAATAAATTTCATGTGGTACAGGATCAATGAACTAATTTTTCCTAAGAGTTCAACAAACAAACAAAAAAGCAACCAGGGAGGTAGATTTCAGTTGAAGAGAAGGAAACATTTTCTTAAAGACAGAGTAGCTCAGCAATGGCCTGAGTTGCCTGGGAGGGAGTGAGCACATTCAAGCAGAAGAGGACTCCTGTGGGGGCAGAGAGCAGGAGATCGTACATCCAGCCCCATTCAGGAGTCTGTCTTGAGAGTCTGCCCAGCTCCATGGGCTCTGGCCTAATTTTCCTGAGTGTGTGGGGTGGCGTGGGGTGGAGAGAGCAGCGTGGGGTGTGTGTATGTGTGGCCCCCATGACAGCCTTGTTCATGTAAACCCTGGCTGGGCCTCTCTGAGCCACTTCTTTCCTCCTTACTCTGCTTCTCCATCCCTTCTCCTCTCTGTCCCCAACCCTATGGAGTCCCCAAGGGCCAGTCCCTGGAATCCTTGAGGGGTCAAGGGAGCAGGGCTGTTCCCTGGGGTCCAGGTCGGCCCACAGCCCTCCCCAGCCCCCTGCTATTGTCGCCCATGTCTTGCCCTCCTCGCCTCTGCCTCTCCGCAGCCCCCCAGCCTCTCTGCACCATTGCTGTCACAGAGTCAATTCCCTGGAATAATCACATTTTCCGGTTGGCTCCCTCCTCCTTACCAAACATGATGCTGGGAAATCCCGACCAGCCAGGCCTCGAGAGGCTTCTCTAGAGAAGCAGGAGACTTGTGGGGAGGGCCCAGCACCCTCTCCTTGCTGGGGCCCAAACAATACTGTTCCTGGATGGGGCAGAGGATCTGGGGGACAGCAATGATAGGGAGGCGTTAGAGAGCAAATCTAGATTCATCTGGAGCTGAATTCTGGCTTCGTTACCCCTACCAGTCTGTTCCTCCAAGCTTTGCTCCCATGCTGACCACCCCTGCCATCCTTTCTCAGCTCCTGGAGAGAAAGCACAGATCCTCCTTTGGGGAGGCTCAGGGAAAAGCCTCCTGAGAAGGGATTGGTCCATGGTAAGGCCAGCAGTGGCCCCAGCCAAATTTGGGGCCTCCCACGAAAAGGATCCGGTAAACCTATATGGCTTGAAAGTGGAGGGTGTGGGATAAGGAGTTGGGCAGATCACGCTTGAACCCTGGATCTGCAGCTTGGTTGTCACAGAACATCTCTGAGCTTTATCCGTACAAAGGGAACACCTCTGTGGGATGCTTTAAGGAGGAAATGCAGCAGTAATTCATTGCGCCTGATGACTTTTATTACAAATTATAGGACTCCATAAAGCAGACTTAACCAGCCATTAAGAAATTATGGTCTCAGAAACATGGTTATTGGTGTAAAAGGGTGTACAGGACATGATAAATAGAAAAATCAGTTTTGAAAAGGAAATTTGTATAACAGAGTTCTTCACCTGGAGCTCATGGTCATGGATGCTCTGGAATTATCCACAGAATTTAGGGAGAATGTGCATTTTCCTGAGAAGATAGGTACAAGTTACATATTCAAAGAGATTTGTTACCTGTAAAAGTTAATAGTTTAAAACTACTGGTATTTATATAGTATGATTCAGTTTTTGTATTAAAAAGAGAAATAACTAAAATATATTCAAAAAAGGCTGGAAACACACATCTAAATATTAATAATATTTTCCTCTGGATGGCAGGCTGACAGGAGATTCCCTTTTCTCTTTGCTGAACTGTCTTTTTTTTTTTTTTAATTTTAATACAGTCTGTATTATGTGTATGAATAAAAAGAGAAAGGATTTGACTTCCAGTTGTCGGATTTGAAAGTAGGGCTTGGAAAAATTCACTTCGCTTCTCCACCTCAGTGTCCTTCGGTAGAAACAACATCAAAAGCTAATTTTTGCGATAAGATGAGACAGTTTGTGCAGAGCGGTATTCTGGAGGGGAGGGTTCCCTCTGGACTCCCAGAGGCATAGAATGTCAACATGCATTCAGCAAGTGTTGACTGCTACCTTCTAAGTGCCAGGTGCTATCCTGGCTGCTAGGATAAAGAGCCAGGGCCCAGGAGTTAATTTTTTTTAATCCAGCTTTTATAAGTGTACCATTCAGAAGTAATCGTGTTTTTAGTTTTGGTGTCTTTCCTGCCTGATGATCCTTTGCTTAAGCAAATGCATAGTCTGAGGTCCTGCAGAATGTGTGATGTTCTTGTTCAGTGGCTAAGTCGTGTCAGACTCTTGAGACGCAAGGACTGTAGCCCGCCAGGTTCCTCTTGCATGGGGACTCTCCAGGCAAGAATACTGGAGTGGGTTGCCATTTCCTCCCCCAGGGTATCTCTCCGTTCCAGGGATCCGACCCAGGGATGCAACCTGTGCCTTGTGCATTGGCAGGCGGATTCCTGACCACTGAGCTCAGGGAAGCCCCTGTAAAATTGCGAGCATTTTCTTTGCCGTTAGAAACTAGATGCGTCTTACTAGTGCCGGCTTTAACGACTAGTGGGAGGAGACTCACAGGCGATGGGACCCGGGGCTGTGGCCCGCCTGACGGTCGCCCTGTCCCCCTACCCCCGCAGACAGCGAGCTGGTGCTCCCGGACTGCCTGCGCCCGCGCTCCTTCACCGCCCTCCGTCGGCCGTCGCTGCGGCGCGAGGCCGACGAAGCGCGCCTCTCCGTGAGCTTGTGTGACCTCAACGTGCCGGGCTCTGACGGCGACGAGGGCACGCCAGCTGCCGGCTGCCCCATCCCGCAGAACTCGCTCAACTCGCAGCACAGCCGCGCGCTGCCCCCGCAGCTCGACGGCGACCTGCGCTTCCACGCGCTGCGCGCCGGCGCGCACGTCCGCATCCTGGACGAGCAGACGGTGGCGCGCCTGGAGCACGGGCGCGACGAGCGCGCGCTCGTCTTCACCAGCCGGCCTGTGCGCGTGGCTGAGACTATCTTCGTCAAGGTCACGCGCTCGAGCGGCGCGCGGCCCGGCGCGCTGTCCTTAGGCGTCACCACGTGCGACCCCGGCACGCTGAGGCCGGCCGACCTGCCCTTCAGCCCCGAGGCCCTGGTGGACCGCAAGGAGTTCTGGGCCGTGTGCCGCGTGCCCGGGCCCCTGCACAGCGGCGACATCCTCGGCCTTGTGGTCAACGCCGACGGCGAGCTGCACCTCAGCCACAACGGCGCCGCGGCGGGCATGCAGCTGTGTGTGGACGCCTCACAGCCGCTCTGGATGCTCTTCGGCCTGCACGGGTCCATCACACAGATCCGCATCCTTGGTGAGTGCCCCTGGCCACGTGCCTTCCTCCCTCGAGGCGCATCCTGAAGCTGGCGCCTCCAGGCCTAGCATCTCGTCTTCCCTGGAGGCAGGGTCTGTCTGGGTAGGGGGGAACAGCGCCCACCCTGCCCCTTATGGGTTCTAGTCAAAGAGTCACTCTTTTGTTTAGCCCATGGTTCTCAGATTTCACCAGATAAACCCTGGGGAGGGGGAGAAAAGCAGGGAATACCGAGTTTCACGCTCAGAACCGGTTTCACCCACATTCCCACGTACATAAACAACTCTCATACACATTGCCCAGTGCCCATTTAAAAATGGGGGAAAAAATTGTTTCCACTAGCAATGAACTTTTTGAGGTTCGGTTTCCATTTATCAAAAAATGGGAACGAAGACCTCTACCTCTAAGGATGGTTGTGTGTCTAAATAAGATAAAGAGGGTGGTGTGTCAGCAGCCAGGTATCTCAGAAGAGCAGTGTCTGGACTGGGGGCTTTTGGAGAATCCCTGGGCCTTGGCGGAAATGGGGTTGCAGATGGGCCTTCCTGGCTTGGAATGGGCAGAGTTTGAATGGACTGGGCGGCGTGGATCTGTGTAAGCCGGATTTCGCAGTGTTCTGCAGGATGCTGCGCTCAGTCTCTCAGTTGTATCAGATTCTTAAATCCCACCGCCAGAAATTTTGATTCTGTAGATTTCAAATTAGGTCCTGGGCATCTAAAGTTTTTCTTCCTTAGCAAATTTGGTTGGACAAGTTTGAGACCCCTGGGCCTCACAGCCCCCAACCTATACCTCATCCCAGGAGACTTCATAGACACAATAAAGTGTGTATGTGAGTAAGCATGAGTAACACTGTAAGACTGGCATAGCGTGTCTAGGCACATGTGAGTAAATGCATGTGTATTTGTGTATGCAGTGCTGTTGGTAATTGTGAGTGTATGAGAGTTTTCTGAAATCAGGTAAAATCAGTGGAGACTTCCTCCTCTGGAAAAAGACCAAGTGAAGATGGAGTGTAAAATGAATTGAAAAAAGAATGAAAAGAAATGGGACTAGGGTGCTAAGAAATTAGGATTGAGGGAAGATAAGTCAGGGAAGAGTGAAAAGAAATCAAAGAAACCAGACTAGGGTGTAGGGAAGAAAAAAAAAAAATCAGGCTGAGGTACAAAGATATTTGGCTACAGTCACCAGGAGGTACTGCTCCTCAGATAAAGGATATTACATAAGGGCAAGATAGTCTCTTGCATCAGCACCATCTAATAATAGTTAAGTAGCTTTTCAGTAAAGCTTCTGTTGCTCAAAGAGGCTTACTAGACTAGAGCAAAGGAGAAGCTTAAAAAACAGCAAAAACCCCAGGACTTAAATGTCCCGAGAGGGAAGTAGGCCAAGGTGGGCAATGAAGATTAATCATTCAGAATTTAATATATGCTAAACAGTATGCTCCTGAGCTGTTTGGAGAATTGGACATCTTGACTAGCAAAGTGATGATAGAGGATCCTGACTCTAAAGGAAAAACAAATCAGTAACAATGTATGGAAGGATGATTATTTACTTCATAGAAGAATGCTTTGGTTTGTTGAAGGCCTAAGTGAACTAAGATTGAAAAGATACTTCCTTCACCCTAAAACTACAGCCAATTTCATGCTTCATGGTGAAACATTAGAAACAGTATCATTAAAATCAAGAATGTGATGGAGATGCCGTATAGTATCATTCTGAAAATGCTAACCAGTGCAATAAAGCAAGAAAAGCAGATAAGAGGTATAAATTTCTGAAAGAAGGAGATGATAGTTCACTTAAAACGTGTTAACACTACTAAGAGAAATCCTGTGGACAGCTAATAAATATTTTTAGAAACAGTGACTATTAAATGAATTAGATTGAATAAATTAGACTGAATAACTACTAATAAAAAACATCTCATTGAGCATTTACTTGTGTGTAGGGCATTATGTTAGGGCCTGTGGGAAAGTCACAGGTGAGTCAGGCTTTCTGCTCTCAGGAAGCTCAGAGTTTAAATATGGAAACATTACAAAGTTACATTCCTGGGCAAAGAACAAATAACTTCCCAGGCTCTGTGATTGCTTATTTGCATGCATTGTGTGTATGACTGGTCAATGCTGGATAGGGATATGTGGTGGGGGGGTGGGGGGAGTCAAGGCTGCCTGGAAGAAGAGACTGAGGAGAGCTCCAAGAGACTCCCTGGACAGTTAGCTCTTTAGGGCAAAGGCTCAGTCGGTCTCTGAGCCTAGTGACTGGGCTGTGTGGTCAGGCTGCACCACTTGTTTCTTTCCTGGGAACCTAATGGAGGATGGAAACTCGGGCTTTCCCCCAGTGGGCCTCTGAGTGTCTAGGTCGCACCTTCCCTCCTTCCCTCCCTTTCTGCAGGCTCCACCATCCTGGCAGAACGGGGCATCCCATCGCTCCCCTGCTCCCCCGCCTCCACACCAACCTCCCCCAGCACCCTGGGCATCCGCCTCTCTGACCCCTCGCTCGGCACCTGCAGCTCTGGCCCTTTGGGGAGCTCTGCTGGAGGTAAGTAGGCTGGCCCCTTTGGTTCCATGTGACCGTGCCAGCCCTTCCACCCTGAGGGACCTGCCCTCCACCCTGGCTGAGGCAGGTCTGCAGACGGGGCCCCGGAGGAGCTGGAGGTGGGCCCAGTGAACCCAGGTTGAGTGGTGATTCCTGGGCTGGGGCCCGTCCTGTCCCTCAGCTGGGTGGCTTTCTCCAGAGGACTTCCTGAGCACAAAGAACCCCAGAGAGTAGCTCAGCGGGGCCTCCCCCAGGGAGTTTTGGGCCTCCATCCTTCCTGCCTCTTCTCATTGCTTCACGGACACCCTGGCCCCTGCTCTGGGCACAGAGGGGTCGGAAGTGGGGCTGTCCAGAGTGCATCCTCTTTCTTCTTGTGCATAGGCGGTGGGGGGCAAGGTAGCCAGGCTGATCCCGATCCATGGAGGAGGAGAGGCCAGGGCTTTCTTCATGAGACCAGGTTCGTGCCTCCCCCTCACTGCTGTCCTGTGTCCCCAGGGACAGCCCCCAACTCACCAGTGAGTCTGCCCGAATCACCAGTGACCCCAGGTGGGGGCCCGTGGAGCGATGAGTGCACCATTTGCTATGAGCACGCGGTGGACACGGTCATCTACACGTGTGGCCATATGTGCCTCTGCTATGCCTGTGGCCTGCGCCTCAAGAAGGCTCTGCACGCCTGCTGCCCCATCTGCCGCCGGCCCATCAAGGACATCATCAAGACCTACCGCAGCTCCTAGCCGTCACGGACCCACCCGCTCCCCGGCTTCCGCTGACTCCGGCCCGGCTCCAGCTGAGGCACAAGTCAGCAGGGCCCCTTCTCTTCTTCCTCATTTTGGAAATTCCTTCCCCTTCTCATTAAACTAGGGAAACAGCCCCTGAGGTCTGGGGAGGAAGGGGTGTCAGGCTGGGAGATAGGGGCAGAAGCAAGTCGCAGCTCTTCCCTGCAGGCCGAGGGCCTAAAGCAGGGTGGGGGGTGTGTCTCAGCCTGTCCTGGTCCTTTCCTGCCTGGGGTAGATTCCCAGGAGGTCTCTTTAGCCTGTGTGGCACCTTTGTGAACATTAGAAAGTGTGTCCCATCCTTTGGGCAGATGCGTCCCTGAGCCCAGACACACGGCCTGGCTAGTGGAGTGTGGACCTGGATTTCAGCCTCCGTTTTGTCCCTCAGCCAGCTGCCCTTGAGCAGTGTACAGCCTGGGCTGCTGCCTTACTCTCTGGCCTCCCCCACTGTCTCCTTCCTTCTTTCCCTGCCCCTTGGGCCTGGCAGCCAAGGGTGAGACAGCCCGTGGATCCCTCTCATCCCAGGAGGGCTGCCGCCTCTGTGCTGTGCCTGGATGGGTGGACAGACAGGCCACAGAAGCCTCTGGGTTCTGGGTTGCTAGCCCCCTGGCCTGGTTGAGACATGGAGGGCCCCTTCCTGGTCATGGCCTGTTTGCCTCAGTGGGCTCGGGGATGCTCTTGTCTGGGGGCAGCCCCTTGGTGTGGGTTGGAGAGCAGAGTAGGTCTTTTGTCAGGTTTTAGCATCCCTGGGAGAGGCCAGGATCCTGGGTTGGGAGTAGAGGACTTCCTGGAGTAAGAACGGCTTTTTCCGCCCCCCTGTATTTTTATTTATTTATTTATTGGGTTTGTAGGGGTTAGTTTGGGCAGGGGGAGTGAATTCCCACCCCCCAGACTCCTATAAAGGCTGCCCTAGTAGATGGAGTGCCTGGTTGGAGGGCCAGCAGAGGTTGTCATCACTTAAACTCTGCCCTAAACTCCAGCACACGAGTCCATAGCCAGCTCTGCTTACCATGAAATAGAACTCCATAAAAAGGGGCTGAGTTGCCTTCTGGCAACTTGTGTCCACTTTCTAGAGAGGGCAGCAGAGCCTCTGCAGTGCCCTGGGACTAGCAGATCAGCCGGAGCCACAGAATGCCCTTCTTCTTGGGCTGGAGCCTGGGTATCGTAACTGGCTCATACACATCGGGAGGCCCGAGTTCCCCACTCTGTAAGGACATGGAAAGGTCTGGGCAGGCTGGGGGAGGGAAGGCCAGCTGGTTTCATCATTGTAGGCACTCTCTCCCCCAGGAGAGAGGAGAAGGGCTGGGTCCCAGCACCTCCAGTTTCTTGGTCCTGATTTTGGAGTGGGGGAGGACCCCCGGCTGCTCTTAGGTTATAGTCATCTCAGCCCTGCATGCCTGTCCTGGTAGGCCATGGGCTGGGGCCAGCTCTCGGAGTCCTGGCAAGTCTCCCCGAGCCTCCAACCCTCTGTCCCCTCAGATGGCTTTTTTACGCCCAGTGGAGACTGCTTTGTTATGTGGCCTGCCAGCGTGGGATTCTAGCCCTGGCCACTGACCAGCTGTGTGGCCCTGCCAGGTCACAGTGGCTCTGAGCCTCAGCTGCCGCCTCTGTAAAATGACTGCTGGGGGTGTGGGGAGACTTTTTTTGTGACTCTCAGGGGGTTCTTTGGCGGTGGCTGCTATGGGGTGGGGAGGATTCTAGCCCTGGCCACTGACCAGCTGTGTGGCCCTGCCAGGTCACAGTGGCTCTGAGCCTCAGCTGCCGCCTCTGTAAAATGACAGCTGGGGGTGTGGGGAGACTTTTTTTTGTGACTCTCAGGGGGTTCTTTGGCGGTGGCTGCTATGGGGTGGGGTGGTGGGAAGCGCAGGGAGGGGGGTCACGGTGCCAGGCGGGCCCTGTGTGTACCTGCCTTGCAGGGCACCTTTGGGAAGTCACCATTCTGCCATGGGTCTCTGCTCCCCACTAACCCCATAGACCTCTTCTGTGGGAGTGGGGTGAGATGGTGCTGGTGGTGGCCCCAAGCAGTCAGGGCGCCCATCCCAGAGGCAAGGGAAGTTCATAAGTGCAGGGGCTGCGTGGCCTGAGGGTCAGGGAGAAAAAGCCATCCATCCAATTGTCTGTTAGTGTGAGGGTAGCTGCTGCCTCCTTTGTGAACTTGGATCACCGTGATTGTGAATAAAGGTGATTTCGTACCAGCCTGCGGGCTGTGCTGTGCAGTATGGAGGGCTGGGGAGGGAGGGAGG
>SJYX01013530.1:0-84812 GCA_006410675.1 Oreotragus oreotragus | reverse complement strand
GGGAGGGCTGGGGAGGGAGGGAGGGAGGGCTGGTGTGTGTGTGGCGCGGGCGGGTGGTGATGGTGATGGAGGTGTGGAGGAAGAGGGCCAGGTGTCCTGGTTCCGAGGGGAGCCAACAATCAGAAAAGACTCCCTGGAGACAGCGGGGAGGGGGAGGGGGCTGGAGCATGGCCTGGGGCTTGTACAGCAGAGGCCAGAATGCCAGGCGAGCCTCGCTGTAAGCCGAAAAGGAGAAGCCACTGCCCTTCCGTGACTGCAGGTCTCTGGATCTGTCCAGAGCAGGAGCTGCGGAAGTCCATGAAGCTCCGAAACGCTGAGCCGGATCTGAACCTGTGTGCAACCTCTGTGGAGGGGTGGCGCCACCTAGGGGCTAAAGGGAGGATGGCAGGGGCTGTGCTGAGCGCCCCAGAACTGGGTCTCCCCATCCCTGCCCCCAAGCCCAGACTTCTTGCCTCTGGCTGGGAGCTCGGCTGCACTTCCACTGGTGGGTGCAGAGGCTTATGCCAAATGAGTGGCACAGCCAGTGAGAAAGGGAGGCCTCTGGCTAGGGACCTGTGGAAAAACTTCCTAAGTGGGCTGAGTACATCTAGGTGGCTGTGAAAGCTGGAGTGCCAGAGGGGGTCCAGGCATGATGTGGGGACCTAGCTCATTTGGAAGCCTGAGCCTCAGAGGGGCACGGGATGCTCGCCTTCCTGCCCTCTCTCCTGGGAGGACGCTCTGATTGGCCAGCCTCTGCCTGGCCTTGAACGGCCATGGGCCACTTCCTGCACCAGGACTGCTCAGCCCTGCTCACTGAAGTCCAGCAGAAGTAGGGGGAGGGTCAGGGGCTCCAAGCTGAGGAGCCACGGAAGCCCACTGGATGTGGGCTTGGTGGCCCCAAGGTCTGTGTCTCTCAAAGCCTGGGCCACTGGCCAGAAAGCCTTCCAAAGGCGGGGAAAGGCTGGGGAGTTTGAGCATGCTTCTCACCAGCAAGGGTGGGAGCTTACATGTTTCCCCCACCCCTCCAGCCCTCAGAGGGCCCAGACCCTGAAGTTCGTGCCTCATTTGGGCGTAATGTGACTTTTGCCACTCAGCTGGATGTTTTTTCTGGTGGCAGGGAGAATCAGGAGGTGATTCTGTTCAGTTAAAAAGGCAAAAACTTTATTTAGTTTTTGGGGAAATACAAGATGCATGTAAACATAAAATACAAAACAAAACAACCCAAATCTTACAGTCTAGAAGCATGCCAAGACAGAATATTCTCTGGAGACCGAAGAGTCCCGTCAAAATGATAAAGGTCACCTGGAAAGTGGCAGGGCAAGGGGCTGGGCCCCTTCCCCAAGGACACTGCATTTTTGTGATGAGAACAACTGAAAAAAAAAACCCACTATTAAAAATATCAGGAACATGGAGACAGTTTAGCACCACCATTGAGCCTGGAAATTTTTTAGCACTCAAACTGCACTGAATTCAATGTCCTTTTCTTCAGTTTCTCTGAGGGGAGAAAGGGGAATGACCTCCTTCAGCCCCACAGGTCCCACTAGGAGCTGGGAGAGGTTGCGTGGACACTGTGAGGAACGCCCCAAAGACATCCAGCTAGCTTACATGCAACCATGCAGTCCACAAACTCATGCTTCACAAACCTGCCACTCACACCTGCCTTGTTCAGAAGTCGCCTTCCTGCAGATTTCCTGTAAACTGACAGTGAAACCCTTCTCCCATCCTGTGTCCTGGATTTAAAGAAAACCTGTTACAGAGACCAAGTTGCA
Source organism: Oreotragus oreotragus (assembly GCA_006410675.1). Classification (NCBI taxonomy): domain Eukaryota; kingdom Metazoa; phylum Chordata; class Mammalia; order Artiodactyla; family Bovidae; genus Oreotragus; species Oreotragus oreotragus. Next base: position 83,064 of record SJYX01013530.1, on the reverse strand, counting down.
TATAGAAGAATGGAGGCTCTGTTTGCCTTTCTTTCTCTGAAATGCTCAAGAGCAGTATGTCTTGCTCACAGGCTACTAACATGATGACTGCACTGCACCATCTTCTGAGTCACACTAGTGAGGCAGGCTCAGCAAACTGAAACACCACAGACATTGTTAGGTACTCAGGGATAACTGGCGTCAACAGAAGAGCAAATGAGGTTGCCTTCCTCCCATGTATGCTGGATGGTGTCTGGACGCCGAGGTTTCAGTCTGGGGATGGTGGGTCCCTACTGCACGAACCATTCTGCTTACTGGTTTCTGGTTCAAGTAATTTGAGAGGCCAGTTCTGGATTGGACAAAGAAAGGTGGGCAAAACCAGCTTGGAAACTAAGAGATGGAGGAATGTTCTCCAAAGATTTGTTTGTTGCTGGCAACTTTGGCTTTCTATGAAGTAAATCAGTGACCGTTGAGAACATGCTGGTGACCAGCTTGTGGTCCAGCAACTAGCAGTTTCTCTGGTCAGCTTCTTCTACAGCCACATCTTGAGACTTTCCCAGCCTATTCTGGCTGGGCCCTTGGGTGTTGAATGCTGGCAACTTTGGCTTTCTATGAAGTAAATCAGTGACCGTTGAGAACATGCTGGTGACCAGCTTGTGGTCCAGCAACTAGCAGTTTCTCTGGTCAGCTTCTTCTACAGCCACATCTTGAGACTTTCCCAGCCTATTCTGGCTGGGCCCTTGGGTGTTGAATCATTGTTTCCTCCCTACTGGCTCTCTTCTTTCTGAAACACTCGGAATTCATTTCTTCCTTCTTTCTAATAAAGACAAAACTCCAGACTCTAAATCCTGACTCAACCTCCTCACTCTTTTCCCTTTCTGCCTAGCAGACATCCTCTTCTGGGAGTCGCCTTCCCCGGGAAGGGATGGAAAACCCCAGCCACCCCAGCCTCTCACACATTCATCTCGCCGACATGCCTCTCACTTACTTACAACGTGCTCGATCCATACTTTTGCTTTAAAATGATAATTCTTTCTCTTTCTTTCCTCCAGAGGTCCAGCCCATTAGCCAGGATGGAAATGGGAGCAAAGGAGGTACCTTCATCGCAGGGACCTATTCTCTAAGGCCACTAAGTTCTGGGATGGGAGAGGAACCTGATTGTCAAGTGCAAACTCAAGATTAGAAAGATAGGATTGGGGAAGGGGGGGACAGCATGGTAAAACCAACTTTACATGCAGGTTGGGATCAAGGCCCAGGAAGGCAAAGCCCTCCACCCAAGTCTATAAGCACCAACGTGCCCAACTTCCAGCCTGAGGACCCAGATGCACAGGACAAAACGGGGAGGGACTCTACCATCAGTGGGGGGCTGTTCCTCCTGAAATGAAGCTATAGGTCATGACCCTGTTCTGTCACTGGCTGTGATCACAGAACTGGAGAACCAGAGGCCACCCCCAGCCAGAGATCATGATTTAGGCAAGAAGCTCAGTAATGTCAAGGGGGAGTCCTCCACATGACCCCATGAAGTGTTCATTTGGGGCCATTAGTCTAGATCAGGGGTGATGTGCCTACGCAGGCAGGTGATAGAATTCTCACCCCGACCAGCCTGACCCACCCTCAGCCACACAAGAACTGACGGCAGGCAGCTCTCAGGACATGGGGGTTCCCGCGGTGGTGACATGCACGGCAGAGGCTGGGAGGCAGCCTGCTAGGCACGTGCTTGCAGGTGGTGGCCCTGTCTGAACCCCTCAGCACTCCCACACCCGGCGGCGTCTCCTTTCCACATCTTCATTTTGGAGCCCGGGACAATGGCCTAGGCTGCTTCTGCTAGATCTGTTAATGCCAGTGTGAAGTTTCCAACTAAATAAAATAATTACCAAAAAAAAAAAAAAGACACATTGCACTCTCCAGCCAGAATTATGTGTGTGAATAACACATACACTTGCTGCCAGAAGCTGTGAGTCCCGTGGGGCCTGCCCAATGCCAAGGACTTGTTCAATGGAGACAGCTTGCCCAGTATCTCTTTCCTCTAACCCCATGTTATTTAGTTCAAGTGGGAAATGACCAACACTCACACATACGCACTCTGATGAGTGGGCGTGCACGCGCACACACACACACACACACACACACCACATGCACAATGCACTTAACAACACACAGCCCTCAAAAAAGTGAGGGAATCTTAATTCTTTAGCAATGTGGATGGTTCTCTTTCCAGAGAGCACTGCATCGTCTCGAAAATTGGACCTATAGACGTATCCACTCCAAGGAGACACACCCACCCATAGGGGCACAGTCCCACTCTGGGCACCAGATCCATATTTGTACAGAAATTCATCAAATGGGTTGGAGCAGCAAGTGTACAGTACTGGAGGGGGAAGGGATGAGCCAGCGAGGTTGCACCTGTCACCTTGAGGGGCAGAGCTCCCAGGGCTTGGACCCAGAGACTTCCCATCCTGCCCTCTCTACCGGCACCTGGGTAGGAGGTGGCAGCTTGGTACCTGTTGGGGGAAGTTATGTCCGCAGGGACCTCCGCAGGCTTCTCCAACACGTTTTTTCGAGATCTTCTGGGGACTGTTGGGGTGTTGGGCAGAGGCAGGATCATGCCTCACTCGGGCTGAAGTCATTGAGATGAATGGGTGGCCCTGGCTCAGCGCCAGGCCCAGCTGCAGACTTGTGGGAACTGGTGTCAGCGGGGGATGCTAGGCTCGAGGCACCCACATACCCCCCTGAAGGATTTGGTTACACTGAGGGTTCCTGCTCATAAAACTCAACTTGAGGTTACATAGTTTTAGAAAGACTCAAACATACATCAAAAGGATCATGGCCCAAACATCAAGAGATTGGGGTGAGAGAGGGCTGCTGAGGGTGATTTTTAGGACAGGTCTTTCTGAGCAGCTGGCTGAAAAAGAACAGAAATGAAAACAAGGCGCAGTTCCTGGAGGTCCTTGCTGTGCGCCGAGGGCTGGGGCCCTGGGAGGCCGAGCGCCCCGTGCCACTTCCCTGAATCCCTTTCTTCTGGGTGGCCAGGGAAGGGGGAGGAGGGATAAAAAAATATCAATACCCAGGTCACCTGTTGGCTCCACTGCTGACTCCTTCCAAGAGCCCCCACCTCCCCCAGCAACACACATGGCTGCTGGCCCTCCCCGGCACTGTCCTACAAGCCCTGGCACCCCTCTTGATAATATTGCACTTTTCCTGTCTCTCAGATTGTTTTCATTTTCGATTGAGAATGCAAAGTATTTGGAGGGGGGGAGGGGAAGTGAGTAACCTTATAGAAATTATATATTAGTTAAATACAAAAAACAGGAAAAGTAGGGGTTATTTTTTCCTTTTTTCTGTAAAAACAAAACAAAAAACTACCAAACCAAGGTCTAAACTTAAATAGTTCTACACCTATTCTGCAAATACTAGTAATATGAAAATAATGCTTGACCGAAATTCCCTTTTTTTTTTTCCCTTAGACGATAAAAGTAGTAACATGCCTTACTGAGGAAAGCAATGGATATAAAATGCCTGTAAAATATGCTGCTCTAACATCTGAAAGTGATTAAAACGATTCTATATAATGCCTTCGTCAAGATGGAGAACAGTGGAGGAAGAAAGAGGGGCCTATGGGGCCAGGCTTGGGGGTGGAGGGGGCTGAGGGCTGCTGAGGGGGCCCAGTCACAGCTGGCACACCTGCAGCTCAGGTTGTCCCTTCCACTCTTGCTGCCCTTGGGGTCCCTTGCCCTAGTGGGAATAGCGTGGTGGGTGCCAGAGACCCCAGCCAGGCCCCTGTTACAAAGTGGGAGACAGATGAAGACATCTTTTACCCTTGTGATTAAGTCTTTAAACTGAAAGAAAAAAGCACCAAAGGATGCATCTTCAGGCATTATATAAACCTCAATAATGACCTCAGAAGGGCTCATTATGATTAAAGTTGCAGTATACAGCAATACAACGTCATTTCACATTTTCAATCGCAACTGATGGAAAACTAGGTTTGGACACTGCTTTCTTTTTTTTTTTCCTTTTTTAGTCCGATCTGGTTTTCCTCCAGATGGGTCAGAGCCCCAGGCCCCTTCCCTCCTCTACCTGCTGCCAGCAGTACCCTCCAACATCACAAAGCAGCTCAGTAGCTCTAGGAAAAAGCCCTCTTGCCCTGGGCAGGGCTAGGAGTCCAGGGGCGCAAGCCCTGGCATCCCCTGGCCACGACTGAGAGGGACTAGCATGCACCCTTCTTGCTTCAAGTATTAATATTCTCTTTGGGTTTGCAGGGTTTGTGCTGTGCTGTGAGTCGGGGTGATGGCGAGGGGCAAGGGCTGAAGATGGGGCATGGCAATCCCTGTTCACTGCCCAAATCTACAGGCTGTCACTAGGTGGCAGCACTCTCCACTTTNGTATTAATATTCTCTTTGGGTTTGCAGGGTTTGTGCTGTGCTGTGAGTCGGGGTGATGGCGAGGGGCAAGGGCTGAAGATGGGGCATGGCAATCCCTGTTCACTGCCCAAATCTACAGGCTGTCACTAGGTGGCAGCACTCTCCACTTTTCCTGGATGCCTGAGCAACCCCCAGCCATCCTTAGGGCTGGATGTCACAATGTAAACATGATGACCACACTACAAACTCTAACGGGGGTGGGGAGGTCTGCCGTTAACTGTGTGATTTGGGGAAAGCTAATTCCTGTCTTTGGGCTGCAGTTAACAGGAGGGTATGGCATGAAGTGATCCTGAAGGTCACTTATAATGACTCTATTACTTAAGAGCACTGGAGACTAAGGAGACGGGGTCCTTGGCAGGGCTAGGAGAGCCCCACAGGGCAGTACAGTGGAAGAGGAAGGGCAGGGAAAGGCAGGCTCTAGGGAGCATTGTGCTCCAGTCCAACTGAGATGCTCTGTGCTTGGCAGATGGGTCCTGCACTCCTTCCTGGCCTGGCTGGCATTGAACTGGCTCAGTGCAGACATTGAGGAGTGAAGCCGCTTGAGCCCTCCCCCTGGAAGATAGCTACATGGAAGGTCCTTTAACCTGACAGTCACTCTACTTTTAAATTTTATTTTAAATAATCATAAATTACTTTTTTTCTTTTAATAAATATGTGCTGCTTAAAATGAGAAAAGTATATACTGCATCTTTAAGTAATGCACTTTGCTCTCTGGGTTTCTTTCCATTCCACCTTATTAAAGTGCATTAATTAAAAAATAATGAACCACTTCTTTATCATTATTGTTCAAATAAGTCCAAATAATATTAATATAAAGATACTACAATACTACCATTAGTACTGCAATCTAGCAGATAACTCAACATCCTGCTCTATTTAATACTGTCCAGCAGAAGAAAATAACTAATTTTAATTTTAAACAAAAAGAAGCAAAATCTCACCACGGCCCTTTCAACAAAGAACGGGAGCCGTTTGCTAGAGCTGCCAGGCATCAGTGTATGATGAGGAAGGGGTCGGGGGGGAGGCGGCTGGGGGCTGAGGGCACGAGGCACAGGCCCCGGGCTGTTTTTTCCAGCAACATACACTGCCTGGGTGGGGAGCAGGGGCGGAGGGAGGGCCTTTCCTCCTCGGTCCAGGATCTGGCAGCTAAATCAGTGGCTGTGAAGCCTGATTTGTCCACAATCAAAGGCACATGTGGAAATCTACTCCCAGCAGAGTGAGTCCTCAGGGAAGCCAGTGTGGCCTCTGAACCATCGACTGAAAGACACCACCCAGAGTTGAGAGGGACTTCACGTTCTCCCTTCTCGCTTCACGGGGCACTGCCCCTGGGGAAGCCCGGGTTGGCTCCGGGCCCAGGAATCTTCGTCTTCTTGGGCATTGCTTGCAGGCTACGGGATGGCTGGTGGTGTCTGCCCAGCAGGATCCCCTCAGCCCAGGGTGGGGCAACCGCTGCTTCTCCACTGCCTGCTTGTGAAGCTTTGGGCCCTACCTGGGCTGGAGAATGCACGCTGTTCTCCTGAACGCCACCCTCCTCTCTGGGGAGGGTCCTGCCCTGCCGAGGTGGCGCAAGAACCGAGAGGGCAGCATCTTTGCTTCGCCACGTCCAGGGCTGGGGCTTCTCCCACCTGAAATCCCTCTGGCCAGCGCCGGTGCCGTCCACACAGTGGAAACCAAATGAAGCGACTTCGGCTTGTGGAGAGGAAGAATGCAAAACACAGACCAACCAACCTCCCCACAAGAGTACAACAGAAATGCCACCTCTTCTCCCCATCCTGTCCCATGAGGCTAACTGCCCTTGGGCCCCCAGACAACCCCTAAAATAAGACCAAAAACCCAAGGCCTGACATAGAAGCCCCAAAGCAATACACCTCTCCCAAAACATGCAAAGGAACTGCCCACCCAGAAACACCCAAAAGAAAGTCTGTGTAGACTGAGGAGACCGACAGCTCCGCCCGCCCTCTGTAAGCTCTGGAGCTGGTGGTCCTCCATGGCACGCCCCGGGCAGGTGGGCACTCTTCCTAAGGCCAGCGGCAGTGACGGCTAAGAAAGGGGATCCTTGCTGGCACCTGGGCAACTGCCTTTTCTTCCGCAGACACGGACGGAGGCCTGACCCAGAGACAGCCTGAGCTCAGGGCCAGGGGCGTCTCCTGCCACACCCACCTGAGGCGGGCGGTGGTCCCAGGCCCCAGGGCCAGGGGTGTCTCCTGCCACACCCACCCGTGGTCCCAGGGTAACCAGGCTAATTCACAAATACAGGTTAGGACGATACCAGGGCCACTCTGGAGGCCAAGCTGACAGCCACTGAAACCAGGCTAGGCAGGGGCAGGGCACGCGAAGCCCCTACAACCACATCTTTTCCAGATTGGCAACCAAGGCACAGATTGGGTTTCCCACACGGCCTGTCCCAAATGGCGCCGAGTCCATCAGCAAAGTCCCCAGGGTGCACCCTTGAGGCTCAGCTTTCTCGCCCCTGACCCCAGGCCCAGGGCACCCCTGCCCATTCCCCTTCCCTGCTCCGTGTGGGCCCCCGCCAGGCCCCACCTTCTAGCTGGGGTCTTTGAGGCCACACATTCTGCAGGCTTCACGTTGTCCTCCCCACCCCCTCCCATTTCCCCTTTCCCTTTTGTCTTATTCCGGCTCACCCACACTAAGGCTGGAAAGACCCACGCCTCCCCATTAGTTCTTTTTCTCCAGGTAGTTGGAGGGCACCCAGCCTTTGAAGGGCTTCACCCCGTCCAGGATCTGACAGTACCACCAGCCGTTGGGGTTCCTCTCCAGGACCTCCATGGACACGCCCTCCTGGAAGCCCGCCGTCTCGTCGTCCCCCTCGTAGTCCGCGATCGAGACGTACACATCTTTGAGGTTGTTGTGGATGAACTGGGACTTCTCAATGGGCTTGGGGCGCACGGGGGACACGGGGATGCCATTGCGCTGAGTGGGCAGCAGGGGGGGCTCCGAGCCCTGGCTGGCAGCACGTTCGGCCAGGCGGCCCTTGGCCTCGGCGGCCGCCGAGCGGGCGGCGCTGAAGGAGGAGTTCCGGCGGACGCCTCGGAGGCTGTCGGTGGCCGTGAGCGACTCGTTCCTCCGCAGGGCGCAGGACAGGTTGCTGTCCTTGGGTGGCGGGGACGCGAACACCGACTGGGGCCTGACGGCCACCTGCCGCACGCCGTTCCTCATCTTCACCGCCCCGGCGCCCGAGGTCTTGACGAAGCCCCCAGGCGGCTTGGAGGGGATGGGCGGCGTGGCCCTCTTGCTCTGGTTGGCCGTGTTGAGCGCTTGGACGCGCTTCTCCATCTTTTCCAGGCTGTCCGACTTGCCCTCGTTCTGCTTGCTCCGGGGGGCCACTGTGTCCGTCTCTCTGCCAGGCGGGTCGGAGGGCTCGTCCTCGCCGAGCGCCAGGTAGTGGGCGGGGGCCCAGCCCTCCAGCTCCCCAAACCTCACGTACCACCAGCCGCTCTCCAGCTTTTCAAGCACCTGTACCTCCACGCCCGCGGGGAAGCTGATCTCCGAGTCCTGGACCTTCTGGTAGGCACTGCATGTGGTGTAGGAGGGCGCCTGCCCTTCCCGCCCCTCCTTGGTGGGACGGGGGGGCGAGGCAGCGGGGAGGGTGATGAGGTCGGCCGAGCCTCTCCTGGACCCCTCGCTGGGACCCTCGAGGGCCGCCTGGGGGCGCAGCTCGGAATCCTCGCTCTTGGAGCCCCCGAGGCCGCCCCGGAGCTGGCCCGTGGGCCTCAGCTGGCGCCGTAAAGTGCCGATGTCCATCTTCTCTTGACTCTGCGACTCTGCGCGGCTCAGGAAGGGCTTGGGCCGGACCGACGGCTTGGCCCGGGCACAGGAGGTCAGCCCAGCCTTTGGGTCGGCATCCTTCTTCGCCCCGACCTTGGGAGTGCCACGGATGCCCGCGTCCGAGGCGGAGCGGGGCTTCAGGTCCCCGCTGTTCTTGGACAAGGAGGAGGAAGAGGAGGAGGAGGAGGAGCAGGCGGTGTTGATGGTGATGGACGAGGAAAAGGAGGCCGAGGAGTGGTTCTTCCCCAGTTCCGCCTGGGCGTTCTTCTCCGCCTTGAGCTTCAGAAGCGAGGATGATTTGGGGGAGTCCGATTTGGGGGAATTTCTCCTGGCAAGGGACAGCGGGGAGCCCCCTGGGGAGTCGCTGTCGCGGGAGGAGCGTCTGGCCGACAGGCCGTCCTCTACACACGGCCGGAAGCCCTCGTTCTCGTAGATGGTCTCCTCCTCCAGGGCCACGTCCTCTGAGGACCCGCCCACCTTGAAGCGGGCGCGCTGCAGTGAGGAGGCGGGCGAGGGCCTGCGGGGCTGGCCGGGCCGCCTGTCCCCCGAGCCACCGTCCTCCGTGGGCTCTTCGCTCAGCTCCGGCTCCGAGTCGAAGCCGAAGGCAGGGATGTCGTACTCGGGCTCCTCGTACTTGAGCCTCAGAGGGGAGTCCTGGCTCTCCCCGGGGCCGGCGGGACCCTCGTCGGCCTCCTTGGGCTTGCTGGGTGGCGCTGGCGGGGGCACCTTGGGCCGTGTCAGAGTGCTCGTGCGGCGGCTCAGATTGGGCTTCTTGCGCTTATCGATGTAGGACGCGGGGGCCCAGCCCTCCTTCTCACCAATCTGCACGTACCACCAGCCACCTGAGTTCTTGTCGATGACCTGGGGGCAGGGGCAGACAGGCCAGTGAGCTGGGGGACTCGCTGGTGCCTGACCGTGTGGGGGCTGGGCCCTGACGCTAGGCTCTGGAAGAGTGTCTCCACTTCCTGGACAAGCCAACGCCACTGACTAAGTGACGCAGGACCCAACGTAGGAATTGCTGGGCTGGCATTCAAACCCAGGCCTCTGTCATCTCCAGGGTGGGGGATTCCCTCTCTCCAAAGTCTCCGCCCCTGTTCTTCCAAGTCTCCGTCAACACCCTGGTGGAGCTGGCCTCCTGCTCAGACCCTCTCTTCCCTTGCTGCTGAGTCACTATGCTTAGAAGATGCCCTGTTCTCAGTTCCTACAAAACCCCACTAGCCAGGGACCCATCTGTACAGAAGACTGCCGCTGGACCACTCCCATCCCCCAAGCACCCGTGCATTTCTGGGCCTCCCTTGGGGTCCCTGGAAAGGGTCTCTCAGGGCAGAAGAGAACAGGAGGGTGCAGGTGAGCGGAACTCGAAGGTAAAGCCTGAGACCAGATCCCCCTGGTTTCCCCACTGCCCATGGTCATTTCACACCACTGAAATCCCACCACTGAGGAGATCTCTCTGAGTTGGTTTCCCATGGGAAGGCTGGGGCTTTCAGTCATTCCCACATGAGTATAAACTCACTCAAGAAGCTTGTTTCTAAACTGCTACTTGAGACTGGAGAAGGTCAGGAGTGTGCTTGCCGGCTGTACCGAGGGCTTTCCATGTGTGCAGGCTCTGCACTCCAGGATACAGGGGCCAGCTGCACTCATTTTCTATAAGGGCGTTGAGCATCCCAGGATCTGGGTCGTGGAACCAACCCCCCATGGATCCCGAGGGACGACTGTAATTTTGAACTGTGCAACACTTCTGGAAGAAGGGTCCCGGGGAGAAGGAGGGAGGCTTGAGAGCACTGCTCTAGGGGAAGAGGGGCAAGGGAGGAAGGAGGAGAGAGTCCTTCTGAGGCCAGCTCTCGGCAAACGCTGCCCTGCTTTGGGTCCTACATTTCATCCCTCACTCTGCCCACTCCACACTCAAAGTGCCTGCTCGTGTAGACCCTAGGAATGTCAGCTCTCTTACACTATGAACTTTGTAGGCTTTTCTGGAAGCACAGGCACCACTGAGAGGATGACTTCTCTTGGAAACTTAGTTCTAAGTTCTAGGCATGTGATTTAAAACATCCACTTTGGGGATATCACCTCCTCAATAGGTAGAGACTGCCCAATTACTCTTCTGATGGTTTTACAGGAAGTATTGGATTTAACTCCATTACTACCCAGAGCCACCCAAGAGAAATCACGGAGTCACGGATCTTCTCTGGCCCCTGGAATGCCACGTGTAGGGCTGGCCACAGAGCGGGGTCTCATAAATGCTAGGAGATGGGCTGGAAGGGAGCAGGAAAGGGCCTATGACCCATCTGTAGAGAGAACTCATCAAAACCTGGGGGAAAAGTGCCTAAATCAAAGCTCAGAGGTGCCTGTGGTGTGGACTTGGTCAGAACCGGGGTCCTCAGTACCTTACTCCGGCTGCCTGCTCCACACTCTCCCGGCAACAGCACTTCCTAATGTAGGTCTTGTGGAAACCCTGGCCCCCAGGTGCTCCTGGGGGAGGAAGCCAGGCGATCCGGTCTATTCCAGTCCCCTCTTAGAGACACACACAGTGACACCCCCATATCTAGGTTCTGAGAAGTTCTGCAATTAATACAACAAAGCTGGCTGGGTTTTGTTTAACTCACTCTCCTCCAAAGTCATTCAGAAGCCCTTTGTTTCAAGGCGTCTCCGTCATAGGCTCCTGTGATGAGCTTTGGGAAATGCTGGTGTGAGGGGAGCTGGTTGGAGACATGAGCCGTGGGTTCTAGTCCTGCCTGTGACACAGGCTTTAGGCGAATTCTCAGCCTTGTGGGTCCTGTCTCTGCACCTTTCCTGGCCACCCCTCAGGAATGTTGCTCCCCCGCCCCCGACCCCCAGACATAAATGGGAAACATAGGAGGCCTCTGACCAGCATGAGTTATACAGGCTCACCTCTGCCTTCTGTCCACCTCGAAAGCTGATCCCATCAGAAATGCACGACTGGAATTCCGCAATCGTGTAGTACTCCACCTCAACAGAAGGGGGCTCTGGCGGCTTCGGCAGCTGGAATCCCTGGAGCAGAGAAGGGCTCAGTGAGCAAGACCCACCTCATCAGAACGGTAACAGAGGTGAGTGTGGCACTTACGGCAGCTGGACAGCAGCTGACCTGAGGATTATCAATCACCTGAGTCCCAGTGTGTCTCCCTAAGAGACCATGCTCCTGCCCAGGCTCTCTAAGAATACCCAGGATTCGCTCACAACTTGTTGGAGCTGTGAAAATGACCCTCTAGTAAATCTCCACTCGTATCTTCGGAATCCAGTTTTCAGGCCCCAAAGTGAACGTTAAAAAAACAAAGAAACCATTGTAAAAAAGCCCTACACACTGCCCCCCAGGAGATGAAAGTCACATCCTGAGTCTCAAGTGAAGGTCCACTGGGGTGACACCTTGCTACAGAAGGTCCACTGGGGTGACACCTTGCTACAGAGGTGTGGGCTGAGTGTAAGGGACTGTGGGGTTGGTGAGACAGCTTGGGTCGGTCATCATGATGACATCAAATGGCCAGGCAAGCATGGAATAAATCTCAGGATCATTTGCTCTGGGGTGGGGTGATCATGCTGGGCAGCCTAAATGCTTCCTAGATGCTGGCATGCTGATACCTAAGCCTGACATGCAGAGAAATTTAGAATGTGGCCCCAGCCCATGACCTGTGAGCCTCAATCATTCATTTTACAAATGTTTGTTTTGTGTCTACTGGGTGTCAGGCTTTGTTCCAAGGCACAAGGCAACCAAGAATGAACTAGGAGGACAACCCTCTTGACCTTGTGGAGGGGACATTCTAGCTTTGGCTGGTCTCTACTCCGACGAACGAGGACCTGGTGTCTCCCTATCACTTCCAGTATGTCCTGGGATCATACAAAGAGGTTAAAATAAAAAATAAAAAAGGTACATGTATTTGGGAGGCTAGTGTTGGGGAAGCAGCTTTTGAGGACGACCTCAAATAACCCTGCCTTGTAGGTGGATACATGTGGGGTCCAAACCCAGGTCAGCAGTTCATCAGCTGTGTGACCCTGAGAAAGGCCCTTGACCTCTCTGAGCCTCCAGTTTTTTCATCTGTAAACTGGAACTAATAACAGCATCAGGAGAGAATGAAAACTTCTAGTCTAGCCAGGGGCACAGGAAATGCTCTATAAATACAAGCCAAAGTTGAGCACCATCCTGAAACACCATCCTATTCCTCTTAACCTGCCTTGTCCTTCAAGGCTCAGCATGTTCTATTCCTACCAGTCACTGTGGAACTGTCTCAGGTCAGAGTGAGTGAAGGGTGGGGGAGGATGGTTTTGAGGGACTGGATATGATCTGGTCAACTTTCCCTCCCCTGGCGCCTGGCCCTGCTGTTGTGAGCATGTGCATATGTGGCCCTGGTCCCAGCCCAGCGTGACCCCCAGCCCAGTGGGAGTCAGCCAGACCTCGCTGGAAAAAGCAGCTCTGCCTCCACGGGCCCTGCTCTTGGTAGGTTTGGAAGGAATTACCCCATTCTTGCCAAAATCAAGTCTACCTGAAAATAGTCAGTGGGGCTGAGAGAGATGGGAGAAGGGGAGAACGCATTGTCCAGTTGCATCAAATGTGTGGTGGGGGGACAAGACAGGGGGTCCACTGGGGCTGGTGGCCAGAGCCAGCATGGTCCCATCTCCAGGGCCCACACCTTCAACGTCCTGTTTACAGAAGGGCCAGCATTCCAGCGACTGCTGCTATCCCCCTCCCAGGGCGGACACCACTGATCACAGTACATCTTGCTGCTAAGCCCCGACCTGACTGTGGAAGCCTTGTCCCCACACAGCACACAGAGCTGACGGAGGACGTGGAAAGCTGATGACCAGCCTTCTACACACCATCTCATCCCATCCTCATAACAGCCCTAGCGGATGAGTGGCATGGTCCCCCTCTCTTATAAATAAGGAAACTGAGGCCCATGGCAGGTAAGCAACCTGCCCAGGGGCTCACTGCTCTTAAATGTCAGAAGTGGAGCGTGAATCCATGCCTGGCAGACCCAAAGCCCCACTCTTTCCACTGCATCCCGCAGCCCGGATGACACTTTTTGGTTCTAGGGCTCTCTGCCTGCCACCTCTCACCCCAAGCCCCAGCACCCTGAGAGCCTATCGGCCTCCCTGACAGACTGGGTGCCAGGAACCCCCACCCACAGGCTCCATGGACCCCGGCAGTGCTGAGCCTCTTTGAGCTTCAGCCTATACCAGTCCCTGCCATTTGCTACCCTCCTGCTGAGGGCACTCACTGATCTATCCTCTGCCCTCCCAGGCTCTGGCCTCCATCGCATCCGTCAGGCACTTCCAAGCAAGGAAGGCAAAACTGAATGGCTTCCAGGCTTGCATGGAGAGCAGCCCTATTTCCAGCCTCTGGCAATGCCCTGGCTGGACACTCTCGCCAGCCAGTCTAAATGTTTATGTCTGCCAGTGCCGTGGCCGGGGTGGATTTATTTAGCTTTGGAGTGCAGTGCCTTTTCGATTAAAAACTGTCCAGCTAGGCCCCAGGAAGGCTGGGATCCCCTGGCTTTCCTCCCTGCCCCCAACCCCACGGAGCTGGAAGCCCCAGCATGGCCCTGGGAAAGCTCTGGACCAACAGGCTCTGCATGGAGACAGTCAATTACTGGAGGCTACGAGAGCACACCCAGAAAGGGAACAAGAAAGACAAACGCAACACACATACCAGGCTGGACTCTCTGCGAGGGGGAGGCCTTGTCCTCAGGTTCGGGGAGCCTAGAAGAGGAAACAGGGCCTCAGAAATCCCAGCCACGCAACAGCGCCTTCCCTGCCTTCTCTGGGCATGACCTCCTGATCCTGGAAGTCCCTGGTTTTGTCCCACGTTTATGGGGAAACCGTGCTCTCAGTCACCACAGACAGCACAGTTGGGCTTCTTCTGTGGGAAGTCAGATCTTTAAGTTTCCTTAGCTGTGTTTCAAGGGGATCCGTGAACCCTCCAGAATGATGCACACATTTCAAAATGTGTGGACACAGGGGCATTTTTTTCAGGGGAAAGGGTAGATAGCATGATCAGATTTTCAAATTTAGGAGAAGAGACCATGTCTATAGACCAAATCCTTGGAAGCTAGCACAGTGCGAGGCAAGAGGAAATGCCCCCGAAAGCCTTACCAAGTGACTGCTCAGAAGGTTTCAGGCATAGAACTAATTTAAACAAGTTCAGAACTAAACTGAAAAACCGCTTTCCTCCAGATTTGGAGAATGGCTGGACACAAACAGAAGCTGGCCTCATAATATAGAACAGTTTAACCCTCAACCACAGGCATCCCAGGCCCAGAGATGCCAGAGATTTGGAGGGGCCAGAAGCTGGGTTTCTCCTGTACAAAAGGAGGAGATTCCGGAAGAACACTGCTTGAAAGAGCCTGTGGAGGGAGGTACTCCCTCCAAGTGTCTCAGATTTCCGGTAGCTGGAGGAAGGGAAGAAGGAAGAAGGGGTAAGGCTCAGCACGATGCTATATCAGCTCTCATTCTCAGAGCAGGCTTGTGCTGAGGGCCCCATTTCACATCTGGAAGGAACTGACTTGTCCACATGTGATTAGCACAAGACAAGCTGGCACAGTGAGCCTGGGGTCAGGGGAGGATAATCTGGGGGTCATGCACACCCGCCTTGGGGTTGCCCTACACCTTATGCCCCTTCTCTAAAGAGCAGTGTGGCGAGGACCTGGGGGTCCGAGAGGCTCTTACTGATCTGGGCCCTCTGAGGGGCAATCCTGGCCACGGCTGGGGAGCCTTGGGCCAGCTTGGAGATGGTCCTCTCGGGGATGCCCAGCGCGCTGCCATTGGAGGCATTGCAGAGGATGGGCAGGCTGATCTCCTTCTTGGTGATGGGGGGCTCTGGGCCCTCGCCTTCAGCCGGGGGGGTCTCCTTGTCCCCGGACGCCTTCTTGTTCAGCAAGTTGCTGATCTCCATGATGTTCCCAATGATCTCCACTGGGCCTGCCAGATTCTTCTTCCGTGCAGGCAGCTCGTCCTTGGCTTTCTTCAGGTAGGATGCTGGCGCCCAGCCCTCTTTGCCGTCCATAGACGTCCCTCCTCTCCCTGGACCGTAGTTCCCCCTCGGGACCGGTCCGGGGTCCGAGGTAGACCGGAACGGACCGACTCGAAAGAGATGACGTGGACGTTCTGTGAACCGTTTGGGTGACGAGACCTCTCTTGACTTCCTCCCGGTCACTTTTCTGGCCTGGAACACCCTCCTTCCTCTCTTTCTCCTGGTTCTTTGCCTGATCCCTCTTGGTGTGAGCCCTCACAGTCTGCAAAATCAGGCAAACATGTGACCTTGACATGAGTAGATTCTTCAGATCTTGGGGTTGCCTAAAAGGTAGATTTTACCATGACCTGCTGCCTCACGACAGCAGAGGGCAATTCTAGAGATAAGAAAGGAGAAGATGGGGACTTCCCTGGTGGTCCAGTGGGTAAGACTCCACACTCCCAGTGCAGGAGGCCCTGGTTCAATCCCTGGTCAGGGAACAACATCCCAGCGCCACAACTAAGTGTCTGCACGCTGCAACTGAGACCTGGTGCAGCCAAATAAATACATTAAAAAAAAAAAAGAAATGAGAAAGTGAAGCTCCAATACTTTGGCCATCTGATGCAAAGAGCTGACTCACTGGAAAAGACCTTGATGCTGGGAAGGACTGAAGGCAGTCCATGGGTTTGCAAACAGTTGGATACAACTTTGTGACCGAACACACAGGCACAGAGTTAAACGCCCAGTTGGAAAGGAAAGTATGATCAGAGAGGTAAAGTGGCAGCACAGGTAACAGTCATGAAGCCTGAGTTCTGGTCTATGGTGCTTTGGAACATGATCCTCTCCTGGAGCTCAATTTTTTTTTTTTTTCTCTTCTGCAAGAGGCTGGGATAGAGTAGCTGCAAACATTTATTCAGAAGGACAGACATAGTGAGACCAACTGGGAAGATGTGTATAAAGAGTGCCCAAGTGTGGAAAGCATCAACTGCAGGAGGAGCAGAGAGATCAAGTTCACAGAGCAAGTCCACAAACAGACCAACGCTAAAGGGCACGACCCAAAGAACTCGGGGGAGGATGGGATATTCATGAGTGATCTGGGGACGACTGATGACCCATCAGGAAAGTCCAGTGAGACTCTGGCCTTATAACTGTATAGCAATATTAAAAATGCAAGTTGTGAATATCTCCTTAATCTTGGGGGTTGAGAAAATCGTTCAAAGTGGGACTCCAAAAGCAGAAACTATAAATGAAAAGCCTAAATAAAGCACATGACTGGATAAAATTAAAGCCTTCGGTATGGCAAAGCAAAAACAAAATGAAACAAAACAAAACGAAAACAAAACCCCAAACCCATAAACAAGGCAAATGGCAGGGCTGACCTAATTTTAGGGGATTTGCTGACTTCTGAAAATAAGCTTTCCCCTTTTTCCCTCATGGTGTTGAGCGTCTACCCAAACCCACTGGGAGCTTACTTCCTGGTCCAGCAATTGCTGGCCAATGCCCCAGAGTCTGGGGTGCAATGTCCCTGCCTGCTCCCTGGGACATCTGGCTGCCTGGAATGGCTCCTCCATGCCAGATGTCTGACAACAGCACCCCCCACCCCCTACTGCCTGCCTCCCTGATCGGGCCTGGTTCTTGGGGGCTTATTAGGTACGAGAAAAGGGAATGTGGAAGTTCAAAGTTCTAACGTGTTTGAGCTTTGCTGGAAAGCTCAGGTAGGAGGTGGCTTCTTACGTTCACTCACATGAATGTGCGGGCAGACTGACCCAAGCTTGTCTGTCTGGCCCCGTTTTGGGGCTTGGAAGGCACATATCAGTGAATAAATGGATGGAAGTCAGAGAGCTGGCAGACAGAAGCAGAGTTTCAGGAGTGGATGGAAGCAACTAGCAAAGGTGCCTAATTTTACGTTTACCGACAACCAAAGCTCAGAGAAGCAAAGTGAGTAGCAGAGGGTCACACCGTGAGCAGCTGGCAGCATCTTGCCCAGAACGTGGTGCCCTTCACCTAGGAAGATGAACCAGCTGGCCACCGCGAGCACCCTGTGTGGAGATGAGGGGCTGGGTCTCCTGGGGTGATGGGCAGGACTGCTCACTGTTCAGAGGGCTCCTGTTCCAAACCCCAACGTGCTCATTTGGTGTTACATGGATAAAATTAGATTCCAGACGGGAGATGCAAGGGAATCAGGAGCGGCTGTGTGTGCTTGGGTCCAACTTTGCTCACATCTGCTTTCCAGCTCTGGAACACGGAATGACTCCAGAGGGAAACGAACTGGAAAAGGAGGATGGGGGCGGGGTGGGGGGGTTCGCGGAGAGAGAGAGAGAGAGAGAGTGTGTGTGTGTGTGTGCATGTCTGTGTGTGGTGGGGGGCGTGGAGAAGAAAGACAGGAAGTAAGGATCAACACAGAGCCTGGGATGCTGGGAAATGGCACATTTAAGGGGGTGTTGGCAACCTTCTTAAGGTGGAAACTTTCAGCAGGGTTTTCTCAGTTGAAGCTCCCACTGGCTGAATGGCCATGCCATAGGGACAACAGTTGACTAGATGAACCAACTCAAGTGATTTCATTGGTCATTTTAGAAAACTAAGAAAAACCCCAGCAGCCTTGCAGATAACCTCTGGGTGGATGATTTAGGTTAGCAGCCTGCTAGAATGTTCCCTGGCCATGCAGGCTTGTGGCAGCTGGATTGTGGGCTTGGCACTAGTTTCCATTGTCCAGGCACACACTCCTGATGGGACAGAAAGGGGCACCTCAGCCCCCAGACTGGTATGCACAGGGCAGAGGGGCAGGGGCGGCTATGTCCTGGCAGGTCACACTAAGGTTCAGGTGGCCAGTGATCTTCACCTCACCCGTCAGCACAGACCCATCTTAACACCACATGGTTCTCCATGTTACAAGCAACTGTCCTGTGAGTACCGCCACCACTTGGGCCATCTGCGCCCTCAGTGGGAGAAGGCTCTGAACAGCACCCTGCCCACAGAGGGGAGGTGGTTCTCGTAGCCCACAACAGGGATTATTGGATATCAGGGTTACAGGCAGAAAAGAGAAACTGGGTAAAGTCATCACAGCTGAACTGCTTCTAAAGAACCCAAAAACATTTCCTGGGAGTAATCCCCTTAGCTGGCCTGGGCAGAGGGGCCTGGAGGGCAGGACCTGGTAGGAAGACGTGAGTGAAGCCTCCAGGGTTGAGCCTTCTTCCCCGAGCATCAGGAACCTCCCCACTCCCCTTCTTACACCCCGAGATGGGTTTCTCAGCTGGGAAGCAGGATGAGGCCCAAGGAGAGGGAAGGGCAGAGCAAGAGGCCTCTGAAGCAGGCCTGGGCTCAGGCCTCATTTCCACCCCAGCTCTCTCAACTATGGAGCCAGCCCTGCAGAGTGGAGCAGCTGGGGCCAGAGCTTGTGTCTGGGGACCCTGGTGCTGAGCCGTGGGCAGCAGGGGCCGCCCGCTGCGACCTCAGCAAGGCCTGTGGATGCCGGCATTCCGGGTGGCCGAGGCTGCAGAGCACGGCGGGCACTCAAGGCCGGACACAGAAAACCAAGTTCAGATGCGCTGGAGCCTCTTGGCAGATGCACAGGGAGGTATTGCACCACAGCCTGCAAGCCGAGCCGGGCCCCTGCGCCCTGCTGGCCATGGCTCGGCTCTGCTTTATGTGTCCCATTTATGTGTCCCGGGAGGGAATCTGCAAGATGAGCTCTTCTGTCAGAGTGGTTCAGCGGTGTGGAGCTGAAGCAGACAGGCCGGGCCGTGGGCGCCCGGTTCGGTCAGGATCTGCCTGCCAGCCGCTGCCCAGGACCGGCCTGGGGGCACCTCACTCTGCTGGGGCTCCTACCTGATGTACCACCAGCCCTCCAAATTCTTCCGGATCACCTCCACGGTGACTCCCTTCTCAAAGCCAATCTCATCCTTGCTTTGGCTGGCGTAAGGCTGCACGGTGACGTACTTCTCCTCTGCGGGTGGTGGGTGAAGCAACAGAGCATGATTATTTGCGGACAGGGTATGGTCCTTTCTCCGCCTCCCTTTTTGCCCTGGCCTGGCCTCACTGAGTTGCTGCCTGGAGTGTGCTGCGTCAGCCTCTGGCTTTCCCAGGAAAGGGAGGAGAAGGGACCTGGCCTCACAGTTGCACCCTCAGGTGGCCCTGCAAGACCTAGGCTGCACAGAGCTGGCTCTCCCAGCCTCCCAGGCCCATAATTTCAGCCAGGGTACAGGCAGGAGCCTGGAGTCCTCAGGGCCCCCGAGAATTCCTGGACTGAGGGCAGGGCCACGAGGAACCTGGCCCTTATGGGGCCTGAGTTAGGGAGTCTGAGAACAAACCTGGATGTCCCCTCAATGTCCAGAGGCCCCTCAGCAAGCCCTCTCCTTCCTGAACATGCCATCCATGCCCCAGGCCTGCTCTCCTAGCCCTCCAGCCTTAAACCCCTCCTCTGTCCAGCCTTCCCACAGCTCCAGAGGCGCCTCAGTCCCCCGATGACTCAGCTGATCACCCGATCCCATCATTTCCCCAAGGGGACCCAATGGGCATGCTTATGCGTCTGGTTAAGGGTCCCGTGGCCGCGCTGAGAGCAGCACTGTCAGGCAGGAGCCCTGAGCTGGCTGAGATGACCTCACCACTTGGCAGAACCCCACTGGGAGCTGCCTGCCCCGGGCTCCCCGTAGCACTGCACCCCCTGCTTGGGGCTCCCCAGGACCTGGGAGAGGGGCACCTTGTAGAGGCTGAGGCAGAGCACGGCGGGGAGGTGTGGGGGGGCTGGGCAATGCACGTCTTCCTGGATTCCCTTGGGCTCTCTCCTGGCAGGGACCCTGTGCCTCCAGAGAAGTCCGTGCTCAGGCTTCCAGGGAGGTGCTGGGGCAGGGAGACCCACCACGGGCGGGCACGGACTCCCTGCCTCCAGGGGGAGAGCCTCCCTAGAGGAAGGGCTGGGGAGGGAGCACACAGCCCCACCCTCACCCTCATCAGAGAGAGAGGCAGAGACAGACAAGGACACTGACCCTCAGAGTACCCTTTGGGAGGCTCACCCTGAACCTGTGCTGTCCTCTCAAACCTGGATTCTCCCTGGGGGCCGAGAGTGCCTGGCACACAGGAGGCGCTCCAAAGGGTCTATGGAGTACACTGAGGAGGAGACTGGTGGGCCGAGCTCGGGCAGGATGCTGGCACAGAGAGGCTGGCTCTGAGATGGCTGCCCCTCACTCCCTCAGCTGGACCGTGACAGGCGGCCTGCTCGAGCTCTGGCAGCAGTGGAGGAGGGGGCAGCTGCCACCCTAACCCCTGGCTCAGGGGGGTCATCTGTTCATCCTGCCCTAGATTACTGGGGTCCTGTCTGCAGCCCTGTGCTGGTGGAGACAGCAGCTCCCTTTGGGGTGGAGGCAGCTGTCCTGCCCGGCTGCAAGGACAGAGCTGGCAGGCCACTGGCCGAATCTGAAAGGCTGACAAGGGGCCAGAGGTAGGCGATGCCCGCCCGCCCCCTCAAGGAGCCTCCATAGTCCTGCATGCTCTTTTCAACTGCAAGTGTTTCTCAGCATTGACTCGCTCCTGGAAGCTTTCAGATTCCAATCCAGCCGTGCTGGGGAGAGCCGCCAAGACCGCCTGAGAACCTGGTCCGGCCAGATTCTGACTTGGGCCTTTGAGAAGTTCCATGTCGTATAGTCCAGGCCCCTGCACTCCCACCCATTCCTGGTCTTGCTCCATTTTCCAGTGGGACACCATCAATCCTAGCTCAGGCGGTGGGATCCAGGGTCCTGAGGTTGGGGGTGAGCCGAGGCCTGGCCTCCACATTTTGCCTTTGCTCAGTCGGGCTATTTTTAAAAGGCTGTGGTTCACGCAGGAAGCCATCATTACAGCTTCCCTAGGCAAAGCTGCTTTTGCAGGGAAAAATTACAGCTCTTCTCTTGGGCAGATGAGAGGAGCCCTGCCCTGCCGCACGGCAGAGGACAGGCCGACACCATATCATGGGGGCCCAGGCGCCAGCACCAGCACCCCCAGCCTGAGTGCTGAGGACAGAGCTCTGAGGGCCAGGTCAGAGTCCTGCTTTCCCCTGCTGCTCCTGGGGTGGGCAGACCAGGGATGTCGGTGTTACCCAGGGAAGCTGAGCTGCTCCTGCACAAAGCCCTCTTCATGGTGGCCCTGCAGCTAACGTGAACACAGAGTTTATGCTGAGAACACATGGGAGTGTATGCTCCTGGAAGAGACCTGGCTGGCTTGGGGGCTTGTCCTGCCCCGTCACTAGAGGTTCCAGGAGGTGAGAATTCGGAGCCCTGATCCCAAGCAGGGCAACTCTTCCAACTGGTCTGTATGGCGGCTCTGTTTTCTGTCACATCTGGCTTGGATGATGAAAGTGTGGGTTACACCCGAGCGGACACGCGGCCCATGGTCTCAGTTCTTTTCTCCCAGGTTTCTCTGAGGCAGAGCAGCGCCGGTCCTTTCACTAAACAGGGGGCACAAATCCCACCTCAGGAGGCCAGAGAGGAGGATGCCCAGACTGACAGACATGACCTGGGGCAGTGGGGGAGTATGCAGATTGGGGTGCAACTGAATCACTTGCATTGGTTGGGATCTCTAGAAAAGAAGTCCCTTAGGAATCAAGTTGAGAGAAGGGGTCGGGAGTTCTGGGGGGCCCCTCTGGGCTTCTTGGAAGTGCCGAGGCTGTGGTCACTTTAATATGCCATCAAAGGGTGGTTGCCATCTCGCCCCAGGGAGGGCTGGCCAGGCCGCCCACGGGGCGGGTGAGTGGGAGGTGGACAGGCCTGTTCTGGTTTTGGAGGCAGGGGCTGGAGAGCCTTGCAGTTTCCAAACCACAGACGCCTCCTCCTTCCAAACACTTTCCCCTCTGTCAGCAGTCTCCCTGGCTCCCCTCCCAGCCCCCACAACTTACTCAACCCCGCTGCAAGAGGCCTTTTGATTCCAAAGGCCTGGTTGGCTGCGGGACTCAGGGAGCAGAGGCCCTGGGGAAGCACTGCTTTTCTCTTGTCTAGTTAGGTACAGCCCACTGCCTGCTCCCCCCTGGCAGTTCGGCTGTTTGCAGCGAAGCTTCTCCCAGCCAACTTTCTGCATTTTCCTTGGCTGCCTGACTTAACTTAGCCCTAATTTAACTTAGGGCAAAGACTGGGAAATGCTGTTGTTTAGGTCTTTCATTTAAGAGAGAGAAGCTGGGGGCCTGTATTTGCTTGCATATTTGCATATGTGCGGGTGGCCATAGAATGAATGCATTCAGTTGGGTATTTGTGTCCACTTACATCATCGTATTTTTATAATTGTGACTACGCTGCTGACATACTTGTGATATAAGTTATGATATGTGAGTGCATATGCACTATATGTGTACTTGTGAGGTAGCTGCAGAGGAGTGCCCATGACGTGGTAGGGTAGATAATGCATTTGTGACGGTAAAAATAATGCAGTCGTGGAAGGGTCCACACGAGGCTGCCTAAGTGTGCATCTGTGAGCGGCCGTGTGCAGGGAACTGCAGGTATGCAGGTGTGTAAGGGCTGGAAGGGCAGTGTGCTGAGGCCCTCAGGGTGGTGTGCTGGTGGTCATGCTTCACCGACTGAGGTGTCCATGAGTCCATGTGGTTGTGGAGACAGAGGTGTGCTTGGGGTTCAGGGTGTGTTGGTGTTTGGAGTGGACACAGAAGGGGATGGGGGAAGGTAAAAGCCTTCCTCCCTGCACTTTTTCCAGGCCAGTGTCCCACTCTCCTTTGCTGCTGAGGCTCAGGGCTGTGTGGCAGCCTGGCCCCCCACCTTCCTCCCTCTAGGGTGCCTTTGTTTCACATCCAGCCTGTTCTTCCTGCTTTGTTGACTTGGCCCCCTGCCCTGCGCCAGCACCCAGGGTCCGACCCGTGCTCCACCCTCAGGACAAGCTGGACTCCTCGCGGTCAGTGCTCTGATCTGATGCTGAGCCAGCCCCAGTAGAGTCCAGGCTTGTTGCTGCTTGGGGCAGACACCAAAACCGAGTCTCACAGTCGTTCAGAAACAAGCTTTAGGGGTGGAGTGTGAGACCTGGGGCATCCCTGCTATTCTGGAAAAGCCAGTGCTCCTGACACACCCTTCTAGCTGTGCCGTCATTGTCAGGAACACGCCCTCCGCTCCCCTCGAGGCAGGAGACGCGGGCCACCCACTGGCCTCGGGGCTCTGGAGATGTTTAGAGGTTTGTTCAGAGACCCACCCCTAATTTCCCTACCTCCCAAACTCCTGGTTTTTGGAAAGGCCCTCGACTGGGAAATGTCTGGGTTCTCAGTCAGCCTTTGTGGCAGGCCAGAGGCCTCCCTGGAATCATCTTGATAAGGCTAAGTCCCATTGGGCAGGGCTGAGGTGCTAGAGCGCCTGGCTGGACCTGCCGCACCCTTAGAGCTGGCGGGGGCTGTGCGCTTGGACCTACAGGGTCTAGACTTTGGTCACTCCAGTTTCCCTGGAACTGGAGGAGGTGGGAACGGCTCCGCCTCCTTCCTAGTCTGTCCCTAAACCACTGCCAAGTCGGCCAAAGCCAAGGAAACCCCTCCTTAGAGGAAGGAGGCAGGGAACAGCCGGGGGTGAGGGCAGGCACCAGGCAGAGACTCAGACCCGCTCAGTTCTCTTAATCTGTGGTGTCAGGGCCAACATGGCCCTTCTCAGAGTCCAGCTCCCCCCACTATCCTGTGTAAGTCCCATGACCCTGCCCCTGGATGCTGGCCAAAGCCAGAGCCATCCCCAGTGTCACCCCGATTCCCAAGCAGCCCCTGCACCCTCCCAGGCCCCTCCCCACCAGCTAGAGTAGGTGAGAGGGCAGTCCGGCTGGTGAAACTAGGTGAGGAGGCCACGGGGCAGAGAGGAGCAGAGCCCAGAAAAGGAGGAGCGTTAGTGAGAGAGAGGCAGCAGCTGGGGGTGAGCAGAAGCCAGCTCCACGGTCACCTCGGCTGTGCTGCCTGTTGACCATCCCGCCCAGCGTCCACCGGCGATCCAGGCGCCGCAGATGGGCCTTGCGTCTCTTGGACACTGGTGTGGGAGATGGCGATGGAGCACGCGGCCGACGGGCACCGGCGGAGAGAATGCAGATGAGGATGAGATGGGATGGGGGGAAGGGGCAGAGGGAGGGGAGGTGCGCACCCCTAAGTCTCCACACGCCCGGACCAAGCCCCAGGGGCACAGACAGGGCTAGATGGGCACAGAACTGACCGGTGACATCGCTGGCAAGTGGCAAATAACCCAACCAAAGCCAAACTGTGTGGGTTATGCCCCTGAGCCTGGGAGGGGCTAAGACTTTAGAATCCCAGCACCTGAGAGGGGAAGAGGCTCCATGGCTTCAGCCAGGTACAAGAATGACCCTCGGAGGCAGACCCGGAGGAAAACATGCCTCCCACGATCCCTGGGCATCGATGGCTCCCAGGAGCGTATGCCCCCGCCTCCACCAGAGTTCACATCAATCTCCAATCCCCATCCACTCACTCAGCAAGTCCTGCTTGTGAACCTGTCACCATGAGCCAGGCACCGTGTGCAGAAGGATAAATGTGCACAGGTGGAGACTTGAGGTCCCTTCCGTGGGGGACTTACAATTCTCACCATCCTGGGTTTGATTTGTCTTTGCTTTTTCAATAATCCCCAGTGGATCAAATCTGCTGAGGGCTAAGTCTCCACATCTCTGCGTCCCCAGGGCTTGGCAAGGGGCTGACCCCTCTGAAACGTTGCTGAGTGAAAGCATCATGACACAGGAGGAGACCACAGGCCTGGGTATGTTCCTGCCCCACATGCTGCCCACTGAATTTCAGACAGTGAGGGACCTGCCTCCCAGGTGCTCACTGCTCCACACCCCTCCTATCCACACAGGTCCTCTGGCTGCTGTGGACCAGCTCGACATGCCCCCTTGCCTTCCCAGGGGACACCACGTGGGTCAACTCCCCCACTCCCAACCCCAGGCACTGCAGGAGGAGGGAGCCAGGCTGCCTGTGTCTTGGGGAGGAAGGCTGGCAGCTAAGAATCAAACTGTCCAGACACACCCCAGCCACACCCCATCCAGGCCACCTGGGAAGTACTCGTTTTTCCAGAGGCAGGAGAGTAGCCTGTTTGACCTGCTTCCTGGAAATGGGAGGCCTGAGGGATGGATTCAGCCCAGGCTGCACCGCCCGCTTACTGTCACCATGGCAGGCTGCCAGCCCTCTGTAAGCCTCTGTTTCCTCATCTGTCTTTGGGGTTGACACCATCTGCCCTGGTGTGAAGTGAGACAGGGACTGACTGGGCTCAGTGGGAGAGAACTGAGGTCCTATGTGAGCTCACCCCAGGAAGAACCCGGACAGCTGGCCTCCCGGGGTGTGTGCACCTGGTTTCTCTGTAGGGAGAGAAGCTTCCCCCAGCCAACGTCCAGCCTTGGGCCACCTTAGCGATAAGTAATGTGTGCCCAGTTTAAACCAGCCACCAAGACCATCTCACAAAGGCCCAGGTAGTCGGCACTCTGCCCACTCTGGAAATGGGAGGCCAGAGGCACAAGCACAGAGCGCGAGCTGTTAGGGGAGCTCTGATAGGGTGAAGGGATCCAATTTCTATCTGCAGGACTCGGGGGGCCTATAATGGGGTGGCAACAGGGCCAGGGCAGAGATGGGCTGAGGAGGGACCAGGGTGGTGGGACCAATGTAGAGACTGGTACACACACCACAGCTGCTGGGCCTAGGGCTGGGGGACTGAGCCTCGGGCCCTTCTGTAGAGCTGGGGGTAGATGCCCACAATGTGATGATGGAATTCACAGCTGCCCAAATGTTGCCAGGGTACTGGCACACAGATCCTATCAGAGCATGCAGAAGAACCTATTATCAGAAGGTTCGCCTTGAGCATACATGTGTGTACACACACACACACGTCCTCTGACTGGCACACAGATCCTATCAGAGCATGCAGAAGAACCTATTATCAGAAGGTTCGCCTTGAGCATACATGTGTGTACACACACACACACACACACACACGTCCTCTGAATGCAGAACCCGCGCTGGCTGCCTGGTTCTTACTCCATCGAGGTCAGAAGCCTTTACCACCTGCTACTGCTTGCTCTGTGCAAAGCACCAATCTCTCTTCAAATCAGCTTGGCAGCAGTGCCCATGAAACCTCTCAGACTCTTCCCTGCCCACTTGTGTCCTGGTCCTCCAGCAGCTCCCAATGCCTCCACTCTGGCTCTCTTGCCCTCACCTTTTCAGGAGGGGCTCCAATTCCATACACACTCTCTCCTGGAATTGCGCATAAGCAAAATGCATCACAGAGAGGCCTTCAGCATGGTGGGAAGACCACCAGCAGGGGAGGCTGGCCAGGGGTTCAAGCCTTACAAGGACAAACATGTGTCTAGATATCCTGAAGCCTCAGTTCCTGCTTCGGGAAAATGGAGATGGTGCCAGAACCCTCCCTACCCTGGTCCCCAGCGAAAAGTACCGGGGCAGAAACCTAGGAGTGAGTGAGGCCTCAGGTCACTCTAGGGATGACCCTAGAGTTACTTCTGAAAAGCCCTGGGATAACCCCCAGGATGTGGAACTGGATAGGAGGTGAGTCCCAGTGACTGCAGACAAAACAGACCAGACCCAACTCAGGGGCTGCAACCCTGCACCGCTGCAGTGGTGAGATGGAGAGGCTCAGCCCCCGACCCTGCACCGCTGCAGGGATGAGATGGAGAGGCTCAGCCCCCGACCCTGCACCGCTGCAGGGATGAGATGGAGAGGCTCAGCCCCCGACCCTGCACCGCTGCAGGGATGAGATGGAGAGGCTCAGCCCCCGACCCTGCACCGCTGCAGGGATGAGATGGAGAGGCTCAGCCCCCGACCCTGCACCGCTGCAGGGATGAGATGGAGAGGCTCAGCCCCCGACCCTGCACCGCTGCAGGGATGAGATGGAGAGGCTCAGCCCCCGACCCTGCACCGCTGCAGGGATGAGATGGAGAGGCTCAGCCCCCGACCCTGCACCGCTGCAGGGATGAGATGGAGAGGCTCAGCCCCCGACCCTGCACCGCTGCAGGGATGAGATGGAGAGGCTCAGCCCCCGACCCTGCACCGCTGCAGGGATGAGATGGAGAGGCTCAGCCCCCGACCCTGCACCGCTGCAGGGATGAGATGGAGAGGCTCAGCCCCCGACCCTGCACCGCTGCAGGGATGAGATGGAGAGGCTCAGCCCCCGACCCTGCACCGCTGCAGGGATGAGATGGAGAGGCTCAGCCCCCGACCCTGCACCGCTGCAGGGATGAGATGGAGAGGCTCAGCCCCCGACCCTGCACCGCTGCAGGGATGAGATGGAGAGGCTCAGCCCCCGACCCTGCACCGCTGCAGGGATGAGATGGAGAGGCTCAGCCCCCGACCCTGCACCGCTGCAGGGATGAGATGGAGAGGCTCAGCCCCCGACCCTGCACCGCTGCAGGGATGAGATGGAGAGGCTCAGCCCCCGACCCTGCACCGCTGCAGGGATGAGATGGAGAGGCTCAGCCCCCGACCCTGCACCGCTGCAGGGATGAGATGGAGAGGCTCAGCCCCCGACCCTGCACCGCTGCAGGGATGAGATGGAGAGGCTCAGCCCCCGACCCTGCACCGCTGCAGGGATGAGATGGAGAGGCTCAGCCCCCAACCCTGCACCGCTGCAGGGATGAGATGGAGAGGCTCAGCCCCCGACCCTGCACCTCTGCAGTGGTGAGATGGAGAGGCTCAGCCCCTGACCCTGCACCGCTGCAGGGATGAGATGGAGAGGCTCAGCCCCTGACCCTGCACCGCTGCAGGGGTGAGATGGAGAGGCTCAGCCCCTGACCCTGCACCGCTGCAGTGGTGAGATGGAGAGGCTCAGCCCCAGGGCTCGGGGGGCAGCCAGGAAGGACAAGCACCTGGACTGAACATGACGGCCCTGCCCGATGGGGCCAGGACCCTGGCACAAGGCAGACAGGCGCTGCAGGGGCTGTGGCACTGATCAAGGGACTGAAAAACAGTGTTTACAGGGGAGGAAGGGCAGCGCTCCAACCGCCCAGTAACCGACATTCGGGGGAAGAATGAATAAGGAGCTGGCGCTGGGTGGGCTGCTTATTTTGGCCTGGGCAGTGTGGAGTTGGGGTGGGGAGGGGCAGGCCTGGAGGTGGCCTGAGCCCTGGGCAGCAGGCATCCATCCTCCTGGCTCTCAGAGGTGCCCAGCTGGACGATCCTCACTGACCGTTAGGGCAAGCACTCCTGCTGCCAGAATGAGGGAGGTTTGGAAGTCACCAGGAGCAGGCAGACTTGCCGGGCTCTGGCAGCCTGCTCTGGGGAATACCCAAGTCCACTGGATGGGCTGAACAGACCAGTGCTGGCTGCGGGGGAGGGGCGGGTTCTTGGAAATACAACGGAGAAAACCCCAGAAAAACCTCTTGAGGCCAGAACTAATCAGGGAGGCTGATGGTGCAAGGGTTGAAGCCACCCCTGGGTTCCGGCAACACAGAGAAACGACTCCCCCACCTGCCCACCATGTCCGCACCCTGGGCTGGGCTAACAGGTGCCCAAAGGGGAGGCCTCCGAGCAGACTGTGAACAGCAGAAATGGCATGCATGTGGCCCCTTTGGGGTCGTCCCTGCCACAGAGAGCACAGTGTGGGGTGGGGGAGGCAAAGGTGGATCTCGGTAGGGACCCCCAGAGGAATCTAGGGCTTCTGGGGGGAGAGGGAGCTGTAGGGGATGAGCCCTAAGATTGTTCTCCCCAGTCTCTGACCCAAAGTTGTCAAAACCAGAGACTCAGGCCCTAGGAGAAGCTCCAGTCTCGTTTGAGTCCCATGCAGGACCAGAGAGGACAGACCTGGATAGGAGGTGAGCCTGTGGGCGGGCCCCAGGGAGATGGGCTCCCAGGGGAAGTATGGGCAGCATGATCCAGTTTCTGTAGAGTTTCTGATGGTCTTGGGGAGAAGGGCGGGAAAGCTGTATCATCACCCCGCCCCTTGAACCTGCAGGCCCTTACCTTCTCCAGTCTTGGAGGTGTTGATATCTGAGTCATCCCGAGTACCATTCTGGGCCTCCAGGTAGGTGGCAGGGACCCAGCCCTGCTCCTCAGAGGTGCTCACGAACCACCAGCCTGCAGCAGGGACAAGAGAGCGTGCAGCCATGAGAGTCAGTGGATGGCCGAGGTTGGGAGGCGGCCAGGACGAGGAGGAAGGAGCAGCGAGGAGGGCGAGCACAGAGCCACACAGCCCCGGGCACCAGCGAGCGCCTGGCCCACATCCAGCCTCTTGGAGCCCAGGTTCCTGGCTGAGGAAGGAGAGGCCAACACAGTCCCTGAGAAGAGGGGGCCTGATGGACCGCCATCCACCCACACAAACGTGTGATACATCTGAAAATGAAATGGACACAAACGTGTGATACATTTGTGAGACAACGGTATGCCCAACACATGAAAGTCACCTTGCCAGCAAGGTCAAGGGGGCTCCAGCCAAACACAGAGACCACGTAGGGTCTTTCAAGCCCACTAGGACCACCGGTGTGACCTGGAGCTTGACCATCTTCTCTGGTTTCATGACACCTGTGGTAAGAAGGCCTAACAAATATGTTCTCACGGTCATCACTCCCACTTGTGGGTCGGTGTTAATTTCACATCGGTGCTGTTCACAGCAGCCTTCAGTGTGCTGACAGCTCCATCACAGTCAGTGGGCACTGCACCCTCGAGTGACCCTCAACGGTCATGGCCCAGCAACAGCAGTCCATTCATTTCCTTTCCCGAATGTTGGCTCATTCATTCATCATTCCGACAAAAGCTGAGCCAAATACTCCAAACTCTGAAGCCATGGCACTCCACTAACTTGTTTTTCGTTCCTTCCTAGGAGGTACTTTTCACAGGAGCCTGTCTCTGCTCGCCTCCCATTCTGATTCTTCTCTGCTTCCAAAGCCATCTGGCACCGACGCTCTTTTCTGTCCATGACAGAGCTCACTTACCATTTCCAAATCTGGACTGCAACCTTTCAGGAGACCCCAGGGCTCCTCCCTGGGCAGCACACTGAGGCCCCATCACTGCCCACAGCAGTGAGCAGCTACCCAAGGAAAGGGCACATGGGGACCTTCAGGCTCTCCCAGCTGGGCTTAGCACTGGGAGGTGGAGAAGGCTCCCTGGGGGCCGCTATGGCAACAGTGGAGAGGGGCAGAGGACAACGGTTCCACCCCTGCACGGAAGCTCACACCCAGGGTCATCACCTAGGTCTTCAACTTCCAGGGCTCCGGGTCACAGGGCTGGGATAGCACACAGCTTGTGTTCTAGTCTTGAAGGCCCACTCACCCCACCCTTTCCAAGAAATTCCGCAACACTCTGCATGCAGCTCTGCAAAGCTCATGAACCGCCATGACATCTGTGAATACTGTAACGGCAGATACAGTCCTCGTACGTTTGCCCACACCCACAGAATGTCCAGCACCGAGAGTGGACCCTAAGTAGAACCAGGGACTCTGGGTGATTAGGACGTGTCCATGGAGGTCATCAGTTGTGCCAAATGGACCACTCTGGTGGGGGATGTTGATGACAGGGCAGGCTGCTTGCGTGTGGGGGGAGAGGTGTATATGGGACCCCTCCCACTCAATTTCCCTTGACTTAAACTGCTCTGAAAACAAAAACAAAGTCTTAAAAAAAGGAAAAGAAAACGTCTCAGATAACAGTTTGGACTTCTGAGGCCCAGCCCTTAGCTGGGTCACTGCCCCAAGGGACTCAGGGTGGAAGCCTTCATTCTCTCTGTGCCAGATTCAGGTCGATTCCCGCGTCCCTCACCCAAGGGGGATGGGTGTGGGCCATGCGCACTCTCCGGGCCTACCCCCCCAGGCAGCACTGCCATCCTCCCTAGAGCCCTGGCCTAGCCACGTGGCTGCTTGGGAGGCTGTGGCTGAGAGACCCCAAAGCAGCCACAAGGCATGGGCTTGCAGGGGTCTCTGCCTGGGGTGGCTTCTCCCCTTCTCTCAGGCTGTGGGGGAACTTTCAGGAACTCCGACTGTCCCTGCCAATAGGCCCCAAGCCCAGTGTTCCTCCCCAGAGTCTGACTGGACGTCACAGAGCTGCCCACCTCACAGACGTTCCCGCCCTACGGCTCTGCCTCCTTGATCACAGGAGTGGGCGCATCTGGCCAACTGTGTCTGACGGGCCTGTCACCTCCCTCGACACTGTAACGGTTCACGGGCTTCTCCAGGAAAGCACGTGTGTGCACTGGCGACCTGAACCCTAAGTCCCACATTAACCAGGAATCGCAGGAGTGTGGGGAAGAGATGTCCTGAGAGTTAAGTCAATAAAGCAAAATCAGGCAATGGAGAAAGTCAGTCCCAATGACCATCACTTGACCCTTGGGCACAGAGGTGCTAAAGCTAGGCCGCCCTGTTGGACGTTCTCATTACAGTGAGCCAGCGACCTTCCTGTGCTGTTCAGTTGAGCCAGAGCGGGTTTCACGCACGCACTTAGTCAGCAGGGTTCAAAACAGGTCTGCCATCACGACTCAAGTTTGGAGAACAAAACCCAAGTCCGCTGGGCACCTGCCACCACAGACCTCGGGGGAAGGATGGAGACCTCCGAGTCACTCTTGGTAAGCGGTCCTTCCCCCACCAAACTCCCCTTCCCAGGATAACCTCCAAGAGCCCAGAAGAGTCATCACAGTCCCCAGCCTGGAGTCATCTGGGGAGGGTGGAAGGCCGAGGCTCTCACATGCCGGCCCAGGCCCAGGTCCAGCGTCAAAAGTTCACAGGCTCTGGTCACCACACCCTCTAGACTCTCGTCAAACTGTGTCCAGGGAGATGAAAGACCAGTCCCAGCCCCAGAGCCAAGCCAAGTCCCAGGAGGCCAAGGTAGTGCCCTGAAGGCCTAGCCTCAACGGGAAGCCCTTCTTCCCAGAAGAGGACTCCCCAGGACGGGCTCAGGGGTCTTACGGTCATCAGACGGAACAGGGACTGTGTCTGGAGGAACAAAAGAGCTTGGACACGTGTGTCTCCTTGAGGATTTGCTCAGATCTCTCCATGCCCAGCCCCTCCCAGCCTCTTTTGCTATACCAAGGTGTGCCCATTGCCCACTCCACCCTCTAGAACAACCTACTTGCTGTCTCAGTGGTAGCATAGTCCCTCCTTTTCTGTGTGAGCCCATGGCTTCCCAGGAAAGCAAGGAACTTGGCGGTCTCCTGGATGGCTGGGCTGACTGTCTTCTAAGCTTTCTTTCTATTTCGGGACTCAGCACCAAAGGCATCCTCAGCAGAGGTGAAGGAGGCAGGCTCCTCCGTGGGCACCAGGAGGACTTGTGGGTTTCCTCCATCAGTCTCATCCGAGTTTGTCTGTGTTCTCACCCGTGAGTCTTTGAGCCTGCTGACCTCCTGCTGTCCTCTCTCCCAACCTCCTCCCATAGCAATTTGCAGACCAAAGCCCTGTGTGGACTTTTCTCATTGACTCCAAGGGTTTTATAGTCTCAGAATTTAGGGTTCTTCTCTGCTGGTGGCATCGCTTCCCCTCCCGCCTAACTTCACCCTTTGAGAACCTTCCATGTACTTTCGGCTCCCTCCCTTCCCCCCAGGAGCCAGGGATCTGGGGTGGAGGGATGGATCCGGACTTGTCTGTGTAGAGTATCTCCCCAGGGCAGGGCAGAGCTGGCCTGCCTCTTACCTCTGCCTGGCATAAGCCTGGCACTCAGGGAAAGCTGGGCAAGGATTTGCTGAGGGGCTGAGCATGTGGCTGAGGCGCCCAGTGGGCAGGAAGTTGTGATGGTCTGTGCCTCACACTGCTGGGTCCCCCTGGGATGTGCCAGGGCTGTCTCTCTGAGTCCTTTTTGACCTCAAAACCTCTGCTGTACGCCAGGTTTCTGTGGAGCCTGGGCCACACCACTGGCAGACCGTGATCGTCTCACCCCGGGGCAGCAACTTAGAGTCCTATCCGCCTGCTGCACCCCAGGACTTGGGGCTGAGACTCCTCTCCCCCATTGCTCTGAGGTCCTGCCACCCTTACTTGAGGACACTCCAGCCCTGGCACATGCAGAGCTGGGCTGTGTGGCTCTGAGTCCCAGGTCCCTCCCGCAGCAGGCCCTGCAGAGAAGAGTCCGCCGCTGGACAGGCCCAGTCACCACCCACGAAGCAGAGATGGACAGGCTGTCACCACCCAGGCAGGCGCTGGCTGAACATGGGCAGGTGCCCACCCAGCTCCATGCAGACTCCCTGGGAGCCCTGGCACGAGTCACACAGTTGGGCCTGTGGGGGTGGCTCCTTGGGCCTGCGCCCACTGATGGCTGCTGGCAGGCCTCTCCCAGATGCCAGCAGCTGCCACTGGGGCCCCTGAGCAAAGTCACTGTGTCTCCACCAAGGAGCAGTTGGAGCCTGACCCACCCTGGGTGCAGCCCAGCTGGTCAAGACGGCTTAGGCGTGAGCCAGCCCGCAGGCATCCCCGGCTCCCCTCCAGCGCACACTGCGTTCTCGCTTCTGCAGAGGCGCACAGTGGCAGGCAGGCTACATCCACATACACATGCATGGGTGGTACCTGTGTGCATGGAACAGAGGTGTGTCTATACACGTATCACGCGATGATGATAGCCAGGTGCTGAGAAGAGTACGCCGTGTCAGGGGCTAACATTACACATGTCACTTGATTTCATCTTCAAGGACTCTGTGAAATAACTTACTGTCGTCACTATCCCCACTTTACAGATGTGGAA
Source organism: Oreotragus oreotragus (assembly GCA_006410675.1). NCBI lineage: Eukaryota > Metazoa > Chordata > Mammalia > Artiodactyla > Bovidae > Oreotragus > Oreotragus oreotragus. Next base: position 49,343 of record SJYX01013530.1, on the reverse strand, counting down.
ACTGAGGCAGAAGAGATCACAACCAGGAGAAGGCAGAGTTGGACTCAAAACCAGGCACTCCAGCTTCAGGACCCATCCTCTCACCACCGCAGAGGCGGGCCCGGTGCACCTCTGTGCCACGCACAAGGGTAGCGGTTGACTCCTTGACGACGAGTACCCCCGAACACGGACACTTTACACATCGCTGCCGGTGAGTCTGTCCACGTCGCTGAGTGTGTGCTTTGTGTGCACACACCATGAGTGGAGTCTCAGGTTTGAGTGTCTATGTCTACACGTGAGGATCCTCTGGGAACAGAGGGTAATAATTGGGAGTCTGGAGTCAGAAGGACTCAAATTCAGCTGAAGTGCCTAATCCTGAGATGCTCCCCAGTCGGGGCAAGGGAGGACTACTATGTCTATCCACTCTTTTGAATGGGAAACTGAGAACTGATGTCCAGGAGCCCCGAGAGAGGAGCACTCAGATGCTGGATGTTCAGGAGAAGTCCCCAGGCTGGGGCAGTCCCTTCTGGGGTCCCCAGGCTGGGACAATCAATCATCTGGAAGAATCCTGAACTGGCCAAGCCCCCAAGCACCACCTCACCCTGGCCTCTCCTGCGAGGGCCACGTGTCTACAGTGCCAGAGAAGAAAGGACTTCAGCCAGGCCGGCCTACAGGCCAGGGCCCAGCCCTCTCCAGGAGGCAAAGGTCCAGAGAGAACAGCAATGTCCCCTGCTCGGTAGGACTCACTGAAGCCCACTTCACCATGGCCAGGAGTGGAGGGCGAGAGAGGGCAGAGCCTGGCAGGCCTGGCCAGCACCTCCAGCTCGGGGTGGGGCAGGGAGACCCTGGCCCCACACAGGAGAAAGCTCAGGTCCAGAAGCCAGTCTCTCCCTCTGTCCAGGCTAAGCATAATCTTTAGCTGTTTGGTCAACTTCAAAGCCCTTTCAAATGGACTCTAATTGAGGCTTCCCAGGGCTGGCACTGGGGGAGGGGTGGAGTGGTGGGGGGCAAGAAACTTGGAGTCGACAGATTCTCTCTCTCAGGAAACACACACACACACAGACACATACACGAGTCAGAGATGGAGATGGACAGAGGGAAGGGATAGCAGGACCTGGACGACGGGTGAGGGACGGGAAGCCCCCTAGAAGGGACCTGAGCCTGGCCAAGTGGCGGCAGGAAGTGGCGGGCACCCCCAGGCCACTGCTGTCCCCAGGGTGACCAGGCCACAATGGTCTCCTTAATGAGAGTGGATAATGAGCTCATTAGGGCCAGAGGAGGCCAGCTGCACACAATTAGGACATTAATAAAGCCTTCTGAGGTCACTCACAGCTCAGCCTGGGACAAAACAGCTGCTGGGGGCAGGGGACCCTGCTCCCTTCCTCTCCCTCTGAAACTCCCGTGTGTCCTTAAGGTGCGGTCCTCCATGAGGTCTCCCCACCCTTCGCGTCCTGCTCATCCCAGGACAGTCCACAGGCACCTCTTATAGCCCCTCTTCTAAGACAGAGACCTCAGTTTGAATCCTGGCTTCACCTCGTGCTCACTGGTGACCAGGAACAGGTCTGACCTCCTTGAGCCTTATCACACCAGGGCAGTGCGTGCCGCCCAGAGGGATGCCTGGCATCCTGTGGTGCCCTTGGTGTATCGGGGACATGTGGTGCCCTCAACAACCAGCCTTTACTGAGCCTCTGCTATGTGCTAGGCCCTGTTCCAGGCACGGGGATGCTGCAGAGAACAGCCTCACTCAGGATGCAGCCTCTCCTTCCCCATCGGCCCCTGAGCGGCGCCCAGGATGGACGCAAACACAACCTGCGCATGGATGCTGTGGCCAGCGAGGGGGCTGGGCTGCCTCCCACCCACCCTGGGTGCCCACGCGGAGGGCAGCGGGCAAGATGAGACAGGTGGGGCAGAGTTTGGAACACAGCAGCTTTTAGGTGACCTCTGAGCCTTGTCTTTCCCTTCCCTCCAGGTCCTTCACATGGTCTAACCTACAGCTGGCATCTGTGGAGTGCTGCTTCATGCCAGGCCTTCTCGGAGGGTTTCCACATCCACCGTGGGAAGGAGGTGATGGAGATAGAAGCAGAGGCAAAGTCCAGGCTTCACACACCTGCGTCCATTCTGTGTACACCTCGCCTCGGGCTCTGGCCCCCTCGTGAGACCAAAATGTCCTGGCACTCTCCTCCTCTTTCCTTAAAGCAGTCTGGAGAAGAGAAGGAGGAATTTGGGGCTACTTGGTGGTAGATGGGGGGAGATGCTGAAGAGGAAGGGAGCTGACAGGGGCCTGGCCAGGCACATTTCACCAGCCCTGCCCATTTGGCCACACTATAACTGGCACAAGGCTGAGACCCAAGGGCCACTTCTGCCCTGATGCCCTTCCCGTGACCCTGGGGCAGATCTGAGCCTCCTACCTGAGAGCGAGCAGAGACGTGGGAAGTGCAGGCCGTCTGTGGCATGCTGTGCCTTTAAGAACAACGAAAGGCAGCCACCCTGGGCCAGGCCTCCCCTGGTCAGAAGGCTCTGTCACTGCGGCCTGTTGCCAAGACACACTCCAGCTCTCAGCACGTGGCCTCCGCGGTCCAAAGCAAACAGGAACGGGTGGGAGCCCTCCCTCCCACAGTGTACCCCCACAGCCCCTGCCTTCCTACCTGACCTATTCCTCTCGTCCCACCTCTGACACCCACCCCCCTCTCTGTTGCCTATGGCCTCCCCCTCCCCCAAAGGGGGCTCTCGGGCCACGAGGGCCCCAGAACCTTCCCTGGGCGCCTGAGGCCTGAATTCCAAGACCATTAGCACAGGCTGCTACGTCACTGTTTGGAAGGCTCTGTGGAGTCTGTGGCAAGAAGACAGCGAGAGCTGGGCCACTGCCACCCCGCCCCCAACCCTGCTCCAGCCTGCCCACCCCACTGGATGGGCCCAAAAGCCCAGCGCTGGGTCTTGGCAGGCCAAGGGGGTGCACTCTAAAATGACGGCTAGAGGAGAACCACAGCTCGAAGCGAGGGCTCTAGAGTGAGGATGCCTGGGTTCAGATCCCAGCTCCGCTGTTTACTAGCAATCGCCTCAATTTCCTCATCTGTAAAATGGACCTACAGTACACTTATATTTCACTGTGTTGGTGGATGAATAAATCTACGAAAACGTTCACAACAGTGCCGGGTGCCCAGCAAGATGCACTGAAGAGCTATTACTAAAGCTCAAGTGTACACTATGCTGAATTTTAAAGAACCAAGACCTCAAGGATTGGTGTCATGGTGGGCAGGGAGGCAGGTGGTCTTAGGTGTCTGGGGTACCATGGAAAGAGGGCCTCTTGGTGTCACTGCCACTTGGCCTTAACCTTAGAAAGTCGCTACTGAAGGTCTCGTGCCGTGCTTGGCATGGGTTGGGGACGGGGAGGGGGACCCAGGCTGCCCCATGCCATAGATACAATGCTGGCTGACGCATCATTTGAAGAAACTATAGATACCAGAGATGAAATTGAGCAGTCAGGAAGGACACTTAGAAGACAGGAGGCCTGAACCGAACCTCAGATTAAATCTGGAGGGAAGGGGCCAGGGGAAGATGGAAACCTGGTGGAAGGAACAGGACAGGCAGGCGATGCGAGTCCACGTGGCCCTCGCCAGTAATATCCACCATGTTTCACGGTGGGAACTTTTCCAGACAACAGTGCAAGGGGCAACCACCTTCAACATCTCTGTCCTCCATCCACTCACGGAGCACCGCTGTGTGAGCCGTGGCCAGAGGTTCCTGAACAGAGGCGGCTCAGGACGACAGGAGATACAAAAAGGCATTTTTCTAACATGATTATAAATGATGCAGATGGTGGGTGAGACGTGGCTCTGCAGGGTGAATGAGGTATTCAGATGGAGGGAGGGCGGCGGCAAGAAAAACAGAGAAGGAGGGTGTGGACCGCTCAGAACCAGCATGGAAAGGTTCAAGTCTCACAGGTGGACCCCTAAAAAGGGGCTCAGGACAGCAAAAGGGTATTTCCCTTGCTGCTCCAGGCAAGAGGTGGAATAAGAAAGAGGAGGTTTCGAGAGACTGAGCAAGGGTGTGGACCTCAGGGCTCTCTGGGGAAGGGGGTATGAAGAGCACCTGTCTGAGGCTCAGCCCCATGTGGAGATGGAGATGGCATAGACAGCTGCCCTCTGTGAGCTCTCAGCCGGCCGAGAACCTTCCAGGCCACCGTAAGCAGCCTGGGAAGCCAGGGAGGTGGGAGCAAGGCCAGAGGACACAGAGTCAGCCACGATCTCAACACCCATAGCAGGAGGCAGATTCCAGAGTAGAGGGACCTCAACGTGGGTCCTGACGAAGGGAAATCCGGGTTCCCTGAGGGGTGGTTGGAGAGCAGTTCTGCGCATGACGAAGGCAGTGCTGAGCAGAAACAACAGGAAAGATGGGGCCCAGACCACATGGGATTCTGATCAGATGCGAATGCTGGCCTGGAGGGTCTCCAGGTGATTACTGTAGATAATCTGTAGTCAGATCTGAGCCACCCAGACCTTGGGGCTCGTGGTCCTGCTGGGGGCTGCAGGGCTGCAGTAGTAGACTCACAGCTGATAGCTGACCACAGAGGTTACATCCAGAGAGGATCTGACGGCTTACTGGTTACACCCACTGGGAACCTGTGCCACTGGATGTTTTAATCAGTCATAGTATGAAGACAGAGGCTATGTTGGCCGCACCGTCTCATTTAGTAAAAGTGGTGCCAGGATCAGGAGCCAAAACAGATCTCAACAGATGGTAATGACAGGTCAAATCTGACAAGATGAAAAGTATTATAGTAAGTGGAGAGACGAAAGGACATGGCTTAGAACAGCAGTCTTATAATTCACTATCTAAACTTTTTGGAGTACATGGGGGCATTATTCATAATTATGCCAAATATTAGGTGCCAACTGGGAGTGTCTTGGGCACTTGGGTTATATGGGTCACCCTACTTGGCAGCGAGGATGAGAAGGGTCCTGGAGTTTGGAATAGAATAGAGAGTATGCCTGTGAAATCTTAGGCTGCACTAGGATTAGGAAGCACCTGGACTGAGTGACTTACCCAGATGCCTGGTTTACAAGGAGCAGTCCAGGACTGGTCCTCAGGCCTGACTCCTAGCACAGCATCTCCTCGGCTCAGTTTAAAAATGACTCTTTGTCTCTACCTTTGCAGAAAAAGGCCAACGCCGCCTGCTTTTTCCATTAGGTCCCCTAAATCTCCATGTGACAGATGAACCAGGAAACCAGTCCTTTCCTCTGTTTCTCCTCCATTCTGTTGGTCTCCACCAAGCGGACCCAGCTCTCAGAGAGTCATGGGCATGGCTCCCCCCTACTCCTTGCCATACCTGGAGGAGGGGGCTAACAGGTAGATTTCTGCCTCTGTCTCTAGGTAGCCTCTCCCTCACCCTCTCAGAGCCCACCCAGCTGACAGAGTTTTCTGGCACAAGATCTTACCTGAGGTCTTTGCCAGGAGAGAGTGACTTTGGATCAGCATTTCTCAAACCTCAGATATTTCCACACCACTGGCTGACTTTGGCCATATCCTAGAACTGCGTATACTGTGGTTCACATAGTAAATATATATTTAAAGCAGTTCCCCCCTCTTTTTTTAACTTCAAGAAAATAATTTGTTTAGGAAACTTCAGATTGCCACCATGAATAAACAATTAGGACCACTGGTCCCAACCATGAAATTACAGAGAACAAAACAAGAGGGTAAGTTTGAGCTGTGCTGTGACTGAAGAGGCCACATCTAGACACTGCCTCCTTTTTGTTACAGAAGGTTTGTTAGCGAGAGTCAGAGTTGACCATCGAGCGGAGGTAAATCAGGCTTGTCAGAGAAACAAACCAAGGTAAGACGGAGGCTTTTCGTTTTTCTCCATGTGTTGTGGAACATACTGCCTCTCTGTGTCATCTAAAAGCATCCCATGTGCCATGGTGTTGTGTGGGTGACATTTCTAAGAAAAAGACTGTGGGCTAGAATGATACTTGGTCATCCAAAATGGCTGATGAAAGACAATGAAGTGTCCTCATTAGCGAGATGAGGATATTAAGTAGCCGGGACTTACCAGGGTTGTGCTGGGGAATCAGAAAGAAAGGAATAGGGGCCACCTAGCAATGTGTCTACCCACTCCAGTGTGCTTGCCTGGAGAATCCCAGGGATGGCGGAGCCCACTGGGCTGCCATCTGTGGGGTCGCACAGAGTCGGACACGACTGAAGTGACTCAGCAGCAGTAGCAGCAGCAGCAATGTGTCTGCCGTGTGTATGTGTATATCCAGCTTGGAGGAAAAAGCTGAGGGAACCCTCTGTATCTGCCTTTTCAAATATAAGGGGTTGTTTTTATTCTTTTAACTAGTTTACTCCAAGATGAAGTATACACGAGTGAGTTTGTATACTTTCCCCCTTTTCTCTCTTGGCTAAACGCAGAGGCTTCTTGATCCCAGAATTGAGTTGGTTTCAACTAAAAGCCTTAGATGGACAACCATCCCCTCCCTTCTAGCTGAGTTCAGCCCCTCTTCAACTGGCGCAAAAAATAAAAAACAGGGGCAATTTCAACTTTAAAGACCATGTCCGTAAACAAGACAAACCCACTCCGCAATTTGTCTAGGGCATCCCTGCCTCCAAACCCTGCTTCTTTAATTTCTGGGGAATTTTAAATAGAGGTCTTACAAAAACCCGCACCGCCTGACGTCAACAGCTCTCTGACAACGTGGATTCTTCCACGCGGTGTGGGGAGCAGCCGCCGCGAATGCTGATACTTTTCCAGGCTTCTCTCCCAGTTGGAATTTGGGAGCCACTGGTGTTGCCTAGGAGTCTGGGAGAAGAAAGGTACCAGGGAGTGTCCTGCCGGGGGACCTGTAACTGTGTCTCCCAAACTCTGGGCATTACAAAGCAGTGGTGCGTGCATCTCAGTCACACAACTGTGTCCGACTCTTTGCCTGCCAGGCTTCTCTGTCCGTGGGTTTTTCTGGCAAGAATTCTGGAGTGGATAGCCTTTTCCTTCTCCAGGGGATCTTCCTGACCCAGGGATAGAGTCTCGCTCCTGCACTGCAGGTGGATTCTTTTATTGCTGAGCCATGAGGGAAACCCTATAGAGCAGCAGGCGTGCAATTAAACAATCTGAATAAGCCCCCTGTGCCACTGATTTTTTACCAAAAAACCAAACAAAAAATATGTTTCCAAAAACCATTCACTTATGTTACACCAAATGGAAAACTTGTATCCCTTGGCACAGATAGAACACAGCTGAAAAAAATACAATGAAACAACACTATGGATTTCCAGCAAGATACTAAGGCACATTCTAGCCAACACAAGACTGGGGCTAGAATTTCCCTTGGTCAAACGAACAGCAGCAGCAAGTTTCAGACACACAGAAGCCCCACATGGAAACTTTCCTCAATGTGGAGTGAGATAACTGAGAGGAAATCACCTTCTCCTGATGGGATTCAATGCCATTTAATGCTGGGTCTGCCGCTCACTTGTAGGACCCACTCTCTGGGAAACACTGATCTTACAGAGGAGCCTTGGGTTAAGGATATGCAGCCCCTTGATTTACATCCAAGCTCAGCCACTAGAAAGCTCTGTGGTCTTGTGCAAGCCATTCAGTTTCCTCTTCTGAAATATGGAAACAAAGGCCTCTCCCTACTTAGCCTTGCATAGCTATGCTGAGGAAGAGATGGGAAACATGCTTTGAAAAGTCTCTGGATTGTAGGTGGATGGGGGTGGAGGGGGTCATTATTCTGAGCAGGTTGAGGAACTTGATGGACTCCTAACTTCCTCCTGCCCTCCACTCCCAGATGCAACTCGCTGCCCAGACTGGATGGTGGCCCATCCCTGTTAGAGAAAAGAATAGGAAAATGTCACTTGACACTATTTTTACACAGTAATCCTTCCCAATAGCCACATGGATTTCAAAATATTATCATCATTTTATAGATATGGGAATTGAGGGGCAAAATGGTTACATATAGCTACTCAGTGGTACAGTGGGATCTGAACACAAGCCTTTCGTGTGGTCTAGAAGGAAAGGCCCTCCATCATGCTGCTTTTTAAAAAAAATATGTTTATTTAAATTGGAGGTTAATTGCTTTACAGTATTGTATTGGTTTTGCCATACATCAACATGAATCTGCCACAGGTATACATGTGTTCCCCATCCTGAACGCCCCTCCTTCCTCCCTCCCTGTACCATCCCTCTGGGTCATCCCAATGCACCAGCCCCAAGCATCCAGTATCATGCACTGAACCTGGACTGGCGACTCATTTCATATATGATATTATACATGTTTCAACGCCATTCTCCCAAATCATCCCACCCTCTCCCTCTCCCACATCATGCTGCTTTGTGCACACCCAGCAGATCTCAGAAGCCCCAGACACGTTGGTCTTTCTGATCCATCGCTGCCCAGGCCTCATCTTTCAAAACCATTGCCTTTGTGAAGCTCCTGTGACTCTGAGAGCTGGCCTTCTGCTCTCCTTCCCTCATGCTCTCCCTGCACCCTGACCTTGGGTTTGGGTTGGCTGTCATGCCAGCTAGACCAAGAGCTCCTTGAAGACAAAGGCCACGTCTTGCTCATCTTGGTATCCTGTCGAGTCCCCTGCCTGGCTCGGTGTTTGACAAAGAAGGGACTCGGGGAGCAGCTGTTGAACACAAAATGCAGTAACAAGATGGGCACAAGGCTTCCTTCACCTTGCCTGGCTTCTCCCTCCACACCAGTCCCCCCTGCTCCCCTCAGCCTCGGTCTCTCCGAGTCCAGCTCCTGGGGTCAGCACTGGGCATTTGCTCTACAACTCCCATCCCTCTGGCCTGGCAACTAGAGTCCAGTGCAGTTCTTCAGCCCCTGGGCAGCGTTCCTTCCTCTGGTCCCTTAAACTAGGGAGGCGCCTCTGATTCACAGTTCACCTGGAGGGATCTGCCCACAGGGACCTGAAGCCAGGAGATTTCTGCTGCTTGTTGCATAGTGCCCAGGATCACCCAGGAAGCTCATTCCCCCACCCATGAGCTCTCACAGTCTGCTGTGTGTGAGTACAGCACCTGATTGGGCCATTTTCATTTGGGCCTCTCCCCTCACAGGAATGGAAAAGCCAAGCTCAGGGAGGTCCCACAAGCCCAGCACCAGGGACAAGCCCACGCCCTGGGTGAGGCTTCTAGAAGAATGCAGAGGGAATTCTATGAACCAAGTTCAGTTCAGTTCAGTCACTCAGTTGTGTCCGACTCTTTGCGACCCCATGAATCGCAGCACGCCAGGCCTCCCTGTCCATCACCAACTCCCAGAGTTCACTCAAGACTCACATTCATCGAGTCAGTGATGCCATCCAGCCGTCTCATCCTCTGTTGTCCCCTTCTCCTCCTGTCCCCAATCCCTCCCAGCATCAGAGTCTTTTCCAATAAGTCAACTCTGCATGAGGTGGCCAAAGTACTGGAGTTTCAGCTTTAGCATCATACCTTCCAAAGAAATCCCAGGGCTGATCTCCTTCAGAATGGACTGTTTGGATCTCCTTGTAGTCACTCTCAAGTCTTCTCCAACACCACAGTTCAAAAGCATCAATTCTTCGGCGCTCAGACTTCTTCACAGTCCAACTCTCACATCCATACATGACCACTGGAAAAACCATAGCCTTGACTAGACGGACCTTAGTTGGCAAAGTAATGTCTCTGTTTTTGAATATGCTATCTAGGTTGGTCATAACTTTTCTTCCAAAGAGTAAGCGTCTTTTAATTTCATGGCTGCAATCACCATCTGCAGTGATTTTGGAGCCCCCCAAAATAAAGTCTAACACTGTTTCCACTGTTTCCCCATCTATTTCCCATGAAGTGATGGGACCGGATGCCATGATCTTCGTTTTCTGAATGTTGAGCTTTAAGCCAACTTTTTCACTCTCCACTTTCACTTTCATCAAGAGGCTTTTTATTTCCTCTTCACTTTCTGTCATCTGCATATCTGAGGTTATTGATATTTCTCCCGGCAATCTTGATTCCAGCTTGTGTTTCTTCCATTCCAGCGTTTCTCATGATGTACTCTGCATATAAGTTAAATAAGCAGGGAGACAATATACAGCCTTGACGTACTCCTTTTCCTATTTGGAACCAGTCTGTTGTTCCATGCCCAGTTCTAACTGCTGCTTCCTGGTCTGCATGCGTGTTTCTCAGGAGGCGGGTCGGGAGGCCTGGTATTCCCACCTTCGATATACCTAAGCCCGTCCAGCTGTGCTAATACCATGGCTACTATGGCGCCATAGCCACTAGTCACGTCTGTCTGTTTAAATGCAAATCAATTACAATGTGACTAGTTCCTGAGTCACAGTAGCCACAGTTCGGGTGTTTGATGGCCGTGTGTGGCCGTGGCGACTGTGGTACATGGCATTGGCAAGGAGCAGGCCCGTCATCTCCGGAAGTTCCGTCAGATGGCAGTGCCACCTTTGAAGATCACGCATGGGACAAACACATCTGGGAACACAGGGAGTGTTGGAGAGCCAGGAACCCCTTAAAACTGAGGTCAAATACAGTAAGATTTTATTCTCACGTGACGACTATCCATGAGATATATCAACATCAATGATGCATTTCATCTTAGTGATCATGGATGTTCGGGTGACATTTTGGAAAACGCCTAAACAAATGTTATATTTTTGACGAAGTCACATGTGCAAGTCTTCACCAGCCACAGCAGCTTCAGTGGAGCCTTCGATCATGGTACAGTTGCACCTTTCTAGGTCCCAGAGCCAGGCACCATGCCTGGCATTTGAAGGGCATTTGGGGAATAATTGTGAAAGAGAAGCTACAGTCAACAGCCTCTGATACCCAGAACAGAGAAAAGACTCAAGTTGATTCTTTATTGCCATTATGGCAAAGACCCTTTTATTTTTTAGATTTGTTCTGGGGGAAAAGTCCCCACAGCACTGCAGTGAGACTGAGTTCACCTTTGCAGTATCTTACATATCGGCCTGTGGCTTTGGCGGTGTTCTTCCAGGCACAGGACCCATCCATCACAGCCACCATCAGTTCCCTCAGAACAAGGCCATACAGAAATGCAGCTGGGTTTATTATCTAAATGGAAAGGCCAGCAAGTAGCCCATACGAGACGTTCAGCGCAGTGAACAGTAAGAATGAGAGCAGTGGCTGATTCAGCAGCCTTGAGGGAGCTGTGAAGTCCCTAACGCCGTCCACAGTCATCGAGCATCGTGTCTAAAAGGGGGCCTGAGTGAGAGTCGGTGGAACACGTGGCCTTTCACTTCTCCCTTGGAGGTGGCAGATGATGACAGAGAAGGACGGGGCCACAGGGGACACAGATGCCCCCTGAACTGATTTCTGGGGGTCTTGGTGGAGGGAGTGGTGACGTTGCTCCTCCCTTGTGTTTGCTTGGGACCCGGGAGAGCCTCTGCTAGGCTGAGCCATGCCCCGCAGGGACAAATGCCCTGGCAAGGAAGATGGCTGTGCTCTCTCCTCCTCTTGACTCTGGCTGCTTGCCCACCACGCGGCTGGTGAGTCTGCTGGGAAGAGGCGCCTTGGGGGCGGTGGTCAGGGAAGGAGAGAAGGGGGCAGTGTGCTGCTGTGGGAAGAATTCTCGCCTCTGTGTGGCCCCGCCCCCGCCCCCGTGGTCCACGTGTTCTGGAAGTCGGTCCAGAAGTTCTAGATGCGCCCCTTTGGAATTCCCAGGTTTTCCCTGGGTTGCAGAGGAGGCTGGGATGGCAAGGCTGGGGAGGCAGGAAGATGCAGGGAGGCAGTAGGGAGAACTTCTGGTATCTCCAGTGAGCCTGGGACAAGTGGGGTTCCTTTTGCCGCCACTCAGTTTGGTTTCATTCCTCAGAGGGGACTCCCCATTCTTTTGTTTTCTTTGCTGTGTTTCTCTCTCTGCAGGTAGAATTCAGAGCTGGGTGATCATGGGCCATTGCTGGCTCCCTTTTGCAACGGGGATTTTTCTCTGCGTTCTCACCTAGATGAGTTCTAGAGGGCAGGGGGTGGGTGCAGGCCCTCTGGGTCCCAGGGCCTGTGACTGCACTGGAGTTGAAGGTCACTGAGGGACTAATTGTGAAATGAAACCTGTGCCCCACAGGGTCTCAGGTCTACCTCAGAGGAAAGGCCCATGGTGACTTTGTCGCAAGGGCCAGTGGGAGAGCCACGTCTGGTTTCCCCCTGTTTGCCCCCACATTCCGAGTGTCTAGCACAGTCTCTGGCAGAGAATAAATGAGTTTTGCTTCAGTCCTCTGCTTTCCAAGGTCTCCAGATCTAAGGCTAGGTTTGTAATCCTGCCCTTCTTCCTGAATCTTCGTTATATATTAGGAAAGTCATCTTCCAAAAGTACAGGGGGGACTTTGAAAGAAGGCAATGGTAGATTTCCGCTCCTCCTTGATTAAGGCTTTATCATCCCTTGGGAAGTCCAAAGTGTCTTGAAGGGGTTAGAAATCATCTGGTGGTGAGGGTCTGACTAGTGTGGGTACAAGGAGTTTCAGGGATAAACTTCCAAGGAGTAAAGTTCATAAGGATTTTCTTTCCCCACTAACTCTGTGAGCACAGGACCACGAGGTCTTGGCATAGTTGCAGTTCAGCAGCACGTTCTGAGAGCTTAGTAATCATCTCTTGGCTACATTGATGAGAAAACAAGCCTCAGCCAAGTGCTGGGGGTCTGGAGCAGGACCGTGCGTTAGCACTTTCTACAAGGTGGTGGGAACAACATCCTGTGTCTGCGCTGCTCATGGCCCAGCTGCCACCATGTGCAGCAGTGAGCTTGCGAGCTGTGCTTAGTGTGACTCAGAAATGGATTTCTCTAAATTGTATTTGATTGCAATTGGTTTGAATTTAGATAACCCCGTCAAGATACTCTGAACTTCCCAGGGGAGGATAATGGCTAAATCAGGGAAGAATGGAAATCTATCATCATCCTCTCCCAAAGACCCCACTGTGCTTTTGGATTGTCTTTCCTAATATATATCGAAGATTCAGGAAGAAAAGCAAGATTACATACAGCCAGTGGCCACCATGGTGCAGAGTGTAGGTCTAGACTGACTCACATTTCAGCAGCTGATATCTGTATTGTAGGAAGACTGACCCTACAGTGCTTAGCGGGGCACCACTCTTCTCTTCTGCGGGCAGAGGGGCTTGAAGGAGGGCCTCTCCCTCCCAAGGAGGCTTAAAGGCGGTGCAGACTTTCCAGGATAACTACAGATTGGTTTTTCTTTTTTGTTTTTTAATTAATTTTTTTGGAGTATAATTGCTTTCCAGTGTTGTGTTAGATTCTTTAAATTCTTCGTGTTTTGTGGTTAGCGCTTAAAACCATGAAAGGAGAGGAAGGAGGAAAGAAGTAGCCATTTTTGCTAATATCAGTTTCTCATGAATAGCCACTGAAGGTTGGGAAGTGACCCAGGAGGCAATTGTCAGAGGCAGAGGGTGGGGGAAAGAGTGGTCGACACCGTGCCCAGCAGTAGGAATGAAAGGGATGAGAGAGACGTGCTGGGTGACCAGGGAGCTGGCAAGTGGCAGGAGGTTGCAGAACGGGGGAGCAGAATCATTCAGAGGCTCTGGGAAGACTTGGGTGCCCATAATAAAAATGAGATATCAGGAATGGTGTTAGTTTCATAAGGTGGTGGTATGTTTAGCATTGGATGTGATATGGTTAAGGTGTTGAAATGAAGATCTCTGGAACCTGGAGGAGGTCAAGAGTTCATTGCTTGGCCGCCAGGTTCTTGCAGAATATGCACAATTTATAAGGGAAAATAAACGTCATGCACACCTCCTGAGGTTTTGTGCTCGCCGCGTGTGAATCGTGAGACCAGTTGCAGGATTTGTGACTTTATTCGCACCGTCTGTTTATGATAAAACATCAATCCTTCTGCCCTGACATGCCTTTTCTCACTGGCTGGTCTCATTTGAGTCCTCCATTCAACATCTGTTTGCCAAGTTCCTGCTCTGAACTAAAAGCTAAGAATAGGGCAATACACAAGACCAAAAATACCCAGTTAAATGACAGAGAATTAAAGCGGAGAGATGGTGGAGTGACCGAGGGGGCGTCTCACACCGGGTGGTTAGGAGGGGCTTACTAAAGAGGTGACATTTAGGACCTGGATTATAAATTCCCATGAGCCGAAGATTGGGGTAACCATTCCCAGCCCAGGGAACAGGTAGTAGGAAGTTGGGCATGTCCAAGGATGAGAAGAGCATGCTAGGGGACAGGGGTGAGGCGGCTGGGGAACCAGGAGGCGCCTGGTGGGGTGGGCACTTGAGGCCCAGGTCTGTCGTGTTGACCTGATGCCCAGTGTGATGGAAGCCACTGAAGGCGTCTCTGGAGGCAATGACCCAGTCCAGCTTCCATCCCTAAGAGATCACTGACTGCTGCGTGGGAAACTTCAGGGAAAAACCAGCAAAGCCTTGTGGTTTCTCGGCAGGCTCGCTCGGCGTGAGCTCCGGTTGGCCAGACCAGCTCAGGGATTCTGCCTCGCCTTGGCTGGGCCACCGCCGGCTCCGGAACCGTCAGCCTGCCTGTCTCTGCCCCTCTGCCCACTCCTGCCTCCAGGGAGGCTTCTGGGCACTTAGGGCCCGACAGCCCAGAGGGAGGGAGGGCACCCTGCTGACTCAGGGAACCTTTGCAGTGATGTGGACAGTTAGGCAGCAGGATTGCTGACAAGCTTTATAAAAGACAAGAAGACACACCTTTTTTGCAGTTGTACGTTCACTGCAAAGTTGAGCAGAAGGTACACCGAGTTCCCACATATCCCCTGTTGCTTCCCCACTCATATCCTGCCCCACAGTGGTGTATTTATAACAACCGATGAAGCTATGTCAATATACCATCATCACCCAAAGTCCATGAAGGGTCACTCGTGGTGGTGTGTGTTCTCTGGGTTTTGACGGATGTATAGTGACGTGTGTCCACCATTATAGAATCATTCAGAATAGATTCTCTGCCTTAAAAATCCTCTCTGCTCCAGCTGTTCATCTTTCTCGTCCCTCTGCCAACCAGTGATCTCTTTATTGTCTCCATAGTTTTGCCTTTCCAGAATGTCGTTTGGTTTGACTCATCCAGCATATGGCCTTTCTAGACTGGCTGCTTTCATTTTGTAATAGTCATCTATGTTTCCTCCATGTCTTTTCATGGCTTGATAACTTTTTTCTTGCAATATTCCTTGTCATTCACCTATTAAAGGCCACCTTGGCTGCTTTCAGGTTTTGGCAGTTATAAGCATTCAAGTGAGGTTTTTGTGTGGACACAAATTTTGAGCTCTTTTGGGTAAATACCAAGAAGTTTGCTTATTGGATCGTATGGTAAGACTATGTGTGGTTTTGTAAGAACCTTCCAAGGTGTCTGTACATTTTGCATTCCCACCAGCAGTGGAGAAGAATTTATAAAGCTTCACATCATTGCCAGCATTTGAAGATTTTAGCCATTCGCATAGCTCTATGGTGGAGAAGGAAATGGCACCCCACTCCAGTACTCTTGCCTGGAGAATCCCATGGACGGAGAAGCCTGGTGGGCTCCAGTCCATAGGGTCGCGAAGAGTCGGACACGCCGAGCAACTTCACTTTCACTTTTCACTTTGATGCATTGGAGAAGGAGTTGGCAACCCACTCCAGTGTTCTTGTCTGGAGAATCCCAGGGACAGAGGAGCCTGGTGGGCTGCCGTCTCTGGAGTCACACAGAGTCAGACACGACTGAAGCGACTTAGCAGCAGCAGCATAGCTCTGTGGTGGTATCTTACTGTTTTTTTTTAATTTGCATTTCCTTGATGACATACGATAAAGAGCTTTTCATAAGATTGTTCATATCTTTTCATATGCTTGTTTGCCATCTCTGTATCTTTTTGGTGAGGTGTCTGTTAAGGCCTTTGGCCCATTTTTTAAAAAATCAGGTTGTTTTTCATTGGTGAGTTTTAAGCGTTCTTTGTATATTTTGGATAACAGTCGTTTACCAGGTATGTCTCCAGCAAGTACGTTCTCCCAATCTATGACTTGTTTCTCAGTCTCTTGACATCTTTGCAGAGCGGTTTTTAATGCAGTCTGGCTTTTCAGTTCTTTCTTTCACGGCTGCCCCTGTGCTGTTATATCTAAAATGTGTATCACCTGCCCAAGGCCATCTGGGTTTTCTAGTGTTGCCTCCTGGGAGTTTCGTGTTTTACATTTAGATCAAAGATCCATTTTGAGTTGAATTTTGTGAAGGGTGTGAGGCTTGTGTCTGGATTCATTTTGGGCACATTTACATCCTGTTGTTCCTGCACCATTTGTTGCAAAGACTATCTTTGTCTTTTTCCATTGTGGTTCCTTTGCTCCTTTGTCCAAGACCAGTTGGCGATATTCACGGGGGTCTCTGTTCTCAGCTCTCCTTTCTGTCCCATTGATCTATCTGTCTCTTCTTTCACCAATACCACACTATCTTGATTACTCTAAGGCTTCTTTTTAACTTGGAGGCTTTTTGCAACCCTAAAAATCAGTTAAACTTTCAACTCTTTTCCTATACGAAATGTAAATAAAAAATAGGCCCCTCCTCCCCAGCCTCGTCCCCCTCTCAGTTTTCTCTATGATGTTGATCCTCACCATGTCCCCGAGCCCACACTGCATTGATACTTGCTAATTTTTTCAGAAGCTTGAAGGTAGTGTTTTTAAAAAGTCAGAAATTTTCCACAGCTTTAAAATAGCTGTGTCAAAATGTCCCCAGTTTCAAAATGGCCACATCAGAGCAACCACATCAAAGATCAAGTCTCTGTCACGGAGGCCGGGAGAAGCACTTCTCCGTGGGGGCTGGTGACCTGAGGCCCCCAGTTTGATGCTCTCACTGTAGAGTCTCTCACGTGCAGACACAGACACTTACCGAGTTCCTACCTGCTGGGCAGAGAGAAACGTGAATTAAGACCCCATCCCAGGCTTCAGATTGGTCACAGGTTTCCTTCTGAGAAGTAAGAACCCGCTTTTCAAAATCAGCCACATTTGAAAACATATGTCCAATGTGTAGCAGCTTTCCCATACTTGAGTCCTGTGGCCTAGAGGTGTGGGTGAGTATGCAGCACAACGCACATTTGCAAAACAGGCGAACAGCACATCCAAGGTTCGGAGGCATTTGCAGGAAAGACATCTTTTCAACTTGGAGTCTGTTATTCAGTACTTATGCTGTGGGACCTGGGACCCGCATTCCTTCCCCTCACCCTTGTGTTGATGAGGCCTTTCTGCTCACATTCTAGATGACTCCAGAGGGAGACAACTGCTCTCTGGGCTCCCACCATCCTGCATGCAGGGGGCTCTGCCAAGAGACTGGAGATAAGCCCCCTTCCACTCTGCTGTCCTGCAAGTTGCTCTGTGACGACCTGCCCTTCCTTTCTGTTGGCCTCAAAGATTTAGCTCACTTCTCTTTTTGTTTTAAACTTACCGTTGACTTAATATCTTGACCTTCCTCCATCCCTGGGAATGGTCATGGAAGAGGGTGAAAATTGTCTCCCACTAGAACAAGGTTGGGATGACCGCCATGCCTGTGTGACCTGGGGCAAGAGACTTATTTCTGAAACGTGGTGACGGTACCTGCCCCCCCTGCCCCCCAGCTGCTGTGAGGATAAAAAAGAGCTAGTATATAAAAGGAGCCGAGAAGGGCCTAGCACTCAGCGTGTGCTCAGTGAGCAGTACTTTCTAGTGAAGGTATTTGATGTCACAGCTATGTCTGAGGTCTGTCCAGTTCTACACTTACTTACAGGGTGGCCTTTGTCTCAAAGCCTCAGTTCCTCTTTTGTAAGACAGGACGTTAATATCTATTCCATAAGGTTGCTATGAATATTGCTATCAGAGAGCTTGGCATTTGGGAGACACCAAAGCAAAAATACTGGTCCTTCTTATGATAAACAATTTCTCTTCTAAACACTGCAGAGTAATCTGTTAAATGACAACGCAGGACTTATCGACCAAATTCAACCCACTTAACAGGCTTGCCTCACTATCTCACCCTGGGTCCCCTTCCTAATAACGTTTCTTCTTAATGGTTCCAAGGCCTCCGAGGGCTTTCTTGGAGGAGAATGGCTCAGACATTCTCTTGACTGAGACTCTCCACTCTTCTCCAGAGAGAAAGGACAGAAATAAATAAATGTCCTGAGCCCCTACTGGTGCCAAGAGCTTTACAACATCATCTTATCTAAATCCCATCAAGGCTCCAAGATAAGGTGTGGTGTCCTTTTGAAATATAAGGAAGCTGAGTCTTTGAGGAGCTAACTGAATATCCCAAGGGCTCTAAAGGAAATAAGCAAGATGTATTATTAGCTGTTAGCTGTTGCTTCCTAAGGAACCACTGTATAATTTGGTGGCTTAAAGCAATGATTGTTACTTAATTCATGATTCTGTAAGTTGCAGTGTAAGCTGGGCTCTGCTGGCCAGTCCTTCTCATCCCCGGCAACCTCAGATAACTTGAGCTGGGTCTACTCGTGTGTCTGGTCAGCTAACAAGCTGATGAGGGGCTGGCTGGCTAGGATGAACATAGCTCTCATCTGAGTGGTCTCCCATCCTCCCCCTGAGTTGCCTGGGTTTGTGCACTTGCTGATGGTCAGGTTCTAAGAGGGAGAGAGGCAGGGAGGGGAGAACAGCAGGAGGGAGGGAAGGCGAGAGAGAACACTTGGGAGCGGAAGGACACAAGGCTTCTGAAGATCTGGGCTCCGAGCTAACACACCATCACTTCTGTCACGTTCTGTTAGTCAAAGCAAGGCACACGGTCAGCCTAGATTCAGGGGGTGGGGTGGGAGATGCAAACGGACTCTACCTCTTGGTGGAAACAGCTGTGAACTCCATCTCAAAGGATATGGAAGGAGGGAGACCATTAACTGGGAACATCACTGGCATTCATCTCCCACACAAGGTGATTGTCGTCGAGGGTGGCTGGGTCGTGAAAAGGGAGAGGATGGGGCTACTTCCCATGGGCAAACAGGGAAGTCTTCTCTGAGGAGGTGACGTGTATGCTGATGGATGGAAAGGGAGAGCCATTGCGTGAGACAGCAAGGCGCTTCTGCTAAGGTGCAGTCATAGATATGCAGTCCCCAAAGCAGAATGTCTGTGTCCCGCAGACAGACCTGTTAGGCAGACATGCGGTAAATGAGGGACCTACCGGCAGACATGGGAGAGCAGCGTGGCTTAAACACACCATAAGACTGCTCATCCGTTCACCTCCCTCCGCCCACAAAGGGCTGCAGAAAGCCTGAGGGCTTTGCAGTGGCTGATAATTTCATGAGGTAGTTTTGGTTCCTTAAAGAAAAATGTCCCTGAAAATAAGGATGTAGGAGCAAGGGGGAGGCAGAAGGAATATGAATGAAGAAGGAAGACAGGAGAGAGTAATAAGAAACACAAGGGTAGAGCAATCTCTGGCATGTGGTGAGCCCTTACAGATACTCGTAGAATCCATGAATGGATGACTTCACTGTCTGCGGCATAAGATAAAACAAATTACAAATAATCTAAGACAGAATAAGAAAATGTCATGAGCCAAATGTGTGTGTGTGTGTGTGTGTGTGTGTGTGTGTGTGCGTCATGCAGTGGAGGAGTAACGGAGATAAAGGGAAATGGAGAAAGACACTTCTGCAAGCGGGGGCAGAGAGGCTACCTGTCCTCAGAAGGTCCTGTTGCCCTCTGAGTGTTAAGCAGTGGAGAGTCCTTCAGGAGGTTACGTGAAAGCCTGAGTGGCGGAGATCCTGGGAGAGAAGGCATGATATTAGGAGTCATGAATGGCTTCAGGAAGGCCCAGAGGCAGGAAGGATTTGTTTCTTTTTGAATTTGGGGATGGAGTAAAGTGAGTGGGTTTGGGGAAGTATTCCAGAGTTATTATGAGCAAGACTCTATAAAAAAGAAAAGAAAGCAATTCAAACCTCCTCAGCGACAGCCTTGACTTATTAGCCACGTTCGCAAAGGCTGGAAACACAGCCCACTCCAGACCTGTCTTCCGAAATAAAAATGGCCGGAGCCTTTCCTCTCCAATCTTTTTAAACAAGATTTGACAACAGAGGGCTTGAGGGATGATGTCACACAAACCCAGCTCTTTGGCCCACACCACGCCCCATCCTTGGGGTTTATCCTTGTGGGTAAACTATGGCGTTTTATCCATGGCCTCATCCACAGACACAGCAGAACCAGCTGCAGAGAGGCTGGGTCCCCTACCCCCTTCCTCCCCGGCCCCTCTGCGCCCCACAGGTGCCCATTCTCTCAAGCCCCCAGGCTTCCGCTTTCACCCAGGAAGATGCCCTGCGGAGATAAGTTCGCCTGCGGTTGAGAGCAAGCCAGTGAGCCTGGGTCTGCCAAGCCCTTGCTGCCACCTGGTTGCCCCTCTGCCTCTGTCGCCACGAGCAGCGTCGATGAGCCCCTCAGATAACCCCAGACAGGGGCCACAGACTGATGTCACTTCCTCAGGTGGGCAACGGATGAGCAGGAGCCTGGGTCCCCAGCTCCCACCAGAGGAAAGATCCCTGCAGGAAAGAGATGGTTCTCGGGCCGCAGACCAAGCTGCTGCAGCCCGCGAAAGCCAGCCCACAGCTGTTGGCTAGAAATCGCCCTTCTTATTATTAAGCATCTGGCAGAACTACCTCGCTTTTCTGTCTTTCATCTTTGCCGTTGCAATCTTTGGGGGCTTCACTCCGTTTACTAAACATGTGTGGGTGTTAAAGTCACGCTATGGAAAAAAACCCATGCACGCACGCACACACCACAGGCTTTTTTTTCCCTCCATTTCTCCACCAGCAGGTGCCTTTATAGGTTTTTTGCAGTCAAACAAACTGTCTTTTTCTACTTGCTTTTGCAGTTTCTCTTTGAAAAGATGTTCTGCTCCTACAAACTCAAAAGAAAAAGACAACCCAAAATCTAAAATGTGCAAAAATATGAAGAGGCAGCTCCCAGATGAGGAAAGAAAAACCCCTGAAAAGATGCTCTACGTGGTCATCAGGGACATGCAGGTTAAACAACAATATTTCCACCCTTCAAACAGGCAAATCTGTATGAGTCTCGTAGTGAGCCCTGGGGTGGGGGGCTAGGCAGGCTCACACTCCTCAGTGTGTGAATTGGTTTGGCCATGCTGGGAGGGGATGGTGGCGGGATCTGTTCATGTGTAAAAGTTGCAGCGGTTCCTTTAGAGACTATCCATGCATGTTCTCAAGGAGGTATTGCAGCAAAGGTACTTGTGTTGGTGAAAATGGAAAACCACCCACATTCCCATCAAGAAAACAAGATTACATCAGTTCAGCTCAGTCTCTAAGTCATGTTTGACTCTTTGCAACCCCATGGACTGCAGCCAGTCAGGCTTCCCTGTCCACCACCAACTCCCAGTGCTTGCTCAAACACATGTTCCTTGAGTCGGTGATGCCATCCAACCATCTCATCCTCTGTCATCCCCTTCTCCTCCTGCCTTCAGTCCTTCCTAGCATTAGGGTCTTTCCCAGTGCGTCAGCTCTTCGTATCAGGTGGCCAAAGTACTGGAGCTTCAGCTTCAGTATCGGTCCCTCCAATGAATATTCAGGACTGATCTCCTTTAGGATGGACTGGTTGGATCTCCTTGCAGTCCAAGGGACTCTCAAGAGTCTTCTCCAACACCACGGTTCAAAAGCATCAATTCTTTGGTGCTCAGCTTTCTTTATGGTCCAACTTTCACATCCATACATGACTACTGGAAAAAAACCATAACTTTGACTAGACGAACCTTTGTTGGCAAAGTAATGTCTCTGCTTTTTAATATGCTGTCTAGGTTGGTCATAGCTTTACTTCGAAGGAGCAAGCGTCTTTCAGTTTCATGGCTGCAGTCACTATCTGCAGTGATTTTGGAGCCCAAGAAAATAAAGGCTGTCACTTTTTCCATTGTTTCCCCATCTGTTTGCCATGAGGTGATAGACCGTATGCCATGATCTTAGTTTTCTGAATATTGAGTTTTAAGCCAACTTTTTCACTCTCCTCTTTCACTTTCATCAAGAGGCTCTTTAGTTCCTCTTCACTTTCTGCCATAAGGGTGGTATCATCTGCGTATCTGAGGTTATTGATATTTCTCGTGACAATGATCCAAACTTGTGCTTTATCCAGCCTGGCATTTCACATGATGTACTCTGCATATATGTTAAATAAGCAGGGTGACAATATACAGCCTTGAAGTACTCCTTTCCCAATTTGGAACCAGTCCATTGTTCCATGTCCGGTTCTAACTGTTGCTTCTTGACCTGCATACAGGTTTCTCAGGAAGCAGGTAAGGCAGTCTGGTATTCCCATCTCTCTTTGAGAACATTCCACAGTTTATTGTGATCCACACAGTCAAAGGCTTTGGTGTAGTCAATAAAGCAGAAATAGATGTTTTTTTCTTTTAATCTCTTTTGCTTTTTCAGTGATCCAGTGGATGTTGGCAGTTTGATCTCAGGTTCTTCTGCCTTTTCTAAATTCAGCTTGAACATCTGGAAGTTCTCAATTCACATACTGTTGAAGCCTCTCTTGGAAGATTTTGAGCATTACTTTGCTAGCTTGTGAGATGGGTACAATTGTGCAGTAGTTTGAGCATTCTTTGGCATTGCCTTTCTTTGGGATTGGAATGAAAACTGACCTTTTCCAGTCCTGTGGCCACTGCTGAGTTTTCCAATTTGCTGACATGTTGAGTGCAGCACTTTCACAGCATCATCTTTCAGGATTTGAAATAGCTCAACTGGAATTCCATCACCTCTACTAGCTTTGTTCATAGTGATGCTTCCTCGGGCCCATTTGACTTTGCATTCCAGGATGTCTGGCTCTAGGCAAGTGATCACACCATCATGGTTATCTGGGTCATTAATATCTTTTTTGTACAGTTCTTCTGTGTATTCTTGCCACCTCTTCTTAATACATTCTGCTTCTGTTAGGTCCATACCATTTCTGTCTTTTATTGAGCCCATCTTTGCATGAAATGTTCCCTTGGTATCTCTAATTTTCTTGAAGAGATCTCTAGCCTTTCCCATTCTATTGTTTTCCTCTATTTCTTTGCATTGATCACTGAGGAAGGATTATATAAAGATTACATAAAGATACACATTTACATAAAGGATGGCATATGCATTCTGCTGAATACTGTGCAGTCGTTAGAAAGGAGATGGGTCTATAAGTACTAACAGGAAAAAGTCTCCACAATATGTTTCAGAATGAACAAAGCAAATTGTAGATAATGTGTTCAATATAATGATATTTCTAACAGAACATCAGAATGGCATTAGCTGTGTTTCTGGGAACGTGTTCATGTTTATAACTGTAGAGAAAAGACCTTGGAAAGATTTATACACAAATGGCCACCACTCAACTTGCCTCTAGGAAGAAGCTGGCGTTGGTACGAAGTGGTTAAGGGATAATGTAGCTGCATCTGCAATCATTGAGTGTTTTACAGTGAGAGTGTTCAGGAGTAAATTGCATAATTAACATTAAACATTTTAGGATTCTAACAAGTGTTTATATCGAGTAGCATTAAAAAAAAAACTTGTCCCTTGTCTTAAATGTTAAGTAGACTTTGTATACACACAATGATTTCTCTTTGGAAAGTTATTCGAAAGTTATTCTAAATTCATTCCATTTGTCAGAATCTCTCGTTGTTCACCTGAGAGTTAAAAACATAGCCAGATTCTCTGTCTTCAACCACAACCACACACAAACAAACACACACACACACATATACACACACACACAGACATACACCATCACTCATCCTGGGCATAGCAATTTCCACCCAATGCCACATTGTGCTAACTTTCAGGATATCTAAACCACATCCAAGCAGGCCTTTCTGATTAACTGATAACTTTGTTTCCAGGCTTCCGTGCCATCTGATTGTCAACTCATAATTTCAGAGCTGCAAAAACCAAGAGACACCTGACTTGGTGGTGATGCCTGAGTCTGTGGGTGTAGCCTGACAGTCAGGCACCTGGTTTCCTGACCCCAAACCACACGGCTCCCCATGTGGCCTCATGAGCATCCTTGTAACATGCTGCCCTGTCCCTCCCACCAGCCTAAGCTTGAGAGTGGGCCCTGCGGAGATGGTGAGGGCCTAGAAGGCTGCTGGTCTGGGAGACTTCATCTCAGGAATATCTTCATTACAACCCTCTAACCCTCGTTCATTACCCCATTGAACAAGGCAGCACTGTAGAATGGAAAGACATGGAGGAAAATATAAAACCAAACATCCCTGGGATCCATCTACTTTTGTTGGCATAACCACTCCCTCTGCCCATGGGCCAACCCAAAGGCGGAGCCAAATTGTAAACCTGGAGGAAATGGTTTTAGAGCAGAGGTTAGAAGATGATGTATATGTCCTCTTGGATTCATTCTTCCAGCCGTTGGGGGTGACCTCATCTTTCTGGATGAGACATACGTGAATTCCTCTTTATTCAAATGAGATGGACATTTTAGGGCACCAGAATCAAAGCTTACCTGGGACCTTCATTTCCTACCAGGCCTCCTCCAGACGTTATCCACATTGCTTCTGGCCACCTTCCACTGAGGAGGGGCTCATCTGTGGTATGAACTATTGTAGACTCAGAATGGGCTGAATTTCCTTCAGAATTGCAGATGAGAGGAGGTTTGCTCCTTGGCATGCCTGTGTGCTATCCCTGACAGGGGCAGATGGAACTTGTGACATCCAACCACTTCCTCCATCAGACATTGACTACATTCTCTGGGAAACATGACAGAGTAGGCACATGTGACCTGGAAATGAAAAGGAGCTTTACGTCGATACCGGACATGACATCTTCTTCACCCTGTCTTCAAGGAAGGTCTTCATGAAGGCTGACAATGAAAAGGGATCACAGCCTGCCCATCCCAGTAACCCAACGGTCTCCCATGAGCGACATGCTGTGCCTGCAGATCTGGACGCCTCACGTGTCCCTGGCTCAGCAGGCCTGGCCTGGCCTCTGGCCTTTAGCCAGAGCCCTCCACCCCGAGCGAAGCTGGCATTGTCTGTCCCTCCCTGCCAGAGCCGCCCATTACAATGGGCATGTGCTTTCTTCAGCCCTTCAGTCGGATCACGCAAAATGTGCTTGCACGGGGGACGCTGTCTTCCCAGTAACTCCGCTCATCTCTGCTCGTCATTTGACGGCTGACTTGATGAGAGAGCGTTTCAGACTTGAATGTGCCTACCAGTCACCTGGGGACCTTGTTCAGATGCAGATTCCGAGTTGGCAGGGCTGCCTGGAGCCTGGGAGCCTGCATTTCTAACAAGCTTCCAGGTCATGCCCCTACTGCTGGGCCATGACTATACTTTGAGTAGCCTGCCATCAGAGGACAGTCTCATTTCCAGGTGTGGGAGATGTGGGGAGAAGCCTGTATCATAGTAGCCACCTAGACAGCAGAGCGTTTGTCAGGGCCCAAAGACAAAAGGTGCCTAGAGAGCCTTATAAACTGTGGCGCGAGGGGGAATGTTGACGGTTATTGTACTTTATATTATGTAAAGTATATTATATACTTACTCCGGATTTCACTGTGTGAGGGTTGAGCCAGTCAGTCAATCTCACTTTCCTTAGCTGTAAAATGGGACGATATTATTTAAAGAAAGATACGTTTGCAGATATTCTGAGTGAATGTAGTTGCATATTCATCTTCTCTTTGTGAGCTTCCCAGGTGGTACTAGTGGTAAAAAAAAAAACCCACCTGCCGATGCGAGAGACTCAAGACATGTGGATTTGGTCCCTGGGTCGGGAAGGTCCCCTGGAGGAGGAAATGAAGCCCACTGCAGTATTCTTACCTGGAGAATCCCATGGACAGAGCAGCCTGGAGGCTACAGTCCGTGAGGTGGCAGAGTTGACTGAGCAACTGAACATATACACACACGTCTCCTTGTAATCAAAATGAACAAAAGCTGTGTGTGTGTGTATTTATTGTGTGCTTGTGTGTGTGTATTTAACTCACTAAACATTTCTGCTAAATGCTGAGAATCTGGAACCAGCACTTGGCTAAAAATCCACTCCAAAACTATTCAATCAAACAGCTCTGTTAAGAGCCATCTGGTTGTCTAAGATTTGCAGAGCTTCTTAAGGAACCCAGAATGATTTATGGTTTGTTACCACAACTCTACGAAGCTCATGGTTTCAACCAAATTTCACTTAGCCCTTAAATTCAGCAGAAAGCTAGGGAAAATCCACTCAAAAAGAAAATTGCTCCTCTGAATCCTGCTGATGACCAGAGCTGTCATGGCCAGATCTTGGGATCCATTCCACTGGGACCAGCCTTTATCTTTAGCAGAGATGAGTTTTCTAAAGAAGTGCTAAGTAGCAGTGCTTTTAATTCTGTTTTTGATTCTTGTGTAATTGCCAAATTCTCTATATTAAATATGTATTGCCTTTTTAAAAAACATTCATCAGGATATATAATTGGCCACAATAAATTGAACCAATTTAAAGCATGCCTGCATGCTCAGTCAGGTCCGACTCTTTGTGACCCCATGAACTGTAGCTTGGAAGTCTCCTCTGCCCATGGGATTTCCCAGGGAAGAATACTGGGGTGGGTTGCCATTCCTTCTCCAGGGGATCTTCCCGACTCAGGGATCAAACCCACATTTCCTCTACTGGTAGGCAAATTCTTTACCATGGAGCCACCTGGGAAGCTCATATTTAAAGCGTAAAAGTGGGTATAAATTTTGATGTAGTGTGCATCACGGAGCCTGTCTCCACGTGAAGGTGATGAGCTTTCCCTCATCCCCCAAATTCCCATGTGCCCTTTGTGAACCTGACCACTCACCCCTCCCCATTCCAGCACCAGGCTGCTGTGCCTCATTGCTTGGTTCCAGTTTCTAGAATCTTAGATAAATTGAAACGTATAGCATGCATTCTATTTTGGCCTGGCGTTCTGAGATTTACCCACGCCGTTGTGTGTGGCAGTAGCTGTTGAGTCCTGTTGAGTATCCAGATATCTGGCCACAGCGCAGCCTGTCATCCAGTCCCCGGTTAGTGGGCATTTCGGCTGCTTCCGCTGTTCGGTTTTTACAGGCAACGCTTCCCTGAACATCCGTGTCTTTATGCCTGTAGATATTTCATCTGTTCTTGTGTGCACAGCTCTGAGTGGAACGGCTGGGTCACACAGTAACTAACTTTTGAGGAACCACCCGACTGTCTTCAAGTGAACTGTACCACATTTACATTTCTACCAGGAGTATATGAGGCCATCTTGCTTTCTTTTAAAAATTACTTGAGAAGTAAGTGGCTATCTTCTGCTTTAAAGAGAAGATTCAGAAAAGTCAGAACTATCTAAAGTAAGAAAAGTTAAATTTCCCTTTCATTCCATTCCTTTCCTAGCTCCTCATACACACTTGTCATTAAGAGCTCGGTGCGTGTCCATCCTGAGCCTTTACTTTTCGCTTGGGCAGGCGCGTGTGTGCACACGTGTATTTTTAGGTGCAGATGCGTGTGAGTGGACTCTCTGGTCCTGCTGCTCTTGCTCGAGCTTCCTTCCTGCACAGTGAAGCCTGGAGACCTTCCTTGTTGGTGCCTGTGGCTCCACGTCGGTCCTTTGAATGGTCACCGAGCATCATACTGTAATCATCACGTCAGGAAAGAGGTTTTTAACACAGTGAGAATTTATTTACCTGTCGCGTGAAAGAGGCAGGCCTCTTGGAAGTGATAGATGAGTGTGAAGTCTCTTTTTCTCCTTGCACTGAGAAAGGGCCGCTCCTGCAGAAGGACTGAGTTCCTTGCAGTCAACCCTGGTCCCCCGGTAGCAGCACAGGCTTGGCCGCCCTTCTGGAGGTGAGAGGACATTCCGTGAACATTTACTGGATGCTACAGATTTAAACAGCTCTGCCCTCGTGTTACGTGTATGCATATCTCGTGTCTGTCAGAGCAGGATTGCCTTTTCTGGTCCCCAGCGGGGGAAGGCTTTGTCAGTGAGGAGGTACATATACATTTAGTCATTCTGAGAAGGGCAAAAGGGCTTCAACTCTTCACCTTTCAGCTTTGGAGATGAGTAAAATTAGGAGTTTCTTTTTTATCTTGTCAGAACATTTACCACACCTGCCCAGTGTGGTGAGAGAATTTACTCTCTGGTTTAAAACAGACAATAATGTGATCTATGCCTGATGAACTTGACAAAAAGGCAGAACACAGCCTTCTCCAAGTGTATTTTTTAAAATTATTGTAACGGTCCAGTGTTGCTGGGAATACATTAATGGTTCCTCTTTATACCTCTCTCAACAATTATCTGGAGGCTGAGTCACTTATACATACATAAACTTAGGACTATCTTATAATTGTAGATCTGCACTTAAATTTATTTTATAAACATGTTTTCATGTTGTCAAATATCAATTCACAAGTTAAATCCAACTGTTGGTAATATCACAATATTTTAGATATGGATATTCCATAATTTTCTAACCATCCCCTTGTGATTGATTGATTTTTGCTAATAGAGGAAGATTTTAAGTACCACTAAGCAAAGCAAAGTTATGAAAACACTCATCATGATTCTTGGAAATTAGGTTCTGGTAGCTCTACTGTAAGCTATCAAGTCTTGAATTTTTTTTAACTCATCTGATGATAATGCTTTCTTCATTATCCTTCAATTAAATATTTGCTGCTACTCTTTTTTAACTTTGCTTATCTTAAAGACTTCGGTGTTTAGAAAATGTACAAAATTTTTACTCATTATTTGCCAGCAGCTTCTCATTGCATGTTCCTTGCTAGTCGCTGATGAGTGTGGTAGGTTAAAGGTCTGTGTGCGTGTGTGTGCGGCTCTTCCGTCGGGGGCCTGCATGTCACAGTCTGCTTCACACATGATGCTCCACCGTGCGTCGTCGGCAAAGAATAAGCTGGAGGCGTCGTGGTGCTTCCTGCTGCAGCGGCGGCGTCACTGAGTCCTGTCTGATTCTTGGGGCCCTGGGGACTGTAGCCGCCAGGCTCCTCCGTCCATGGGCTTCCCCAGGCAGGAGTACTGGAAGGCGTTGCCAGGGGCTGTTTTGGACCCAGGGATCCAACCCATGTCTCCTGCGTTGCAAGCAGAGTCTTCACCAACTGAGCCACGTGGGAAGCCCACATTACCCTCCAAGCCCCTCAAAATGCATTTCTAAAAAATAAGAGCCCTTTCCTTTGTAACCAAAAATAACATGACCACGCCAACAGTTGATAATCATTCCTTAACATTGTGTAACAGCCTGTATATATTCAAATTACACAAACGTTCCCCCAAATGTCCTTTATAGCTTATTTGTCCAAAGCAAAAACAAATTTCAGACCCAAAATTCAGATATATTATACCTGGTTATCATGTCCCCTTGGTGTCTTTTAATCCAGCCTCTTTGTTTAGTCTCTTTCTTTCCTGAACCTTTTTATGCAACTACTGGGTCTGTAGAGATTCCTTGCATCTCCGTGTGTCATTTAGCTGGTTCCTCTTTTCACTTCATTTCCAGGAAGTTAACACCTACAAGATGACTAGACCCCAGGTAGATATCTTTGGCTAGATCATGGCATCTGGTCCCATCACTTCATGGGAAATAGATGGGGAAACAGTGGAAACTTTATTTCCACTGTTTAACAGTGGAAAGTCTAACAGTGTCAGACTTTATTTTGGGGGGCTCCAGAAATCACTGCAGATGGTGATTGCAGCCATGAAATTAAAAGACGTTTACTCCTTGGAAGGAAAGTTATGACCAACCTAGACAGCATATTCAAAAGCAGAAACATTACTTTGCTGACAAAGGTCATCTAGTCAAGGGTATGGTTTTTCCAGTGGTCATGTATGGATGTGAGTTGGACTGTGAAGAAAGCTGAGCACCAAAGAATTGATGCTTTTGAACTGTGGTGTTGGAGGAGACTCTTGAGAGTCCCTTGGACTGCAAGGAGATCCAACCAGTCCATTCTGAAGGAGATCAGCCCTGGGATTTCTTTGGAAGGAATGATGCTAAAGCTGAAACTCCAGTACTTTGGCCACCTCATGCGAAGAGTTGACTCATTGGAAAAGACTCTGATGCTGGGAGGGATTGGGGGCAGGAGGAGAAGGGGGCAACAGAGGATGAGATGGCTGGATGGCATCACGGACTCGATGGACGTGAGTCTGAGTGAACTCCGGGAGATGGTAATGGACAGGGAGGCCTGGCGTGCTGCGATTCATGGGGTCGCAAAGAGCTGGACACGACTGAGTGACTGAACTGAACTGAAGACTGCATCCCAGGTGATGCTGTGATTCAGAATGCATGACACCAGGAGACACACAATATCTGGTTGCTATACCATTTCTGAGGCTAAAATCAATGCTTAGTTTAGGGTGATGGCAGTCTGATCATCCATTGTACAGCTCTGTTTTTCTCCTGATGACCAGCATATTGTTGCGGTTTTACTTTGGTTCCATACGACTCTCCCAGGCCCCATCTGCTGTTCCCCTAGTGTCTTCAACACACGTGGGTAGTCCTCACTTGGACCTGCCTTCCCATAAGGAGTTGCAAGATTATGATTGTCTAAGTGTCTCATCCTTCTGCACTCAGCAGGCATTCTTCTGTGAAACAGAGCTTTATCTCATCAACTGGAACTATTTGGTTACCTTGCAATATAGTTTCTACTGGAAAGGCATTAAATGTATTTTCCCCTTAATTACATAGTTTCCAAATAAAATAAGAGGTTGTGAACTAACTGCCTCAAATGAGTTTCTTCTGATTTTCTCTTTTTAAAGTATCATTATGGACTCATGACTTTTAATATATTCAATGGATGTGTTTTTATTGAATTATTTTTGGCTCCCATAATAATAATATGCTCATCAGAAACCAATAAGCCAAAACTGAGTGTAATTTAAAACAAAGTTTCCAAACAAGAGTGGTTCCAAGTATAACCTTCACACATTCTGGAAAGAGGAAGTGCTACTCTCTAAGAGAAGGATGGAAGACAATTCAATTAATTATTATTATTCACATTCTTGTCCACTCCTCATCTTCAAAATGTGGGAGAATTCCAGATGTGCACCTGATGGATGGTCCTGTTCACCGATCGTCAACGAGTTAGGTCTGCATTGTTACCGATGCCACACAGATAAACTTGTATCCAAGGTCAGGATCTACTTGACTGGCCTCCACTTTAAGAGCCTTCCAAGACACATTTTTAAAAGTTTTTTTTCTTACCTGCAGCTGAGGGCCTGACCTAGGCTCTCTTTTTTTTCCTCACGTAACAGCATATAGAAACAAGATCAGAATCCATCCCTCAGTAAGTCATGGTTTCCCCACCCTAGTCTGTGGAAGAAGCAAGGAGGAGACTAATGTTGTTATTGTTAAAATGGCTGCTGAGGCAGGTGTGTGCCCAGAGTTCCCTGCCCTCGTGGACCTCCGTGGTCCTGCAGGATGCTCTTGGATTGACTTTGGCCTGTCTACTCCTGCTCTCCTCCCTGCGGAGCAGATGCATCTGGGGAGAGGCCAGCGCACTCCTGCTCCCCGCTGGGGGCTTGGCCCTGTTCCGTGCACTCTCGGCAGAGGCTGAGGCATGTTTCCAGGCCACCTCTTGTGCCATGGTGCTGCAGGTGGTAAATGCAGAGGCTGCCACTGATCTGCATGTCTCTTCAAAGGAAGAACAAAGGTTTATATTATTTGAAGTAAAATTTAAAAAGTGAGGTAGAATTGATTTACAGTGCTGTGTTAATTCCTATGGTACATCAAAGTAATTCGGTTATACGTGTGTGTGTGTGTGTGTGTGTACATATATATACATGTTCATTTTAAAATATTCTTTTCCAGTATGGTTTATCATAGGATATTGAATACAGTTCCCCGTGCTGCACGGTAGGACCTAGTTGTTTATCCATTCTGTATAGGAAAGCTCACCTCTGGTAACTGCAACCTCCCACCCCATCCCTCCTCCAGCCCCACTTTGGCAGCCACCATCTGTTTTCAGTGTCTACGATCCTGTTTCTGTTTCATGATAAAGTTCATCCGTGTCATATTTTAGATGCCCTGCGGAAGTCCCGTGGTATTTGCCTTTCTCTTTCTGACGTAACTCACACAGCATGATAATCTCTGCTGGTATCCCTGTTGCAGCAAATGGCATTTTTTTGTTCTTCTGTATGGCTGTACTCCATTTTATACACACACACACACACACACACACTTTTTGTTGTATAGTTGCTAAGTCGTGCCCAACCTTTTCGTGACCCCATGAACTCTACAGGCTCCTCTGTCCAAAGGATTTCCCAGGCAAGAATACTGAGTGGGTTGGCATTTCCATTTCTAAGGAATCTTCCCAACCCAGGGATCGAACCCGTGGCTCCTGCCACAGCTCCTGCGTTGCAGGCGGATTCTTCAGCACTGAGCCACCGAGGAAGCCCGCCGTATATACATACAAGAAGGTGTGGTGTGTATACACGTCTTCTTTATCCATGTGTCGGTGGGCATTCCGCTGTTTCCAGTGGGCTGTTGTGAACAGCGCTGCTGTGAATGTAGGGATGCATGTACCTTTTTGAGTTATACTTTTGTCTGGGTGTACGCCCGAGAGTGAGACTGCTGGATTATATGGGAATTCTAGTTTTCGTTTTCTGAGGACCCTCTATACTGTTTCGCACAGTGACTATACCATCTTCCATTCCTTCCAGTAGTCTAGAAGGGCTCCCCTTTCTGCACACCCTCTCTAGAATTTGTTATCTGTAGACTTTTTAATGATAGCCCTTCTGACTGGTGTGAGGTGGTGTCTCATTGTAGTTTTGATTTGCATTTCTCTAATAATTGGCAATGTTGAGCATCCTTTCATGTGCCTATTGGCCATCTGTATTTAGAGGAACAAAATTTTCAAACCAAATTTTACAGCTGTAAGACTCACTTTGAAGGGGGCGACAGAGGATGAAATGGTTGGATAGCATCATTGATGCAATGGATATGAGTTTGAGCAAATCCCGGGAGATAGTGAAGGATGAAGAAAGCTGAGGCACTGTTGTCCATGGGGTCGCAAAGAGTTGGATACGACTTAGCGACTAAACGAAACTCACTTTACCTCATGAGCGTAGAGACTGTGTCTGTTTTCATCATCAGTGTGACCCCAGAGCTTAAGATAGTGCCTGTCGTATGAACCATTTCATTATCATTTGATGAACAAATAAATGAACTTGATAACCACAAGTCCGTTGCTGGCCATATATCATTTTTTTTTCCTCGGGAAAAAGAACTCCACAACAGTGATAGTGGCAATAAATGCTGTGACGCTGCCTTGGATCTCAGGCAGGCTCTGGGGCTGTTGTGGATCTCGGTTGTCCCCAAGACAGGTTGTAGTAAACCATATGCATGTCCCTCACAGCTTTCAGTTTCTAAAAATAAATTGCTTTTTTTAGGTAAAGGGTGAATAAGTTCTTGCAGTTAGTTACCCTGAGAGATGTAATTGGTGAAGCATAAGAAATTGATGGACCTCAAATCACTTGTGCAGTATAGCTTGTAATGAAACACCAGTATGTTCTCATGAGGTCTTACCTGTGATTTTGCTTCTTGTGTCTGCAAATAATCAGGCATGACAACGCGCACATACACACACACACACACTTTTGCAAATACAGTTCACTAATAGGCAGGGTCACCTTACCCATAGGACTCTCTTTGCTGATCCTTGTCCCATACTCACCTCCCCACACACACACAGATGCACTAGCTGGGCAAATGACTTTATGTGAGACTAGCAGCCAGTTAGAAAACCTTTGAGGAATAAGACAGGTGTATTCAGCAAGCATCTGGCTCAGGAAAAAACAAACAGTCCACAAACCAAACAGCACTTCTGGGCTTTCTGAGCTTTTGGCATTTTAATCAGCATTCTTGATTTTACTCATAATCCATCTTCCCTTTTAACAGTAAAAATAAATCCTCCCTTGAACTTTTGCCCTCTAAAGTTTTGATCTCTGAAGGCATTCTTTCATAATAACTCTACTACCCACAAAGGGTATCTGTCCTGAGATTAAGCAGCTTTGGAATAAATTCTATTCCCAGGCCCGCTCTGGTTTCCCAGAAATGACACCTATCTCTCTGGCCTAATTAAACTCCTTCCTATAAGGCCAGTGTACTTGGACCTTGTGTTAAATAGAGTTACATTTTTTTTTCCTTCTCTCTTAAAACAATCCCAAATAAAAGGCCCAGAAGAAATATGCCCAGATGAGAGGTAAGAAGGAAAATGTTGGCGATGGACTAGACCAGGTGTCAGTTCAGAGACTTGAGCTGATAATCTCCCCTAGTAGGAGAAAAAGAGTGATTTTTAAAACTAAGGTAGGCAGGAATGTCGCTCAACTATTCCACGTTTATTATACATCCCTTGAGCTGAGCTTCCTCATTGTGCCAGTGTTGATGAGACCAGATGAGAACCAACTTTTTTTACACTGTAAAGCTCCCCTGGAGCTCTGTCAGGCCTTTGTAATCCATTTTCCAGATTATTCTTGTGTTCTGCTTGCTCTGAAAGTCACATAGTACCTTTTACTGAAAACATAGGCATCTGGCGTAAGTATTTTCACAAAATCTAAAATAATAAAAGACTGGCTTCCAGGAAAGAAAATCTTTACTTGCCAATGAGAACTCCAGAATTCTGTTATGAGAAAAATTATAAATTTTGTTGGCTGATGCTATTATTTTTATCACCTACAGAAAGCATTTATTAAGATCAGCTCCTGATAAATGCTAATCCACCATTAGAATTATTTTAGGACCTCAAAGTCCTTTCCTGTTCATTTCTTTTCCTGCACACACACACATATACCGACATATTCATGCATATACATACAGACACATATGCTCCCATATACACAAATGCACACACATCCATATACCACACAGATGTATGCAAATATATACACACACACTGGGCTTCCCAGGTGGTGTTAGTGGTAAAGAATCCACTTATCAATGCAGGAGACGCAGGAGACACAGATTTGATCCCTGGATCGGGAAGATTCCTCTGGAAGAGGGCATGGTAACCCACTCCAATATTCTTGCCTAGAGAATCCCGTGGACAGAGGACCCCAGTAGGCTATAGTCCAGAGGGTAGCAGAGTCGGGCACAGCTAACACAACTTAGCACACACACATACACATATACCATATGCTTTACATTCACGGACATACTCTTTCATTCTCTTGGCATCATTTTTTGAATCAGTTATTACTTTCGGCTGCAAATTTTTAAAATATACATGAAATCTTCACTTTCTCCCTCAAAAATAACAGTGGCTGTTCATCATGCTGTGATCCTTAGAGGCTACCAGAGCCTTATTCTGTGATTGAAAGTGAAAGTGAGTCGCTCAGTCATGTCCAACTCTTTGTGACCCTGTGGCCTATACATTCCATGGAATTCTCCAGGCCAGAATACTGGAGTGTTTAGCCTTTCCCTTCTCCAGGGGATCTTCGCAACCCAGGGATTGAACCCAGGTCTCCTGCATTGCAGGCAGATTCTTCAGCCACAAGGGAAGCCCAAGAATACTGGAGGGGGTAGCCTATCCCTTCTCCAGCAGATCTTCCCGACCCAGGAATCGAACTGGGGTCTCCTGCATTGCAGGCAGATTCTTTACCAGCTGAGCTATCAGGGAAGCCCTTCTATTCTGTGAC
Source organism: Oreotragus oreotragus (assembly GCA_006410675.1). Lineage (NCBI taxonomy): Eukaryota > Metazoa > Chordata > Mammalia > Artiodactyla > Bovidae > Oreotragus > Oreotragus oreotragus. The sequence continues at coordinate 13,927 of SJYX01013530.1, read as the reverse complement.
TAACATATGATTTATATGCCATTCCAAGGTTCCCAGACTTATTTTTCAGAAAGGAAGTGAACTTCATTTCAGTTCTTCACACTATTTAATAAGTACTCCATGTACTATTCTCTGTGAAACATTCACATTCATTCACCTATTACTTTTCACCATTGGGAAATGAGAACTAGACGGCACTGGTGTTTCTTGCTAATTAAAGATGAAAATTCCAGCATAAGTTGGAGGCCTGGAGAGGGTCAGACATTTTTCTGATAGATGTGAATGGATTAGAAAAGTTAGACCAGACTTCTAGGTTAATTATAAAATTAAAAATTACCTCTGTAAAGCAATTTTTTTAATACAGAAAGAGATTAGTTCCCATTTCTGCCCCACATCTTGTATTATCAACTTGTGCTTTCCAGAGAAGCAAGATCCTGCATTTTGCTTTTAAGTCCAACTGTTAGAACCACACTTTTTACCTGTAAAATAACTTGTTAAGGAGCAATGCCTCCAGCTGTCATTTCTCAGAAAGCTTTCTGGAGGCCTGTGAGCTCCCAGCTAGTGGGAACAGGTTGGTAAAGTAAATCAACCCTCTCTGAAACCCAAGATTTGTAACTGTAAATGAACAAATACTGATTGCTACTGTAAACATCCCATAGCAAACATTTTCAACCTTGAGCTTCAAAATGACAGCTTTTAGAATTATGTTTTTTAATAATGACATTACCGGAAAACTCTTTGCTCTCTTGGTAAACACAGACTCAGTTTTTTGGTGAGATAAAATATGAGCCCATGTTTAACAGAATTGACTATCCTTTTCCTTTAGATCTAAATAAGGTACTTTCAAAGTAGTCATGTCTACAGCTTCTCATTCTCTCCAAATTTTTATATTTTTTTACATTGCTTTTTTGTTTTTATAGTATATATAGCATATAAATACAAGTCATAAAATACGCCATCTGATTTTAACTTTAACGAAGGATTAAAAAAAAGGTATTAGGTATAATAACAGATTATCTTCAAAACTCTAGGTAAAAATGTAAGTAAGTACATTTAGTTTACCTGCCGCTTTGAATGCTTCTCTGTGACTGTTTATACCCTAGCAGTCTTATACCCTATAGTTTCCCAAATCTTCCCTTGACCTCGGAGGTGATGTTGAAGGGCTGATTCATATTTTGGCTAAACTACTTACAAGCCTGTCGAGAATATTTCAGAGGAAAGAAGAGAAACATGAAATAATTCTTTTGTGAAACATTGGTGTTTTTTCCCTGACAGTTGTTAGAAGAGCCATGTATGGAAGCATTTATTTTTAATCTACCGTTTATATACCTATTCACCGTTCCTGGAAATAGATGTATTAGCCAGTATTTTTTTTCCTGAAAATCGAGTGCGTAAAAGTGTGGAATACCTGGAAAGGCTTTTTTATAAAACAAAAGAATGATGGCTGTTTCATTTCATCCATTTCACAGGAAAAGTGCAAACTTAGCCAGTATTCAAACTGGTACATCTTTGATAAAATTATCATGATCAACCGATTCGCCCCAAAACTAAAACTCACAAAACTAATTTTTTCACATCAGATCTGAAAACTAAAACTAGATGTGTGTGAGAATCATCACTTTGATTTTCCAAGTCACAATTAAATTTTTATTTTGAACTCCATTTCGTGGGGAAGGATCTGTACCCCACCCACCCGCCTTCCACAACTTTTCCACAAGGCTGGTCTAAATTCCAGGAGGAAAGAGCTCTGTAAATTAGTATGTGCTTTAGACAGATTAGAATTCTGTTCTGGTTTTGTTGACATTATTATTTGGTATTATTCGAGTTAAGAGGAATAGGACTAAGGGAGTAGCTGTTAGAATGAACAAGAGAAGGTCAGTGATTTTGCAAACTTCCCTGGTAGTTCAGAGGTTAAAGCGTCTGCCTGCAATGCTGGAGACCCGGGTTCGATCCCTGGGTTGGGAAGATCCCCTGGAGAAGGAAATGGCAACCCACTCCAGTATTCTTGCCTGGAGAATCTCATGGACAGAGGAGCCTGGTGGGCTACAGTCCACGGGGTCGCAAAGAGTCGGACACGACTGAGTGACTTCACTTCACTTCAGGAGATAGAGTCCCAGGATATGCAGGAGGAGAGAATGGAGAACTCATGGAGGATTCTGAATCATCTCACTGGTGTGACTGGTGATGGAACAGGACTAAGACAGACTGGAGGATTATCATTAGATGTGCTGAATTTACACGGCTTTTGGGGCACTTGGAAAAACCTAGAGATGTAAGTTGTAAGCTTCTGGAAAGATAAGGTGGGTATGCAGGTGAGAAGCATGGCTTAAAGGTGCAGGTTTGATGGTCATCCTCCTACATGAGAGATGAAACCGCAGGAATGAGTGAAATTACACAGACGAGGTAGGTACAGTGTGTTGAGGAAAGATGCCAACAGGTACCACTTTCCAGAGGGGAGAGAAGAGGGGCCAGCCACGGAGAGCGGGGAAGCAGCAGGGAGGAGAGAGGAGAGCCGCTTAAGCCACGGAGAGCATAAAGAAGGAAGCCGCCCTCCCTGGACACGCTGCCAAGCTGACTCGCACAGGCCTGAGGTTCGGCCAGTGGAGCTCATCCGATGGCTTCTGAGAAGTCTGTTTCAATAGGGAGGAGGAGAACAGAGCCAGACTTGGGGGGTGACTGAGCTGCGACACGTGAGCGGTCATCAGGGAGCACTCTCCTCAAAGAGGCCGGCAGTAAGAGGGGGAGAGGCCAGGGCAGCGGATGGCAGGGAGAGGTTAGACAAGAAGGGCTGGTTTAGGGTTAATATTTGTTACTGTTTTGTTTCATTTTGAATCTAGAGGAGACAAGCATAATTTGAACCTGAGGGAGAATCAAAGAGAGAGAAAGGGATATAGGAGCTAAGCATTTATATATATGTATATATATGAACGTGAAAATATTAGTTTCTCAGTCCTGTCTGACTCCTTGGGACTCCATGAACTGTAGCCCTCTAGGCTCCTCTGTCCATGGGATTCTCCAGAGCAGAATACTGGAGTGGGTAGCCATTCCCTTCCCCAAGGGATCTTCCTGACCCAGGGATCAAACCTGGGTCTCTCGCATTGCAGGCAGATTCTTTATTGTCTGAGCCACCAGGAAATATATTTATATATAATGGGTGGAGTTGACCCAGCAGAGGTAGGAGGTGGTGGATGGGACCATGAAATCTGGGTCATACTTAGCCTTAGACAAGAGTTTTTCCTGAGAATCAGTAGGGAAAGAAGTTACGTGGGTGTTCTAGAAGATGAGGTAAGAACTTAGATTATGTAGCCCCTGAGATACTTAGCATGCATTTAATGACTTTGCCCTCTCTTTCTGGAAAAAAAGGGTGGCAATAATAAACCGTGATTGATAATCACTGATCGGTTTGGTGTTAAGTCATATCAAAATGGATATGCACCTTTCCTATAAAAGGTGTTACATGTAATGCAGTAAAGAAAATGAACCTAATGGTTTTATCGTTCCTGTACAGTGCATCTTTGTGTCCAAGACATATGCTGGTTTGCTGTTTAATTTTGTTATAAAATATCTGCTCAGCAATCTGGAGAAAGAAAAAAAGAGGAAGAAAGCTAACAGCAGCGGGCTGCAACCGAAGTGAGAATATCTAAATGTCAGCCTCGTGTTTGGAGGGATCACCTTTCGGTGGTCGCCATACAGGTCTACTGTTGACCTGGTATTTCTGCCTCCTTTCTTGTTTACAGAGAACAGGCGTGAGGCTTGACCTTTCTAAGGAGGGTGCCTTGATTGTGGTGGGCACATAAAACACTGGCAGAGGCCGCAAGGGTGGTTTTGTACTGGCTTTTATCTTACTTTCTCCTTATGTCGCTAAATTATAAACGTAATGCCCGCTTAACACATTATTGACCAGAGACATATTAACACATGCTGGACCTTATTGACTGGAGTGTTTCAGTATTCACTTACAGAGCAAGTTGTTGGCCACAGACATTGGTTTCAAAAACCCCCCAGTGAATAAAGAGTTAATAATGAAATTGAAATTACAGATGTACAATGCATAGTACAATGCAACCACCGCACACACCTATCCCATTCTATTACCCCGGCCTGGATCTGGGTGTAAGGGGTTTGGTGCATCACCTTTCTGACCAAGTCTGTATTTATAACTACATTTATAAGTTACTAAGTGGAGTCTTTCAATGACTGTGGTTCTCCAACTTGATCTTGTCACTTTATTCTTTATTATGAATATCTTCCCATGTCAGTGCACATGGATTCTTCCTGGGCATTTTGACAACTGCAGAAGACTCCACTTTACTGCAGCACAGTTCAGTCATCCCCCCAAAAGAGGAACATTTAAACAGTCTCAGGGTTTTTACCACATCAAAGCCACAGTAAACATCTCTGTACATACTTCTTCACCCTCTTGTTTTTTCTTAAATAAATTCTTAGAAGTGAAGACAAATCACTGGGTCAAAGGGCGTGTGCATTCTCAGTTTTGATACTAATTTCTAGTTTGTCCTCAAAAAAAGAGAAGACCTACTCCATTCTTTATCCTCCAGCCAAAGTTTTAAAGTATGTTATTTCCTTATACCTTAGGCAATACCAGGTGTGTGTAATCTTTAATATTTCCTCACTTACTGATGAAGAAAATGGGAGCATGAATTCAGGGACTTCCAGGGAGCTTACCCTTCTAGAAAAGCCAAAGGGGATCATCTGTGGGGGTTGAAGAAAAGGGAGGGGAATGATGCTTGAGGCCTAGGGAACTTTAGGAACTTTAGGGGACAGCCACTTGGGTCATGTGGGAGAGAAGCTGAGCCAGAATATCTCAGCAGCTGTAAAGGCCAGAAGAAATTGAGAAAACATAGTTCAAAAGTTTTTATGCAGTAAATACAGTTAGTTATGTGAGTTCTCTGGTTTTCGAACAAGAAAAACAACAGCAGCAAATAGATGGCTGGAAGGATTAAAGACTAGTCAAGCTGGTGTTGTAACAGAATCAACTGGTAGGAAATAGAAGCTTCTCCTGGTAGAATGATGACCTGGAGAACTGAGTCAGGGAGAAGAGATGCTAGACCAGAAAGACATGGAAGGTTCACAAGGTCACAGTCAGGCCAGAGGTGAGGTTTAAGGAAAGTGTAGGAACTGGAGAAACTTAGATAGCTGGGGCTTCCCTGCTGGCTCAGATGGTAAAGAATCTGCCTGCTTTGCAGGAGACCCGGGTTCGAGCTTGGAAAGATCCCCTGGAGAAGGGAATGACTACCCACTCCAGTATTCTTGCCTGCAAAATTCCATGGACTGAGGAGTCTGGCAGGCTGCAGTCCATGGGGTCGCCAAGAGTTGGATGTGACTAACACTTTGGTTGCTGAGAGAGTTGGTGATGATCAGAGAGGGGCGCTTCTGAGCTGTCAGCATGGCAGTGAAGCGGCTTCGGGCTCAGGCAGAGCTGGGGCAAAGGGGCGCCAGCCAGGTCATCCTTGGGTGTGCTTGAGTGCACGCGGGGTCTGGAGGTTGGTGAAGATGACTGACGGGAGACAGGCAGCAGCGGGTGACTGGAGACGAGATGACTGAGGCAAAGGCCAACAAGTGACCGCAGGAGGCACAGCCTAGTAGTCCCTCCAAGGGTCTGCGTATCGAGGGACACAGCGGTGGGAAGAAGGAAGTATTTATCTCCCGGGATTGCTTTGAGGATTAAGCTAAATATCACTTTTTAAACATGAAGTGTTTGTTACTGAAACACAGTTCATTGTGCAAAAAATTTTGAAGGCTATAATGATTCACATCACCTATTTAAATAAGCAAATCTTCACACTATTGTAAATTCTAACTGAAAAATACATGGGGCCTATGGACAATCTCTCAACACATAGAACCTTCTCTGTGGATACAAACAGAGATCCTAGGGAAGAAACTAACTCCGTGGTTTTAATGGGTTCTCTCACACAATATTAGATATAGGTTCACACTAAATCTCTTACAATGCAAAACTTTTTCTGGCCTATACATGCGGCTATTGATGTCTAAGTTGTCTTCTGACTTATATTCAGGTCTCGTTATTTTTCAGTAAGACCAGATAAGAACAATTGGGAACCATAGATCTCTGCTTATGCTCACTGAAAGTTTCAGTTCTGTGAGTGTTAGACGTTCGGAGTTTACCCTCCACAGGTTTGTTCAGGGATGTTTCCATAAAGTCCCAACCACGTTTCTCCTCCACTGTGCCTCCTGGTGCTGGGGAGCGTTTGCAGGCTGACTGAGTGCAGGCCAGATAGAGACACTTCAGTCCTGGGAAGACACCCTCCCCTTAGGGTAACACCAGATGGGTTTCTGGGCCTCCACTGTAGCAGTAAACCAGGTACATTACCTTTGCTGTTTTATCCATTTTTAAAACCTTTCAGTTGAAGTGAAAGTGTTAGTCGCTCAGTCGTGTCTGTGACTCACTCGTGACTCTTTGCCACCCCATGGTCTGTAGCCCACCAGGCTCCTCTGTCCATGGAATTCTCCAGGCAAGAACACTGGAGTGGGTTTCCATTCCTTTGTCCAGGGTAGCTTCCTGACCCAGGGATTGAACCCGTGTCTCTTGTGTTTCCTGCATTGGCAGGTGGATTCTTTNCCCCATGGTCTGTAGCCCACCAGGCTCCTCTGTCCATGGAATTCTCCAGGCAAGAACACTGGAGTGGGTTTCCATTCCTTTGTCCAGGGTAGCTTCCTGACCCAGGGATTGAACCCGTGTCTCTTGTGTTTCCTGCATTGGCAGGTGGATTCTTTATTGAAATATTTATGCATAAATACATACCAATTTGTATAAGCATTTTTAAGTTTTCAAAGACTTGATTGAAGTTATACATATAAGAATATAACTCATTATTTTTCGCAAACTAAAAATATATAACTTGCACACAGATCATGAAACAGAATAGTGCCTTAGCCCTGCTGCTGCTGCTGCTGCTGCTAAGTCGCTTCAGACTCTGTGACCCCATAGACGACAGCCCACCAGGCTCCCCCGTCCCTGGGATTCTCCAGGCAAGAACACTCGAGTAGGTTGCCATTTCCTTCTCCAATGCAGGAAAGTGACAAGTGAAAGGGAAGTCGCTCAGTCGTGTCCGACACTCAGCGACCCCATGGACTGCAGCCTACCAGGCTCCTCCGTCCATGGGAGTTTCCAGGCAAGAGCACTGGAGTGGGGTGCCATCGCCTTCTCTGGCCATAGCCCTAGTACCCCAGAAGTCACCCTTTGCTCCCTTTTGGACAGCAACAGATAAAGAGATATAAGTTATCTTTATATCCCTTTGGTTTTCAGAGTGTTGGGTTATTTTTTTCCTTGTGAAGATAGTTTTTCTAGTCATGACTTATTTGCCAATACTTTTAGCAAAGCAATGACATTCTGGGCAGCAGTAACTCCTACACTAGATGCTAACATATTGTTCACGCTTTGTTAGGGATTCACACACTGGACTGTTTGAGGTTTGTTGTGCTTCCTTTACCCTCTCTGCCTTGCTTTCCCAGGCCGAATCCCTCAAGATTCAGTTCAGGGATCTTCTCAATGGTTTCCTTGAAGTCCTATAGTGAACTAAGCGCCCCTTATCTAGTTTCCCAGAGACTGACCAATTATATGAACGTGACCTTCTAATGGGTCTAGCTCTTTTGCTACACAGTTAGGAGCCTAGAGAGCAGGGGTTTCAATCCTCTTTGCTCTCCCAACATCCACAGACATTTAAGGCACAGGGCCCAAGCCCTATAAAATATGTGAAATAAAATACTATGGCTATTATATAATATATATTCAATATATAATATATAGTATGATATATGATAAAATCTATAATAAGGGTTTCACAGGTGGTGCTAGTGGTAAAATACCCACCTACTAATGCAGGAGACATAAGAGACTCAGGTTCAGTCCCTGGGTGGGGAAGATCCCCTGGAGGGGAGCATGGCAACCCACTGCAGGCGGTATTCTTGCCTGGAGAATCCATGGACAGAGGAGCCTGGTGGGCTGCAGTCCCTGATGTCACAGAGAGTCAGACATGACTGAAGTGACTTAGCATGCATGCACACATAATAAAATAATGTGAGTCCATGACAATGAAAAGAAAACCACATACCTAAATTAGTAATAGTTTTATAAGATATCTTCAAAATGTATCATTAAGTCAACCGATCAACTAGAATTCAATTTGTAGTTATATAAAAACATAAGGGTTAAGTCACAAGAACTAAATAATTCATTCTTGAAGACTCATAATTATGAAAGTTATATAAACCAAACTCAAAATAACATTTAACACAGGAAATAGGGATAGCTGGATGTTTGATAATATATGATGCATGTCCAGGAGAAGGCTTTCCCAGAGCAACCCCTCCCTCCCCGCCGAACACACACAATATCTGGAACCCAGCAGGCACTCACAAATGTTTGTTGAGATGTTCCTGTTTAATTTCAATTCAGTTATTCAAGCATTGCTCAGAGGTATTATAGCCCAGCCCTTGCTAGGGGCAGGGAGAGGGGGCAATTAGGTTGATCATGTAATAAAGATTCCATCCTTCAAGGAGCTTGAAATATAGTAGTGAGAAAGACAGACAAGTATAAACCGACCAAGAATGACACCCACCCCACTGAGAAAACTTCTATCCATGAACACAGCTGCACTAGACGATTCAGACTTTGCAAAGAGACTGCAGAGCCCTATCTTTGTAAGCAGAACTTCCTGAGCAAATCTAAGTTTTCCATTTTCTAAGATGGAATGCAGTTGGTGAACATATTTCCATTGACATTAGTCCAGGTAAACATGTAGCAAAGATCCTAGATCTAGGAAGGCCCACATGCCTGAATAAGACACTAGTATAGGTCTCCATCACTGTGTACAATGTGTATCTCTTTTTGCAGTTTGACTTGAAATAACAAATCAAAAAGCACACCTCTGGACAGTTTTACTGCCTCACCTGGTGAAAATTCTGGTTCCTTGGCTCAGGACAACCTTCTCTCTCTCAATCATCATGCTCACTCACAACTCTTGCACACACCTTTAAAAGACCAGCTGGAATTCTTCTGCCTCCTGAAAGACTCTCCTGAACTTCCTTTTACCTTCAAGAGAGTTGACTTTCTCTTCTCTGAATTCCCATTCCCCATATTGCCTGCTCTGAGATCCCTTTGTAAACTTGCGTCTTCCCTTGACTTGATCATAAGACCCTGTTTGAAAGGGACAAATCCCATCTTGCTTATTGTTCCCTTCCCCAGAGTGTCTGTTGTGTGTCAGGTTTTCCACAAACAATTGCTGAATACAGGGATTGAGCTTGTGTGTCTGACTCAGATGCAGACATGCGCATGAGGCTGTGGAATGAGGATTTGGTGCGTATCATCATGTTGGCTCCGTGGGTAAAGAATCTGCCTGCAGTGAAGGAGACCAGGGTTCGATCCCTGGGTCGGGAAGATCCACCCAGAGAAGGAAATGGTAACCCACTGCAGTATTCTTACCTGGGAAATCCCATGGACAGAGGAGCCCAGGGCTCACAAGAGTTGTACTTAGTGGCTAAACCACCACCACACCATATGTACAGTAAATTATTTTTGTACTTCACAAGAAAGTATTCCTCCCAACCAGTTCCTAACATTTCTTAGTCAGTCTTCAGTTTTCGATGTTTTTGGAGTTTTTTCCTTTGGGTTGTTTTAATTTTGGAGATTTAGATCAGTGAAGCTAATCTATCATTTGGGCTAAGACATTACCGTCATCCACACAGTCTTAAAGGGAGTTGTAGTATTTTATGGTGAACCACTTCCTTGCCTGACCTCCTTTAGAACATGATATTTATTTCACAAATCTAACTTGTCAGCACCCTCTAATACTCTGTGGTCACCTGGAGCATTTTGAAACCAATTGACTGAACGAGCAAATAGAACTGAAAATGGCCTCATGCCCACTGGTTGCTGTTATTGTTTGTAGTTAAGACATGTCCACCTCTTTTGTGACTCCATGGACAGGCAGGAATACTGAAGTGGGTTGCCATCTCCTTCTCCAGGGGTCTTTCCAACCCAGGGATGGAACGCCTGTCTCCTGCATTGGCAGGCAGATTCTTTACCACTGACCCACCAGGGAAACCCAATCAAATGCCATAGGTCCTGTAGAGACTCTTTGAATCCTGCATTCTTCTCTTCTTTCACGTTCTGACTACTTTCTCAGTTGTAACTGGATAGGGTGGGGGGAGTGACAGAGGACCCTGGTAGTATCACATGGACAAAGCCATATTCCTCCTTCAAGATAATCCCCTTCCCCTGAAATGATTCTCCCCTACCATTTCCTGCCTACTACATTCAAGATTCATATTTTTAAATGATTTTCTTTATTACTTTCTCTTTTAAGTAAAGCCTCACCTTAGTCCTTCAACCCTACCCAAAGATTTATAGAGTAGGGGACTTTGGGGCTTCCTGAATCTTCCACTTCTGCCCTGAGATGCTATCTTGGCCACACAACCTGGCACACAAAGAGGAGCTCTGTAAATAGTGGCAGAAGTCACTATGTCAAGACCAAGCAAATCTGTCACCTTCCCCTTCCTCGTTTTGCCTAGTCTAGGTTGTAAACACCCCCAAACTGGTGGCCCAGTGTTAAGACTAGTCATTTATAAACTCATAAAAGTCTCATTTTGTAACAATCTGAAAAGACAAAAGTTGATCTTTATTTACACTGAGCTCTGCTAAGGTGGACTTCCCAGGTGACTCAGTGATAAAGAATCTGTCTGCCAATGTAGGAGATGCAAGAGATGTGTGTTTGATCCCTGGGTTAGGAAGATCCCATGGAGGAGGAAATGGCAACAGCTCCAGTATTCTTGCCTGGAAAATTCCATGGGCAGAGGAGCCTGGTGGCTTGTAGTCCATGGAGTTGCAAAGAGTGGCACATGACTGAGTGACTGAGCATGCATGCTGCTAAAAGGTATAGAATAGCCTTGGTTGTATGCCTCCCATCCAGTCCGTCCAGACTGACACTCACTTGTGCACACACACAAACACATTTTTTTTTAATTGTCACAGTGATTTAAAAAAAATGGAGGCTGAGAAACCCACAGTTAAAGTAGGGTGGAGCGCTTTTCCTTCACAGCTCGAATTATTTGCTCTGGTAATCAACACAAGCTAGTAAGCAGCATGGGTTCAGCCTTTTCATGAGCCAGATTCATCACTTTAAGACCAAAATACATGTTCATATTTGCTGACACTATTTAGACAGCTTATGTAATAACACTTAGCTCAGCTGGATAGATGGGCTAACAAGTGATATTGTTAACATCCTTGGTACAGAAGATTTTAGATTAAAGTAGAATTTTAAATTAAAATTACTGATGCAGCTTTGCAAAACAACTTAAAAAATCACTAAGCCCCAGACACATTCGCCAATGAAATATTTGCATTATCCACCCACTCCTTTGACTCCCCTGCATTAATAGCACTCAGTAAGCATGGGAGTTTGCTAGCAAGAAAGTACACTTGTTTCCTTAGAAATGCAAACTGGTGAACAACTGTTTACTTAAATTTCTTTCTTTCTTTCTTTCTTTTTTTTTTCCACAGTTTTGGAGGGCATCCTAGGGAGATGAGGTGGACTGTGACTTCCAGCGAGGGAAAGGACTGATATAAGTAACTCAAGGAAAACATGTATTATTTTTATGTTTTGACTTGCTCTGTAGATTCTTCTGGATTTTTTTCTTTTTCTTTCCTTTCCCTGCCACTCTGCTGTAGTTGTCGATTTTATTGGCACTATGAAATCTAATCAATCTTATGAGCTTTTTTTTTTTTTTCCTGTCACATTTTTTATTGCTGTTATAAACCTTTGTCTCTATGTTGGGCTTTTGTAGTTCTGTGGAGTTTTCCCTCCCCCCCCCACCTTTTTCTTTCTTTTTCCATTTTTTTAAATTCTTTCTCTTTTTTACAGTTTTAATTAAAAAAAAACTATTATTTTTTTTTCTACATTTATTCTGCAGTTTTTCTTTCCAGTGTTCTTTTCACCTTCAGTTAATCTTTATATGAATCTTCTTTGTCTACCTCTGTTTACTTAAATTTCTTAAAAGTGTTTATGAAATTCCTTCTTTATCCACATCATCTAGTAAAGCGACCTTCTCTCTATGTGAATTCAGTGAGTACCTATTACAGTAAGAAAAAAAACTAAAGATTTTGAGGATTAATTATGGAAATGGAATGTCTAGCCTAGTGTAGGCACTAAATAATAGCAACTCTTATTATCAAATTTGACAAACACTCATTGAACAGAAACATAAGGAGTGGCATAGCAAAGCAGAACTTTAAGTGATCTTAGAGGGAGTCATCATGGGGGTCTTGGGATGAGAACCTGCCTTTAGATCCTGCAGGGAGACAATGGTTCTGCCCAGATACTACTGGGAGGCCAGTCAAGTTGGTCAGAGCCAAGCCATCCTTCCATGCCTGGGAGTGCTCCGGGTGACACACAGAGCAACCTCTTGTCCCTGAGGATTGAGATCCTTCCATGGGCAACTGCCTGCATATCATTCCTGGATCATCCAAGCAAAGGACTCCTAACCATGCCCCATCCAAACAGAAAAACTGCCCTTTCACCCCCTGCTTTTCAGCAGTCATGGGACACTCAAGATCCCCTACTCAGAGGGTGAGAGGGCCTTATGTACAGAGGGGTGGGGATAAATTTGGAAGAAAAAGCTCTGTCACCTGTATTTGGGTGGAACTAAATGGTCAGGAAACCCTTGCCAAGAAGCCAAGAGATTTGAATTCCACACCTGGTTCTGCTGCTCTTATTCCTGGCCAAGACACTTTACTTTTCTGAGCTATCTTTCCTCATCTGAAAGTATTATATCCTTCTAGCTCCTACTTTGTCTGAATTTAAAATTATACATTTAAATTACTTCCATTTTACGGTATTGACCACTAACTACTAAACGTTTTCATTGCTCCACCTCTTTTTCTAAAGACATCATCCATTTGTAAGTAAGCTTTATTCTACAGAATTTATCTGCTATTACTTTATTCTGGCAGTTAAAGTGTCAAGTTAAAAAAGTATTGAACTCAGTTCTTGGGAAAATTACTAAGCTCTGTACACAATTTACATTAAATAAAATGAATATGGTGATAGATGAAAAGAAAAATGAAATTCTTGAAACCAGAATATGATTGAATATGCACCATACCAGAATAGTTCACACCTGCTTTCTGGTTTTGCTCTTTAGAAACATATTTGTATTAGTTTCATCACTGACTCAAGCTTCAGATGCCCCCACCTAGTCTTCTGAAGCCTTGAACATGTGACCTTGGTCCTTGGTCTCCTCATCCATAAATCAACCAGGTGGAACCAGCTCTCTAAAATCCTGTCTAGATTTTTAGGTTCCAATTGTGATTCCTTTTTTTTTTTTAATTGTGACCCATTTTAAGTTGCACTGTGTAGGAGCCAAAATCAGTCTAAGCTCCCAAAGCATTATCTACACTAGCTTGTCTGTTCCTGAGGTAGGGATGATGGTTATCATCCTCCCCCAGCTTTGAGTGTCCCAGTGTCTAGTTCTGTGCTTCTTCTCAGTTCAGTGTCTATCATGTGGGGCTCACTTTCTAGTTTACAGGCGGCCTCCCCAGTGATTGTATCCGCTTGTGTTTGTCTTCTGAGCCTCTGAAATGCCCCCTGAATGACCTAGGCCCATTCATTGGCTTTCACCTACCCAAGCCCAACACTCCCCCTACCCCACTGACATAATCCATCTCTTTCTAGACCTCTGCCTCTTCCAGAACAGTGGTTCTGTTTTGTCTTCTTGGCCACACCATGCAACATGTGGGATCTTAATTCCCTGACTAGGGATGGAACCTATGTCCCCTGATTGGGAGTCCAGAGTTCCACCCACTGGACGGCGAGGGAAGTCCCTAGGACAGTGCTTCGCCCTGGAGGTCGGTAAAAACTGCAGATGCCAAAGACCCGAGCTTGACTTCGGGACTGAGGATTTCCGGAGG